>JAQJVL010000260.1:967919-975419 GCA_035578905.1 Stictocephala bisonia | reverse complement strand
AACCAAGAAATTAACATGATAATTGGATGATGTCTTATTAATTATGGACGTGAGGCTTTTGCTATACCTGCCTGAGTTTTGCTAGTGTTCTAAAAAGCTATTTGAAGAAAATCAACAGGAAGCAGTCTTTCAGAGTTCTGAAACGTTGCATTGTCATAGATCAATAGATTTACCAACTGGAAGAAAGGTATTGTCATCTGAAAAAATGTAACATTTATTACAGATATTTGGCAAATCGTTTATCCCTATTAAAAATAAGAGTGTTTAAAAAAAAAATCACTGCAGACCCCGGACTCAAGTTTCAAAGACCCCTTACCATCACCTCAAACCAGCTGTTTTCGCTTAATAAGGTAAGGTTTGAAAAAAAATTAGAGCTGAACCATGAATGCCATCATAATATTACAAATTATTAAGTAAAATACCATGGTCAACACAATCGAAAGCCCTACTTAGTTTAAAAAAAGTTCAACAAGCATGGCCTCCTCTTTGCAACGCATTAATGGCACCCATCACTCAAGATATGTCCAGGCTATTACATGACATGCTTATTTTGAGCTGTTTATTAATATCATAACCTCTATCTATCATTGATTAACATGACAGATAGAGGTATCATTAATCAGGTCAAATAATGAACAAATTTGACCTAATTTAACAAATAAAATGTCATCTTATTAATTAATTTTTTGTTAATCATGTTTTTTCTTTTTTTTTTTTTTTTTTCTTACTGATGGCTTACAGTCCTGTATAAAACTTAGTTAATTTACTTTATTACTCTACAGCTTTTATTATAATGAAAATGTATAATAAGCAATAATACTACAATAATTAGGTATTGTACTTATTTTTCTAAATAATTTAAGTGTAACTGCTATCATAAAGTTAACTAGTTGTTTTAATTTATAAACAAATTAACAATGTTTCTAACATATTTAGTGTTGGCTAAGTTGTTATCAGGACAGGTAGTAGCAAGGCTGCTCTCCATAATATATGCCTCGTACTGCAAACTATAGTGTGAAAGGTAAGTAGTTTTGCGCGCATGTGCTATTAGAGGTGCGGTGCTGTCACTCTTGACCAGTGTTTCTACTTTGAGGGGAAATTCCATTTTTGAAGGGAAATTTACCTTTTGAGGGGAAATAAATGGGGAAACTCGATTTGAGGGAATATCTACAATTCTTAAAATTCACGCTGAAAAAAGTCAAAACTATTTTACAATCAGGTTATCAGTTCTTTTTCAAAATCAGAAGTGTAGTAGCATAGACCTTCTATTATACCTTAATAGAAGGTCTATGTCTATGGTAGACTGGTATTAGTCTTCAACTGTAACCAAATCAATTTTATTTCAGGTGTGGCAACCATAGAAAGTGCATGGAGTACCGTAATAAATTATAACAAATTACTAGATTCATCCTACTTAATTTATTTTACTATTTTTCATTTCTAAGACGCTGATCGTAGAGATATGGGTGAATATGAGGGGTGAATGAGTGTACATGAACAAGTGTAGTCATTGTTACTAACCGAGTTCGACTTTGCTCAGAAAGCCAATAACTTTGTTATTATTTCAGTAGCCATGGCAACTACAGGACCTATAGTTTTACGATGAATCTTAACCACGTAGTATTGATCTGGTTTTCAGCTGTTTGAAACGTTAAATTCACTTCTCCTCCTTACACAACATACGGACCTTGGCCGCCACCCAACCAACATAGACACCCAACACTTTTCTAGTAGTGTCCACGTCGAAGGCAAGTAACTTTAGCTTGAGGTAGCTCCTCATATAATAGTTATAATTTTGTATACTGTAAAATTATTCTGTAACAGTAATAATTATAACAGTACGTAGGCTAATAATTAATTATAAGATGTAGGTACGGTGTGATATCATAGACTTTCCATTATACCTTCTATATTATTCGGTATAATAGAAGGTCTATTCTAGAAGAAACTCTAAGGGAGGATATATTAAATTGAGGGGAGAAAGGGGAAATTAATTAATTAAATGCTGGTGTTAAGAGATGAAACTGCGTGAGCTAAAGTGGAAACACTGCTGCACTGCTCCAGTGCCTCCAGTCCCAGTCTCCAAAGAACGACGAATGTAAAGCGGCCCATAGACGATCAATATTATTGTGCAATACCCCGGGTTGTACAATAAAACTGATCGTGTGTAGACGACATTGAAAGGTTGTGCAATATATTGCGTGAAATTCAAATCCTTGAAAATATATTGTGCAAACGGGAAAGAATTGTGCCGTCTGTAGGCAACATTGCGCAATATCCCGTCAGTCTGTCTCATCTAGTAGTGGTGAACGCGTCGTCATGGTTGACAAGAGAGCGGATAAACAATTTATTTGTGAGTTTATTGAAGTTTATCGCGGCCTTCCCGCTCTTTGGGATGCGAAGTGCAAAGATTATACTAATCGTACCAGAAAGGGGGAGCAGTACGATGTGTTGTTGGAAAAATACCGCGAAAAATATCCGGATGCTGAAAAACCAGATGTGGTAAAAAAAATAAATTCTTTGCGTACGAACTTTCGTAAAGAATTAAAACGGATTCGCGAAGCAGAGAAAAGTGGTGCAGGTGCGGAAGATGTCGAACCTGTACTGTGGTATTTCGAAGAAATGAGGTTTCTTCAGGCACAAGAAACACCTACTCCTTCAATCAGCACGATGGACACATGTCAAGAAACCTCTACTCTGGATGAGGTTTATGAAGAGGATTGTGATGAAGATGCAAATAATGGAACCAGATACACAGTAAGTTGTTTATTCGATTAATTTTCTCTACAAGTTCATCACACAATATAAACTTATTATTTAAAGCATATTTCTTTCTACTTTCTTCAAACCAAAAACGTCTATTGTTCCACATTTAATTATCGACCGAGGTATTCACACCTGCAATTTTCCATTGCCATGAAACCTGGCCCTCATTGTTGAAGAAATTACAATAGGTATCTCTGACCACTTTAGCAGTGTTTGTTGCATTCCGGAAGATACTGTTTGACTGTAGTCGTATTATCTCACCTACACCATCCCTCCACGATCCGTTCGTGACAACGCCAGCTATCAAATCCTCACTATCCACATGATTCCTTGTGACATAAGTTCGTGGTTGGCGTTTACGAAGAAAGTTGTGTAAATAACAACATGCCAAGACAACTGTTCGAGCCTTTTCAGGAGCCAGTGCTATTTGATTTTGTAGTACACCAAATCGGCTGACCAAAATCCCAAAGACATTTTCGATCACACGACGAGCACGACTCAGCCGATAATTGAGAATTTTCCTCTCCGCATTTAATCCTGCTTCAGGGTAGGGCTTCATCAAATTTTCAGTTAGTCCAAAGGCATCATCTCCCACAAAAACGAATGGCAATATTTTTTGACTATTTGGCAGTTGAGCAGGTTCTGGAATCCCCAGTGTTTTATTTGCAAGCGCTTGCCCAAAATTCGTGTAATTGAGTACCCCGCCGTCTGATATTCGACCATTTACTCCGACATCAACCATGATGAACTCATAGTTCGCATTTGCCACTGCCATCATCACAATGCTGAAAAATTTTTTATAGTTGAAGTAAAGTGATCCTGAATTGTACGGTTTCTTTATTGCGACATGTTTCCCATCTATTGCACCCAGACAGTTAGGGAAATTCCACTGATCATAGAAATCTTGCGCGACTGCTTTCCATTCTTGGTCTGTAGTTGGTACCTGTAACAAACAATGACTACATTATACAGAGCAACAACTTTTAATGATTGCGTATAGTTAAAATAGTTGAAATATAATAGTTAAAATACCTAAAGTATTTTAAGATCTCTCAGACTATGATATTGACGTTTCTTTGAAAATACGCATGACTGTACAAGTTTTTCTCTTTTGATTTTTCAGGCTAATGTTGGACCTTCTAAAAACATGAAAAAAAAGAAACCTCCACATCCTACTGATGAATTGGTTCAATTGGCAACCAGGCGCCTTCAGCAACCAGAAGACGACTGCGGCAAAGTGGCTGCAGCTTGGGCAGTTGAGCTCAGAAAAATGGATCCACGACAACAGATGTTTGCGAAGAAGGCCATCAATGATATTTTATTTGAGGGACAAATGGGGACCTTACACCGTCATTCAGTGGAAATTAACGCCTCACGTGCGTCCACTCCCTATAGTGTTCAATCCCTCCCTTCAATCCCCTTCAATACCCCTTCAATAAATAATCCCAATTCACAATGTCCGCTAAATGCGAGTTCCTATTACTCAACTTTTCAAGAATGAAGAAATAATTCAACTTCAAATTCACGTGAATACCTTTTCTATAGGCAAGCACTTTTTTTTCAATGTATTTATATTTTTTCATATTCATATGTACCTATTTTATATTTATATTTTTCCATGTATGCCAACATTTTTACTGCCAAATAAAATGAAGTTCAACAAAGTACTTACCTTTATGTATTCCTTGAGGCAGTTGATCAGAGCAGTGCATGTTTCCATAACAATACGACCTATTGACTGAGGTGAAACAGCAGTTAAAAACTTCAGATCTTCGAAGGTGTTCCCGGTTGCGAGATATCGTAGGGTTATGGACAACCGTTGGCTTGCAGGAATAGCATCGCGCATGGTAGTGTTGATTTTCTCGATTTGAGGAGTTACCAAAGCGAGAAGTTCGTCGAATAATACTCCGTCCATCCGTAAAAAGTTGCGAAAATCATTTGGTTCAGCAACTCTCAGTTCATTCAGTAATGTTTCGTGGGTGTGTTTCTCCCTGTCAATGAACCACTGTTTGGCCCATTTTCTCCCTTTTCGCGAGCTCTGTTCTTTTTTTCTCTTCTTTGCACTTACCGCTACAGCAATAGCAACAGCACACAACTCAGTTTCACTCAACATCTTCATCGAATGAAGTTCTGGCGAGGACTGTTTGCACAACCTGTTGCCAAGCAAATTGATCGTTTGTGTTCGTGATTGTGCCAAATATTGTACAACCGTCAATATCACCCCCACACGATTCAATTTATTGCACAAACCAACTTATTGTACAACAATATTGAGCGTCTGTGGGCGGCCGTCAAAGTATTGTGCAATCCAAATTGCACAATAATATTGATCGTCTATGGGCCGCTTAAGGCTGCAGGCAGGAAAACAAACATAACCTAAAAGTGCCCTAACAATATCAAATTATTTCATTTAATCAATAGCATCTTAGTCTAATATAGCACAGATCAAACAAAATACTTACTTGTTCTCTGATAATAGTTTTCCATTTGGAATTACAGTCTTCGTATTAAGGTTTGTTACATATATTTTAACTTTTAAAATAATTGTTAATTAACTTAGTTTTGTGCCTGTCAACAGACGATTTAATTGATTGAACTCAATCCCTTTGCAATTGACACCCTTGAGTTAGGCTCGTTGTTTATTGTTAAATATGCGGAAATAATACCGACCATTGAAAGATATTAGAATTTAAATGACATAGTCTATTAAAAATTCAGGTATTTATTTTCAAAAAATACTTCTAATATTTTCAGGATTAACAAGGAAAAACGAATGTGAAATGATGAAAGAATGTTAAATTTCGAAATTTAATTTCAGTTGCACCATACTAATGATATATATTGAATGCCAGGAGTTTTCCTAGTACCCCAGGCTTGGCGCTATGTAGTAGTGCTAGAACCCATGTTGATATTAACAGTTTTACAGCTGTTCGGTAAAAGCAATATAACTTCGATATTTTTTGGCAGGATTAATATTTTTTTTTATTTATAAAACTATAGGTATATTCTAACTCAATACTGAAAAATAGTTGGATATTTATATAGGCCTATGCAGTTTCTAGACGCTTCGCCAATCTTGACTTTTCTATCACCAGTTGAATCAGGTCTATATTTCTGAGAAAACAATTTTTATTCCGTGGAAATAACGTTTTATAAAAAAAAATATAAAATTCAATTTTTTTTTAATGTTATTTTTCATTTATCGCCGTTATTATTTGTGATTTTTTCCTTCATTTCTTTATAATTTCCTGTAGTTTTTCTCACTGAACACAAAATTGAAAACTATTTTTCTCTGACCACTATATTTCGAGATGTCACAGATAAACTATGTTCCCGACACACAAAAACAACTTGTTACCCGTTGAAACATTTGACACCTCATGTGCTATAATCAATTCACAAATAACAGAGCAATTGGAATGTTAGCCTGTAGGGTTTTCTGTGATTTTTAAAAACTGAAATGTCATATTCCGCATTTTGCTAATTTATTTAAAAACTGAATAAATAACTCATTGGATATAGCAAATTTTATATTTATTAAATGTTTAAAACTGATAAAAACAAATTAACACAACTAATTTTGTAATTTAAATATCACAGGTCATGTTCTAAATGACATCCGTTGTTCAAAATGCATGCATCCAGGTGCCTTCCCATTGATTGATGCATATGTTTAAGATTCCTTGCCTATGCTTGATAATTTTCATCCTATTACATATTCTCAGTAGTAATTCTTCAACGGTCTCAATAGGAGAAGAGTTCATTGAGGTTTTAAAATGGTCCAATAGGTAAAAGCCCAAAGGATTTAGGCTTGGTGACCTGGCCTTCCCCAACATATCCATTGATTTTAAAAACTGCAATGTAAGTGATCACGAACAGCAACACTATAGTGTGCAGGTGCCCAATCGTGCATAAACAACATTTTTTGTTAGAACTGATGAGGTACATTGTCTAGCAAAAAAGGGAGGTCTTCTCTTAAAAAGTCCAAATACACCATTCCATTGATCTAGGAAGAAGAACACACATAAATTGACTGTCTCATAAAAAGCCAGCCTAAATATTTATTGAGCATTGATGTTGTGGACTATTCTACCTGACTGATTATCGTCTGCCCAAACATGTTGGTTATGGACATTTACTAAAGCTGTCTTTGTAATTTGAGCCTCATCAGTAAATAAAACTCTGAATAAAATGTTTGGATCAATACGCTTCTCCAAGAACCATTCATGAGGGAAAATTTCATTCACAAATAATTTCATGAGGAACAGTCATGTGGCAATGGAGTTTGTACTTGCTTTATTTGTAAGGGATGTAACAGTTGCTCTTTTTAAACCTCCAAATACTGGACCTGTCAGAATTTAACTGTAGTAGATTTTATTTTGTACTCTTTTCATTGTTTTTTAGAAATTTCGTAAAGTACTCTGCAAACTCTGCAGTTTTAGTGAATCTTAGTCTACCGGTATTATTATGTAGATTGGACATAAATGAACCAGTTTCAGAGAGAAGCTGGTGAATGGTAGAAAATGTTTTCCACATGGCAGCTAGTTCAGAAAGTGAATAAATATTATTACCTACATTTTCAAATAAATGAACAACTTAAAAAAACTTCTCAACTCATAAAAAAGGGAATGATTATGTTATTTCAAACAATATGGAAATATGTAGACAGTGCATTCACGGACCTGTATTACTATTGATTCGCTCAACAACGCATTAATATTTAAGGGGGAAGTC
>JAQJVL010000260.1:512919-960419 GCA_035578905.1 Stictocephala bisonia | reverse complement strand
TATATGAGCATATTCTAAATTAGTAGGCCTAAACGGATTCATAGTTCACAACAAACGTTTGACGCAATGCCACACTAGAACAAATGCTAATACCCTCACTAATTTTAAGCTAATTATGCTTATGTATAAAAATAAAATTAAAAATAAATATTTCCAAATTGTCCAAAGAAGATAATTTGTGTTTTCAACGACTAATATGAGTAACTATTGTTCAAAATGGGGTAATATTTACAACAGCTGATTTCAGGTACAGAATAATAATAAAAGTGTAACAGCGGATTTCAAATAATAGTCCAATCAGCTCATTATGGAAGTTACATGCAAAACAAAAAACAGGCACAGGTTGAGTTTGGTAGTTAAGTGCAACCGAATAAACCATGTTTTATGAAATATTTTAGGTGTTATTTTTGGTTTCATGATATTAAACCCAGTTAAATTATACATCTATTCCAAGCTTTTATTAGTGAGAAAAGTTTTCTACTTAACTTTACATTAAATTAGACTACATTTATGTGCTGATATGGGGTCTTAAACAATTGGAGAAAAATACATGTTGCATATTTATTTAATAAACTTCCTCTAGGAAATCTAGTTTTTATTTACGTTGCTTGCAAAATACGACATTGACATTTATAGAGAATTTAACGATCTTTTCAATGGTACTAATAAGAATCTGGTAGGGGTTTTGCTTTTGTTTTTGTAGCTCAATCAGTGAGTAAATGTCAAGTAATTTTAAAAACACACAATATGAGCCCTTACAGCCAAACGGTTGAGAATCGGACACAGGTTAGTATGGACTTTTTTGTTCCTTTTTGTGATTACAACAAACAGGTAAATTTGATGGTGTCAGTAGAGACTCGCCCTGTATATAGGTTTTTAGATATTTAATTTAACAAACATGACAACTTAAATCAAATATAGAGTGGTCAAATATCTCTACAATGAGTAACTTATTTAATTATAATTATTTAGATCCTTCCAAATATATCCCAGTAAATTTTCAGTTGTAATGATCCAAACATAAATACAAGTAGGCTATATATTTGTTTGTAAACGCATCAGAGAGAGAGAGAGAAAACTGGAAAGAATCATCATGACTTTTGAAAATAAATATGCTACTGATTATGATCATGTACCAATAACAGTTTTGAAATATGGTAAAAACTGTTTAGTCTAACCCTTAAACTTTTAATAAATTTATTCTTTAATTTATATATACATACACATACGATTGCATGTGTGTATGTCCTTTATGCATTACTGAACCACTCATCGAATCACCATGAAACTTTGGGAAGTTGTTCAGTTTACTCCCAGCAAGGTTTCTGGCATGGTTTCATTCACTTCCCACTCAAGGGCTCTACACCAGTGGCCTTTAAAGTTTCATTGATAATGTAATGGAGTTGCAACTCGTGAGGTTTATCGAGGCACTTGGCCTGCGTGTGATGGGAATAATACTAGGAGTGGAGGGGAGGGCAGTCCCACCACTGTTGTACCCCTCCACCATGCGGCTGATTTCTTAGTTCTTATGTTGCCTGTTGAGTTGCACTTGCATCGCCTCTCTGTGTACAAAAATTATTTATTGTCATCTCCTTTGTTGTTTGTTTACATTTATTATCACGGCTGATTAGAAAGATCGTTTTCATTTTTTATTTGAGCTAAAACCTCTTATTGCTAAAATAAGCAACTATGCTGTCTTGGTAAAGCTGCTCCGGAAATCGGCACTTAAAAATGCTAAATTTGATTATAAATCAAATTATAATATAATCAATAAATCCATAAACAAATAAAAAAGTGTAATTAGTAATAATTGTTACAGTAATAAATAAAAAAACTTAATTAAAGAAAAGACTTTTTATATTGCACTAGTTGAAAAATGAAAAACAATAACAGTTAACTGTGTTTATAAACAACTATTTAAATATCAGATGATTTTATTTTTAATTTTTATTTACCACATGGCACACACTTTCGGCAGCTCCGCCATCGCCAAGCCAAGTGCCATGGTAAACCTCGCTAGTTATACTTTATTTGACACCATAGTTTGATAAAAATAAATATAATGTACACATTTGAAATAGGCTAAGTGATGCTTATTAAAATTTAGCATTTAAAATGAACTAAAGCATTACTATGATTCTTGAGGAGTTTCTTATTGGAATTATAATTTAAAATCGATGTTAATAATCAAATAATCTAAGATTGTTGTATTAGTTGACTTGAGTTTTTGATAATGATTACTTTGTAATCGAAAGGCCTCACAAATAAACTATAAATTTATTGGATTGTTTGATTATTAACATTATTTAACACTTCGCCGGTCGTAATATTGACTCAATTATTTTTAATTTTAGAAGTTTAGCCTACCACAATTGTATTCAATTTGTTTTTATTTAACAGCTGTTAATCAAATAAATCAATTAATATAACTCCATAAGAATACCATGGGAATTTTGGAGGCCAGTGGGATGGAGTCCTGAGGTTGTAGAGGAAAATCCTCTCGAATTGAACGTATAGTTTTGGAGGAATAGTGATGAGTGGTAAATAGCTTCTATATATATAAATAGATGATTTTACATCCAAAAATAATCACATCATATACAAGGGGTTCATAAAAAACCTTCAAAACTTCTAGAAATGATTACATACATAAAAACTAAGAAAAAAGTTCCTATAAAGGTATGTCCTAAAATGCTTTCTTTGATTTCCCTCTGTCTGTCTGAATGTTTTTTACAAATTTATCGTATCTTAATAACCTTATGATATTGTCTTCCAACCCAGTAAATGTGAGGAATAATGAGACCTAATTTAGTATAGAGTATCAAGTTTCAACTTTGTACCATTTCAAAAGGATGGCTATTTTTAGTTTTCAAAGCTTAATATCTTAAAAAGTATAAGTTAAAAAAAAAAAACTATACAAAAATTGCACAATTTAATTTCCCAAAAGTTGTACAAAAGTTATTACGATCAGATAATTAATAACTGATAAGCTGTAAGTTTTGTAATATAGTACATGCTAACCAGATAAAATTGCTACAACATTATTAGCACGTACTATATTACAAAAATTAAAACTTGAAAGTTATTAATGATCTGATCTTAACAATCTTTGTCCTATATTTTAGGAAATCAAATTTCTCAATTTTTGTGGATATTGTAGTGTTTTAGAAAAATGTTTACTTTTTAAGATATTAAGCTTTGAAAACTAAAAATAGTCACCATTTTGAAATGGTTCAAAGTGATACTCTATACTAAATTAGGTTTTATTATTCCTCATATGTACTGGGTTAGAAGATAATATCTTCACGGGTCATTAAGATATGATAAAGTATGTAAAAAACATTCAGACAGGCAGAGGGAAAACTAAGCGTTTTAGGAAATGTTTATAAGAACTTTTTTCTTAGTTTTCAAGGAAGCGCCGCGTATGATTTGGCCGGTGAGTTAAGCGATTACGCATTTCAAAATTTAGCATTGCGTGGGGCTTCTGTATCTGTCTATATTCTGTGACGTAACTATATCCTGAAGTCTTGAAGGGTTTTTATGAATACCCAGTATATGCATGGATGACACCTACATTTAAAAAATGGCTATATATTGTAAAGAGAAGGAAATTAATAAAATTTGTTAAATTCATTTTGAGATTTATTATTGTTTTTTACCAGACACATACAAAATTGATACAATAACAGGCTTAATAATAATAAAACTACTGTTGATAATTTTTAGTTATTAGTTAATAATTTTGCTATCCAAAAATAGTTAAGTATGGAAATGTTTAAATTCTTAAATTTTTGTAGATGTCCTCTGTAGTGCAGTATGTATTGATCCGTGGTGATTTGATAAAATTCATGAACTGGCCTGTTGGTTCTGTGATAGCTCAGGCTTGTCATGCTTGCACAGCAGTTTTACATTTATTCTACAATGATTCCTATACTCAACTTTACCTCAGCGATTTAGATAATATGCACAAAGTGGTTTTAGAGGTAAGTTTGTTAACAAATTAATTCAATTTTAGTATGGGTTTTATATACACACAGGTACATTTCTCGTCAATGCTGAATTTTGTATTTTTAATTATCAGCTGCTTTGGGGTCCAGTAGTCGAGCGAAAGTGTAGTCCTATGTGAATACTCAGTTTAGACCAGCAAACTACGTAAGATGTCTATTTGTAGGTAATATATTTAATGATTGTAGTCATTTTATACTTTTAAATAATAATTCAATTCTAACAATGGCCGTAGTTTTATTCGTTGCTATTTAGCTAGACAAATCCTTCTTTTCTAGATCAGATCAGACTATACCGACAAAATTATTTAGAAGAAATAAAAGACAGATACATTTAATAAGATTTCAAATACTACCTTATTCAAGGAAGTCTTCAATGTATAAATAAGTATCTATTAATATTGGCAAAACAGAATTGATTTTAACTATTGAACAGCCATTTTTATGCAGTAACTTAAAGAACCTTTAGTTTATATTTTTTTTCAAATCTTATGTCAAAAGTAAAATAGGAAATATGTGGATATAAATTGATTAAATTCAGAATAAGAGGGCACTTCCCTAGATCTGCTCATTGTAGAACTTAAATATTGTGATTTTCACGTTACTCAAGCCTTTTTAAAACAAAACAGTACAGTACTCTCTACTAAACTATGTGGCTCCTTCTCAAACAGTGGGTATTGTCACTGAGATAAGTTGAATTTAATTGAAATTACTATGTATATGATTATGACACAAATATGAAAATTACGAATGTTCTTACATTATTTTTTTCAGCCTAGAGCCTTTTAAGAGACAGTAAAGAGCCAAACTGTACCAACTTCTTCGTTCAATAAGAACGTGCTTAGTGTTCTTTGGTAAAAGTAAAATTATATTTTTGACATTTTTTATTTACAAAATCTTGAATCTGTCAAAAGGTGCTACAGTAAAGTTATAATTTTGGCAGTAAATTCAGGTTTAGTTGCATGGAAGTAATATCAATTAACTGCTTTAACATCTCACAACATTTTTACTTTTTGGCTGTGTAAGGAATTATTAATTTTTAAAAGCATTGTTCAAGTATTTGTCAACTCTTTGTTTAACTGAATTACACAAATCCATAACACACCAAAGATGCTTGAACTTAAGGATTTTTCATGACAGCCGATTTTGCAAGTTTACCAAATTACAAAAGCCAGTTACATCCTAAATATTTTTGTTTTAAGATTTTGAAAACAAAACATAAGCCGAACAAAATAATTGTAATAAATTCTCACTACCACACATCCATTTATGATACTCATAATTAGAAATAATTAAGTGCCTATAGTAAGATAGAAATTTGTCTGATACCTTAAATGTCAGATTTTTAAGTGGTGGATAAGGACAGCCATTCCATATTATTGACAGCTTTCAGTTTCAACAATTATCTTTAAATGACCATACACCTCGCCACTGTCTGGAACATTGTTTCACTATAAATTAACCAACCCTGTAATCCTAGTGGTTACTGTATATTTTATGAAAAAACATTATTGGCATAATGCTAAGTCTAAAAATATAAACAGTTTGTCTAATGTTTTTTTTTCTATTTTGTGTGTAATGTTGGTTAAATCTATGCAACAAAATATTAAGGAATGACCTAGATTCAGTTGCAACTCTTTCCTTTCTTAGAAGGTGGATTTGAGTATCAGCGATATTTATTTTTAATATTGCTAGAATATCAACATTTTTAGATACATGTTCACTGTCCCAACTTTTTAAAATTTCTTACAAATAAATTACCTTAAACAGAAATAATGTATTTTAATGACATTAATGCAAGCTTAAATTACTTAATTCAAGTGTTGTTTTCCTTAATTTATATCCCACTTTTTAAAATATGGTTTGATTAGGAAGAATCTAAGTAAGATTACTTCTAAAGTTTAGCCTTTGTTTAGAATGTGAACAGTATGTAATAGTATTCAAATGCTTTAAAAACATCTGAGTGTCACCTTCCATCTAGAAGAATAATTGATGTCATTAGTTGCATTACATTCTTCTTATTTTAAATCAAGTTCTCTGTATGATTATTCTTTGTATATTATTATATTTTCATTTATACTAGAGTTGTAATGTGTTGCAGTTACCTGATGAAGAATCACTAAAAAAATTATCAGAAATATTAAATGAAAATGCTATTAGTCATAAGTTGTGGATTGAACAGCCTGAAAATATAGCAACATGTATAGCTGTAAAACCTTTTCCTAAAGAAGAAGTTAAGAAGTTCTTTAATAAATTCAAACTAATGAAAAGTTAAAAACATTGCTATATTTTACTTTTTTCAAGACTCCCCTTATATATTGTTGTTCCAATTTATTATTTATTATTATTATTCATTATTCATCTCTAAGACGCTGATCGTAGAGATATGGGCGAATATGAGGCATGAATGAGTGTAGATGAACGAGTGTAGTCATTGTTACTATCTGAGTTCGACATAGCTCAGAAAGGACTATTTATTAACAGCCCAATAGCCAGGGCAACTATGGGACCTACAGCTTTACGTGGAATCCGAACCACGTAGTGTTGGTCTGATTTTCAGCTAACTGACAAGTTTGACACTTAGTTCTCTTCTCTACACAACACCCGAACCTTGACTACCATTCAACATGGACACTCCAGACTTCTCTAGTAGTGTCTATATTGATGACAACTGTTGAGCGGACGCCGTGTCGGTATTAAGAGAACCGAGCAGGGAACCTATCGCCTACAATCTCCCAAACACTTTGTCCCCAAGTAGCTAAGTTACAGCACTGCGCCACCAGTGCCGACCATCGTTTTATTACATAAAGGAAAGAGTGATGCGCTTAAATACGATACCAGAAGAACAATTTTTAATATTACTAAAAACATTGCAGAAAAAGTTGGATGCTTTGAAAGTTGAAACATAATTATTCTCAATACCACAGTGCGTGTATGGGTGGGCGGATGGGTCAATACCACAGTGCATGTATGGGTGGGTGGGTGGGTCTATACCACTGTACGTGTATAGGCGGGTGGGTGGGTCAATACCACTATACGTGTATGAGTGGGTGGGTGGGTCAATACCACTGTACGTGTATGGGTGGGCGGGTGGGTATTATGGTCTTTAAGCAAAATTAATCTAGTAATTTGCCTCAAACGAATTCTAAGAATATGCTTGTAAATTTAGATTTTCAAACACTCTCCTGCTCAGTTTAAAACTTAAGTTTAAATTTAAACTTAGCATGAGAATCTTATTTTAAAAGTTGAAAAAAGCCATAAATTTGAAGAAAGAAAAAAACAACTACATTTTCATTTTTTAGCGTACAAGGATGTTAAAACTAAGTAGCACTCCTAGCAAGATTTATTAGAATGTGATGTTGCCTATAACACAGAACAAAGCTTATGACTAGAGGATGGATCATCGATTTACCGTTAGAAGTAGATACTGTAGACCCTGCTACAGTGCAAACATTGTTTACTAGTGTTAATGTTTTCTTCTTGAAGTAAATGATGCTTAACATTACTCGCTCATTTCCGTTATACTTTTCTCCACTGTTTGAAGTTAATTTCTTTTGTTTTCAGAGGTAAATATATGAAACATTTTATCTGTTTATCTTGTGCAGAAGGCCAATACTCAGCAACATTGCGGATTATTTCCTTGAACATGTTCTTTCCATCATGCCATCCCCGCCACATAACATCGCAGAAGTAGAGGTCTAATTTGCATGGCTGATCAAATTAAACAGATCAGCTAATTATTCTACCAGGATCGATTGGGTGATCAACAACCCCACTGATCAAAAAAGTTATATTTATTATTATTATTTAATATTCATAAACTAGCCTGTAGATACCTTCTTATGCTCCCCATTGGTGTGGTCCACTTATAATGGGAAGGGTGTGTTAAACAAACTAAAACAGATTAATGGTTAGTATACTGTTTCATGACTTCATAAAATTTCTCAAAAATGGATGCTTGTTGTATTACAACTTTCACAACAATTATAATTTATCGTTTTATTACATAAAGGAAAGAGCGATGCGCTTAGATACGATACCAGAAGAACAATTTTTAATATTACTAAAAACATTGCAGAAAAAGTTGGAGGCTTTTAAAGTTGAAACATAATTATTCTGTTAAACAACATTTGATAACATCAATAATGTATGACAGAAAAGGCAGTTTTTAGAGGTACTACTTGGGCTATATAAGGGTAAGCAATTGTAGATTTTCTCATTGTGCACAGATGTTGTCTGAATATGAACATTATTTTATCATAATACCGGGAGGCAGAGCTTCGCTCAGTTGAATTTTGCAAACTGAAGACGATATAATCCATATCTCCCAGAGGATCCTTAGGATCGTTTGTTGTTGCTCTCCCTTGTAGGTTATTAACAACGCTTTGTTTCAAAGGTCTTCCGCATTTACCTTTGGCCCCTTTGTAGAACTTGGTCTGCGGCCTCATGAGAGAACTCAGCCTACGGCCTCGCGGGGAAAAGTTAGGCCTGCGGACTTATTATAATGACAAACACGAACCATACTGTTCGTAATGTCAAAACCACTGTACGTGTAATCCACCCACCCACCCATACAAGTATAGTGGTAGTGACCCATCCGCCCACCCATACACGTACAGTGATATTGGCCCACCCACCCACCCATACACGTACAGTGGCATTGACCCACCCGCCCGCCATACACGTACAGTGGTATTCACCCACCCACCCGCCCATACACTTACCAGTGGTATTCACCCACCCGCCCGCCCATACACGTACAGTGGTATTCACCCACCCGCTCGCCCATACACGTACAGTGGTATTCACCCACCCGCTCGCCCATACACGTACAGTGGTATTCACCCACCCACCCGCCCACACACTTACCAGTGGTATTCAGCCACCCGCCAGCCCATACACGTACAGTGGTATTCACCCACCCGCCCGCCCACACACGTACAGTGGTATTCACCCACCCGCCGCCCATACACGTACAGTGGTATTCACCCACCTCACTAAGGCACTCTGCTACAGTCCCATTTGTGAATCTCAGATGTCGCCTCATGAGGAAGATCAGCCTATGGCCTCACCAGGATTCTTAAGCAGTATGACCATGAATTATCGTTTTGAAGGCAGTGAAGCCCATAAACATAGTCTTTTCTAAAATTTGATGGCATATTAGTAATTAAGAGAAGAATATCTTTAATTTGGTATCTCACTTGGGTGTTTTAGTTCAACATTACCCAATGTTGGGTTTTTGAGTATATTTTTTATTTGGGAGGGTGACAGAGCCCTTAAATGTTGTCTTTTCCAAATTGTAATGGTATAATGTGATTTAGGAAATAAATACATATAGTTTGATACCCCACTTTCTGGTAGAAGTTGAAATGGTACCAAATTGTTTTTTCTGCTATAAGTTGATAACACTGGCTGTCTAGGAGTTTTTGGGGAAGAAATCAGAATTTTCCCAGGGTTGAGACCTTTGCCAATCAAAATCTCGAGGTCTAAAACCCCCTCCAAAAATTAAAAATCCATGGAGCCAAAAAATATTTTGTCCAGACGCTGCCTGTTTTAGAAAATAAAAAGGGAATTAATTGATTAATTATGAAAATAAATACAAATAGGATACAAGCACATTAATTTAAAAGGAGTAAAAAGAAAAACAGGGAAAGTGAAAAATGAATCTGACAAAGTATATAAGTTGATAATTATACAAAAACACATGTTCAAAAAAATAATAAAATATTAAATAATTCCACCACAAATGGACAAGTAAGTAAATAAAACACATGATCTTCTAAACAGTAAATTGTTAAATAATTCCCACACGGGACGTCGAGAAGCCTGTGGGGCAGAAATCAGAATATATATAGGGTTGAGACTGCTGCCAATCCCCAAAAAAAAAAATTAAATCCTTGGAGCCAAAAAAATTTTGTCCGGACGTAGGTTGTTTTAGATAATAAGATTGTAAAGTGGAAGTATGTTTTTTGTTTGTCATCAGAGATGGGTGAGCAAACTGTGATGAATAGTGGATATAAGACTGTCTATTAAAAAATGTTGGCATCATCAGATAATAGTAAATCTATTTATTCAAATTATTATAATATCTTTTACATTGATTTATCAAAACAACACAAGGTAAAAATAACAAAATGGCAAGAAAGATGAACATACCAAACAAATTTAGGCAAACATTTTCATAGATAAAATCCAATATCGTTAAGATCCAAAATAAACAGAGATTTTTTGGTAAAATTTATATTTGTGGTTATATCATTTCAGTCAACATTATGGTTTGCACCAGAGCACATCAAGGTTTTGCTTATTTTTTCCGAAGATTGCAATTTTACTAAACAAGACAATGTCCCTGATGTAAACACAATTTGTTCATAGATTAAGCAGTTGGAAGAAACTGATTGCACTAAACAATCTAGTGTAATAAACAATTCCAGTTTAGTCACTGGGGTATGCTTGTTTATGTACAACCTTGCAAAAAGTATTTTTATTCTATAAATAAAATGATAAATTAGCATCTGAAAGAAAATGTGCCTTGACAAACTGACCAATATATTTCTCTTACAGTAAATAACATTCCTTTAATATCATGTAAAACTACTCAGCAAAAGAATGCAGTTGACTATGAAATATTCAAGGTTATGCTAACAAAAATTCCTAAACGTAAAATTATGTATTGTTTTCTCTGATTTAGGTGACTTTGTTGAAGTGGATTGTTGACCAAACAATCATAATTAGCTTTCATAGCCCTAACTATGCATAAATCATTCAAACAGTTTGGGAAAGCTGTTTTTATGATGATTGAATTTATTCTATAAATTGACCTGTGTCAATAAGTACCGTATTGACAAAAACTACAATTTATAACAAATACATATCTTGATAACATTAATGTACTAGAAGATAAGATACAGTCCCTTACAAGTAAATTGCAGAAAATTAAGAATGACAGTACTATTGAGTTCTACCATCAATGTGCAGATCACTGAAATCAACAAATATAAGAACATAATAACAGGGAAAACGCCTCCTATGGTAAGGACATCACCTAGACTAAACATAGTTTGTGACAGTTAGGACCATCTGATTGAGTATAATTACAAATATTTAACCGTGTACAGCTTAGCCTGATTGAACAATTTTTGTGTGTCTGTTGTGAGTGAACCAAACTTTTATTTATTTATTTATTTTATCAATTTAAAGTTATTTTAAATATTTAAAATCGTTGAATTTACTTACACGTATAAAAATAACTATGAAAATAATAACTATAAATACTAAGGAAATAATAAGGAATACAAGACCGAGTAATAAATTATGCAACCTCTAGAATCCAAGAAAAATATGTTTCAATTAATTGTTAAAAAATTTTTTTCTTGAAAAGTTAAATTTTGTAAACCTTATAGGAAACCTACTCATCAACCACATATTAAAATATAAATGTGACACATTAAAAGGTTTTTGAATAATAACGGTGTAAATTTGATGTACATTGAAAACTAGTCAAAATTCCGGTATTTTTTGTTCCAACTAGGATGAACGTTATTGAAACTTAGAGTAAAATTTAAAAATTCATATCTAATGAAGTACAATGAAATGAGGAAAACAATGGTATGATTGGATTTTTCATAGGCCTCTTAGTTTCTTAGAAAGCGACCTTCAAACTCGGGTTTAATAATGTTTTTGCTAACAGTAGATGTTATTTTAATTTTCTCATTCTGTATAATGAGAGATGTGTAATGTCCTAGCCACCTGCCTAGTACTTACATCAGGTTCTTTATCAACATGATTTAGAACATTCTCTATTTACTAAAGAGTAAACAGTTATTATAGTTTACATTTACCAACAATGGATAAAAATCAGAGATTCTTCTTCGCCTTAAATTTTGTATTGAAATTAATGTAGTAAAGTGATCAACCAGTACACATGCAGGATCTTAAACAATGCCTATTTAAAATGTCAGTTTTAAGAAAAGTAAAGTTAAATAAAAAATTTACAGTATCTCGTTGGATAGGAAATTTAAAGAACTACTAAAAAAACTTATTGATCTCAAGAAAAGTTTATAAGCTTTGAGTTATTTCACTTTAAAAATGTAATATGGTCGGCTTTTTGACACGTAATAAAGCAACGAGTTGAATATTTTTTATGACATTTTTCTTTGAATGGATGAGTAAAGTACAACATTTCAACTCTATCGGTTGAGTTATCCTACAGATATAAATCATTTAGTTAAGAAAGCAACCCACGGCGAGCCTCAGCTACTGGGCGGGTCGCAGGTGGCGGATAGCGAACGTTCCATCTTGTCTTTGACGGGGTGGACAACTATGAATAAGGGGCAACCCCAATAAGCAGTCCCGGACCGAGGCCCGCAGGGGCAGCTGACGGGAGCAGTGACCCCGTGGACCCTGAATTCAGCACCACACCTGACCCACCAACTCATACAAATACATGACACTGTCTCAGGGGCCAGAAGTAGGAATGGAGCCACCAAACCGCGGGTACCATGACCCTAGGGCTCTTGAGGGTACAGTTGTTAAAACCGGGATGGCACACCAGGCTGCCAGATAGTACAGGGGCCCGACCTGGCCTCACCAGGATGTGGTGGCTGCCCTATTAGCTGGCAAAAATTACGATCCTTTTTACATTGCCAGTTGGTGACTGGATGGGACCGTGTAGATGGGCTAGGGGGGCACTTCCGAGGCCACAGGGGTCCCTGGGGGCGTGGGTACGCTCGGTGGGAGGTGGCAAAAGGAATATGGATGGCCCTTGGGACTTGAAAACGGACACACACACAAATCAATTTCGGAAAATGGACAAAAGAAAAGAGGAAACAGCCTTGAATGTGCCAGACGTGAGTGAGCAGCCCAGCTCAGTGGTGGAGGCAGACAAGGGCGGCCCTGGTTTTAATGACATCACCACTAAACTCATAAAAACATGCATCGAGCCTCTAGTATGCCCACTGACAGCTATAATTAACAAATCATTTACACAAGGTATTTTCCCATCAAAATTAAAATATGCAAAAGTTTACCCCAAGTTCAAAAAAGGAGACCCAACTCAAGAAAGTAATTATCGGCCAATCTCTTTGCTCCCTGTAGTATCTAAAATTATTGAAAAAATTGTTCTGGTACGACTTACAGCATATCTCAATAAAAACAATCTGCTACCCAAAGAACAACACGGTTTTGTTGCAGGTGAATCTACAACAACAGCTCTTGCAAGCATCGTAGAACATCTAACAACAGCTTTAGATAAGGGAGATACAACAACTGCAATTCTCCTAGATTTCACTAAAGCATTTGATTGTTTGAGTCACAACTTGCTCCTACAAAAACTAGAAGATCGTGGCATTACAGGAGCATCAGATGACTGGTTCAGGAGTTATATAACAGGCAGAACCCAATCAGTAGAAATAAAGTCTACAGATCGTGCGGTAACAAAAAGAACTGCCTCTAAAGCATTGCCAGTTGACAGAGATGTTCCACAAGGGTCCGTACTTGGCCCTATCCTTTATATAATTTTTGTCAGTGACTTTCCTGATAACCTCACAGACTACTGCTCTACACTAATGTTTGCAGACGATACAGTGCTCTTACTAAAAAATAAACTCCCCTCGCAATTGGAAATAGAGACATACATTGCAATAAACATGACATCAGAGTACAGCCAAGCCAATGACCTAGTATTGAACAATACAAAGACCCAACAACTAATATTAGGAAAAAGGAAGGACGAAATATTGGAGCTACCAGAGGTGGAAAGGGCGGAGAATGTAAAATACCTCGGAGTAATTGTAGATGAAACTCTTTCCTGGAATGATCATATTGACCAACTCTGCGGAAAACTGAGCTCTGCTTTATACGTGTTAAGAAGACAAACACATTGCTACCCCAGAAGTGGCAAGATGTGCATACTTTGCTCTCTTTGAAAGCCACCTGAAATATGGAATAAGTGTATGGGGCAGCTCCTCCAAATTTAACATGCAAAGGCTACTGGTGCTACAAAAGAAAGCAGTCCGAATACTAACAGGATTGAGCCCTCAAGAATCCTGTAGAAGTGCCTTCAAACAGCAAAAAATACTGACAGCAGTAGCTTTGTACATCCTAGAAACAGTTATTTATGCTAATCAACAAGACCTGACAAGAGGAGCCGATACTCATTCCTACAATACAAGAGCAGCAAAAAATTACACACTTCCCACCCATCGACTGACCCTCTTTGAAAAACAACCCAAATATGCTGGAGCAAAATTTTTTAACATCCTACCACAAGAGATAAAAAACACTACAGAACAGCATCAACTCAGAAGAAAACTGATCTCCTGGCTTTTTCTCCGACCTTTCTACTCCATAGAGGAATTTTTAAACTGGAGTTCGACTTATGATGAATCTACAACTCTTCAACCACTCTGAACTGTCTCTTTTATATTTTTGTTTCCTTACTACTTGATCTTAAATGTATGACACCATTCTAATCTCAAAGATTACGAACAAAGAATATTGTCTATTCATTATGCTTTCTGTCACTATCATCTCAATACTGTCGTATAAATTTCAACTATAATTTCTTCATGTATTCATTTGTTGTAGTTCTTTTCAGTAATGTTTGCAATAATTAATCTTTTTTCTTTCCAAATTTAAACACTTTGAAACAATCAAAATGATGAGGTTAAATATATTTCTTTTTAGTTGCAGCTCAGCAGACGCACAGGCAGGGCCGCCCAGAGACTTTTGGTGGCCCCGGGGCAAAGTTTACCATGTGGCCCCTTCCTTCACTTCAAAATAAATTTAATTACTCTGATTGTCAAATATACTATAATTGATATTTTACTTTTAGCACATTCTACAATATTCTTACCATCTCTTTCGTTAGATTACTATTGTAATTAAGATTCTTGTTCATGGACGTTTTCTCAGGGCTAGCTGCGAAGCTCCGGTAAGCATTTCTCTAATTATCATATACTGTTTAAACATTTCCTTAAGTATTACCGCCACAATAACATCAATCCCTTATAACAAAACTGCTATTCTTTAATATTAAATAAATAATAACGAACCAAGCAATGCCACAGTCAGTTGCATTGTAGGCTGCAGCAGCTCTTCGATTGCCAGTTGAGGAGCCATCCTCGCCAATGATATTAGCTGTGGGTGAGGGAGGGAGGGGCCAATAAATTTGTATAGGTTACTTGGCTTCGCTAGCAAAAGAGCAAGTTTAGACTGAGAGTGGCCGAATGTTTAGGAAGTAAAATAATTTGGTGAGCGCGAACATCTAGTGCTTTAAAAACAGTCAACTGAGAGTTGAGGTTATGTTATTGTTTTCAAAACAGGTTGTAGACCACTGGGTACGTAGCTTATTGATGTTGGACATTAAAACATCCAGTTTATACTCGTGATTTTAGTTTGTCTTTGTGCTAAACTTTAAAACTATTAAATTTTTATTTCACAGGCATAAAAGTCATTTTGTACCAACTCAATTTTCTCAGTATAAAACACAGTAAAATTTATGTCTGTCAAATTGGACACTATATCATTGATGTACATCACAGTGTACACGTCCGTACAGTGACAGTAGTATTGACCCTCCTGCTCAACAATACATGTACAGTGGTTCAATCTTAGTTAATTTCACTTATCACGCAACAAACAATAAATAAATACTGTATTAATGATTGTCAAAAATATAAATGGCTTACTCGTTCGTCAGTGACAGTAAAAAATTATGAAAACTATTTTGATTGGTCGTAGATTTTGTTATGTTAATGAATGACAACATTAATCAATTATGCTATTTGTTTGGGAACAACCCGTACTTGGGCATAAATGGTTTTTAATCAAGAGCTACTCTACTGAGTATGTTGAGAATACACCCCTGTTCCTGTTACAGTTTCAGGGTAAATTAAACCAGACAATAAAAGAGTTACAACAAGTTAAATGTCACAAAATAAATAATATATAAAAGGAGTTGTACAAATCTTAACAATGATGAAGATGTTTTATCTATTTAACGGTGTAATTTAAGATCTCTTTTCATTAAGACCTATTCATTAATTGGTCGGTAGCGTAGTTGGTTCAATCCCAGCTTCATGAGCTAAAGGTTGTCAGTTCGATCCCAATCAGAGTCATAATACATTTTGAGAAGGATCAGCTGATAACCACCGGCTGTTCATTTGTCATTGGGCTATTAATTAATGACACTTTCTAAGGAATAGTCGACCTTAGTTTGTAACAATGACTACATTCGCTCATCTACACTCATCACACTCATTCGAAATCCATATTCGCCCATATCTTGATGATCGGCGTCTTATGAATAAATAAATAAATATGTCATATTATTTTGGTAAAATGCCTTTACGAACATCCATGTCATAATAAATAGTAAATTTAAAATGTTAAAGGAAACATTACAGTAGAGAGAAAGTAAAAAAAAATTGCATGTACAGTAAACTCTGGTTAACCGGTTAAATATGATGGAAGGTGAATCCGGATAGTACAGAACGTAAGCACATCCGGGAATTACTAAGCATCACTAGAATCGTTGACGGTACCGGGTAAGTAACCCTAGTTAAATTAGTTACTAAAACGATTCTGGAGGCAAAAAATATGAATAAAATAACAATTTAGTTTGAAGTAGTATATACTTTTGAAATTAAAGTTAAAAAATAAAACATACAGAAACGTTCTTGTCCACATAGTATTAAACACGTCCAAAAACGGAGTTTTGAGTAATACAAATGTAAAGTTAGTGGATCTTTTGGCATGTTTTATATAAATAGTGCACGAAAACAGGACATCTCATAGAGGTGACCCACTGTCCACACCACTCATTATATGTTCGCAAACTGGAATTTATATTTTGGTGTGTTCACAAGCTGCATGACTTTACACTTGTTCGCAAACAAGACAACTGTTCACACACTAACCAGAGCGTATGCTGTCACACCACTATGTCGACCGCTGACAAACTTCAAAGACCAGTGTATAACTTGCTCCAAAGGGCTCTCTGGTTGCTATAAAACAAATGGTTTAGTATAAACGTTTTAAAACTAAAACTGGAAGACTTATCTGGCCTAATATCACTTTTGATATAGGCCTGAATCGTTTCTTATGTAGTAGATTATTAAGTATTTTTTTTTTTGTTGCATGAAATGTGGCCCCCCTGTGAACTAAGTCTGTGTGGCCCCGGGGCAATTTGCCCCTTTTGCCCCCCCTCCTCTGGGCGGCCCTGCGCACAGGCACGTACCTATGTCTGGTGATTCCTTGGAACATAATTATTTAATATTTATCACCTTTAAATCTAGTTTTTTTAATTTTTTTCACTCTTTTGTCAAAATTAACAATCTTGCTTGTTCTTTCTTTGTAAATTGTAGCGGGTATAATTTATTTGTAATAAAATTCATTCGTTCATTTTGGCCCATAGAATTAGTTCCTGAAATAGTGCATGACAGATACACCCTGTAAAAATGGAATTTTTAATTAAAAAATTAATTTACTAAGACATCAAGTTCGCTTGAAAATTATGCCCAGCACTTTTAAAGCAATGTTATTAGCACTCAAAGGAAGTGTAAAAGAGAAGAGATTAGAAATTGACAAAAGAATAAAATTAGATAGATGATATTTCTTATACTAAAGAAATAAAATTATTAAATACTAACATAGTCCATCCTGATTTTAATTAAATAATTAGGTAAAAATAAAAAGACATCTTTCAATGATAAAAGGAAAACAACAACTGTTTAATAATCAGACTATTTAGAACAAATATACAAAGCATAATAAATAAATATAGTGTACTAAACTATTTACTCCAAGACTTCTAAATAATAACCTTAGCCAATTATAACATAGTTATTTGATATACAGTATTTCAACACCCTCCTTCAATTTCAAGTCTCTTTAAATGGTTAAATAATCTTTACAATACTGTAATTTAAATTGTAAAACCATAAAACATTGAAGGACAAAGTTGATTTTTAAGGAAGGCCATGTAACTAACAATAATCAAACATAGACAGTCTAGTATAAAAGATAACTAAATAATAAATTATTTCATGAATCAAATAATATAACATTAATTTTAAATCCATTAAATAATTTTCCTAACTAAAGAAAAAAAGTTTGGCCTATAATAAGTTGTACAAAGGTTTATGAACATGTTAGAGTAAGGCCCTTCAAGAATTTTACAAAATTGTCTTTACTTACAGGGTTAGTAAAAATATCAGCAAAGTTTTGGTCAGAAGGTACATATTGTACTTTGAAACAATATACTTAATAAAATATACCTTAATGTCAATATGTTTTTAGCTTTTGGTATTCTCAGAACTGTTTATCACCGAGATAGCACTCTGGTTTTCCACAAACAGAAGAGCATTGACGCCATTACCATTAAAGCCTGAGGCGAGTCCTTTTAAGTACATTACTTCAGTTGCACACAGCGCAGCAGCAATATACTCCGCTTCAGCTGTAGATAAAGCAACAAGTTGCTGCATTTTTTAAGTCCATGAAATCAAATCAAATTACCATGATAGAACACAGTTATCCACTTACACTTTATTGGTTAATCTTATAAGAACTCCAATCTGTGTCGGCATATGCGAAAACAAGGTTTTATTTGGCATCTTGACAAATGTTAAGAATAAATGTTTGGTTTTCTTAATATATTGCAAAACTCTTTTGGCAGCTTTCTATATGCTTTGAGTGGGTTTATCGAGAAATTTTCCAAGATATGAAGTGGCGAAACAAATATCTGGTCTTGTAATTATAGCAAGATATATTAGACTTTCAATAAGTTCATGATAAGGGATATCATTTATAATTTCTTCCAATAGGTCTGGCTGAAATTTAATTCCAATGGTGTGTCCTTGCCTTTGTATAAGGTCATGTTGAATTTAGCTAGGATTTTATCAATTAGGTCCTCTTGACTTAAGTGGATTTTAAATTTATTTCTAGTTACTGTACTTTTGTACCTAAAAAGTTTTCAATTGTTCCAAGAAGATCTTTGGCATTGAGCTTACTTTTAAGCTGTTTTATGTTAAATCTTCAATTTGATTTTGGTGACCTGTAATCAAGCAGTCATCAACAAACAGCGTTAGCCACACATTTACCCCTTTGTACAAACATGTATCGTTACTTGACCTTTTTAATCCATTTTCAGCTGCAAATTTATCAAAGCAATCATTCCAACACCGTTGTGACACTTTGAGACCATAAAGAGCTTTGTGCAATTTAAGAATCTTATTTGTAGGCTCATTGACTCATTCAGAAATTTTTAATTATACTTCTTCACTGAAAAATCCATTAAGGAAGGACAGATGGCAGACCTACATGATGCATTTGCCAATCATTTTGTAAGACATGGCATATAGACATTTTTATATTGGGTATTTTTGCCACTGGAGCATATACATTTGAAGTACAGTCTTCTTGATAACCTTTTGCTACCAATCAAGCTTTCTTTGTTCTACCAGATTTGATTTAAAAAATCAATCTTGCAGAAATAGCGGTTTTACCTTCAGGTTTATCTTCTACTGTCCAGGTGTTCAGTTTTTTTTAAAGCTTGCAGTTCATTATTTATTGCTTCTTTCCACTTGTTACCATAACTTATGGCTTCACTGTAGCTGTTGGGATCATTGTTGCAAGATAGTAGACAGTAGGCAAAATGTACGTCATAATCATCATACCTTTTGGGCATATTAACAGTGCGATTAGACCTAGTTCTGTTAGGTAGTATTGAAGGAGTTTTTACAGGACTTTCATATTGCTCTTCTTCAGAACAACTTTCTTCTGGTAGGGCTACATCATTACCTTCAGACTCAACATTAGACTTTGTTTCATCACATACTGAATTATTTTTGTTAGATTGATATAAATAATTACTTTCATCAAATTTTAAATTTTTGGAAATTACAATACTGTTGGTTTTAGGGTCCCAAAGTCTGTATTCTGAACTGGGGGCAAGGGAAAAGTCAAAGGGGACACGAGACCAATGAAAATACAAGCTCATATCATGTATAGACAGATGTCACTAACAGACTAACCCCTTTTTCTTTTGCCAGTACTTCTTTACCTAGTACATTTAAACTTAAAATGTTTTATCATGTTTCCTGTGAAACTATAGATAAAATATTTCACATGAAATATTTTAATACAAATATTTTTCAATGTAATACTTTTTTCATATGCTCAAACATTCTATACAATTTATTGTATAAGGGGAGAGGAAGTGTTCATTTCAACAGGAGGGGCCATGGTACAAAAATGTTTGGGAGCCCCTAGTCAATGGGTTATTAGATAATAAGGTTGAAAAGGACATCAGACTCTACTTGAGTTAAATCTACTGTAACTATATAAATCATATTATTCTCTCAAGTGTGTTTCAAGATACGCTTTTAGATGTTATAAATGTTTTTATGAATATACTTGATAAAAAGAGCTTCAACAATAACTATATTTACAAATTTATATGTGTACTAATTTACAACAA
This sequence comes from Stictocephala bisonia, assembly GCA_035578905.1. Classification (NCBI taxonomy): domain Eukaryota; kingdom Metazoa; phylum Arthropoda; class Insecta; order Hemiptera; family Membracidae; genus Stictocephala; species Stictocephala bisonia. The sequence continues at coordinate 939,935 of JAQJVL010000260.1, read as the reverse complement.
AACCATATTTTAATGTTAATAAATTAAAACAACTTACATTGTGCATATACAATTACATAACACCGCCCTTACACATACTCTTGCGATAACCCTTCCACCCACCTATATATGTACGGTTTACCCATAAATGTATGATATATATTAAAAAATATGTTTATGAAGTTGAATTTGAAAACGATCAAGGAACATATTAGTAAATATGTACGGTTTACCCATAAATTTATGATATATATTAAAAATATGTTTATGAAGTTGAATTTGAAAACGATCAAGGAACATATTAGTATCATTCTTCAAGCTTGTTTCTTACTGGATATATAACATTAAAACATATTAGTGTTTGATTTTATAAATTTTCTGCACTAACTAATGAAAATATGTTGTATATGATATTCAATTCATAAAAACAATCCAAAATAATAAACTCTTTCATAAAAATCAATCTAAATATTATATGATAATTTAATAATTTATTAGTTTTGTACAACCATGCTTTTTTTACTTTTTAAAGTATCTAAATGAAGATTTGTGGATCTCTGTAATTCAAACCTCGTTTAATAAAAACTTCTATGGCTAGAATTAAATGCAATCTTTAAGATGAAAAGTATAGTATACAGAACAACCTTGATTTTCCGGCCTTGCTTTATACAGCTGTTTGTATCATTTGGCTTGACATTCAGATGAACATTTTTTTATTAGATAAAATTACAACTGTGCAGAAGCAACACAGTTGCAGAATAATGCAAATGTCAAACACAAATGTTTTAGATTTGCATTTTGAATATTGCAAGTGTTGTCTTTTAGTCAGTCAAATGTAAAATTTCTCGTATTTTTCTCAACATCTTGGCCTTTTAGTTTTAAAATGAAGCCAATTCAAGCTATTTTGTTCTTTACTCAAGAAATTTTGTCAGGACTGATTTGCTAACTGAAAATGGGTGTTCAAATAATAAACCTTATTAATTAATTGTAACAATTATGGAGGTTAGTTGGCACAGTGTGATAATTTATGGAGGTTAGTTGGCACAGTGTGATAATTTATGGAGGTTAGTTGGCACAGTGTGATAATTTATGGAGGTTAGTTGGCACAGTGTGATAATTTATGGAGGTTAGTTGGCACAGTGTGATAATTTATGGAGGTTAGTTGGCACAGTGTGATAATTTATGGAGGTTAGTTGGCACAGTGTGATAATTTATGGAGGTTAGTTGGCACAGTGTGATAATTTATGGAGGTTAGTTGGCACAGTGTGATAATTTATTTTTTTAAAAGGTACAAAGTCATTGCTTGTTAGATTTAGCCTGTGCTCTAAAGAATCAAGTTTGTTATGCCCACATTTTTATTTATGGATTTTCTTTTTAACAACAAACTCTCATTATTGACAATATTGATTTTACTGTTACTGTTAGTTAATGTTGGGATTTTAAATTTAAAAATATAGCTGAATGTCTAAACAGACCCACATTAGACATTTTAAAACAAGATAGGTTCTTTTGATTAAGCATGAAGTTGCATGTTAATTTCAGAAGGACTTACAAATAAATATATTGTTATCTTATTGTCAAGTGCAAATTTGTTATGTTTAGTATTCATCATCAGGAGATGTGAGCAGATCATTGTGTAAGGCATCATCAGACACTAGGATAATATTTATCTATTTTTCCAACTATACCATAATAAGCACAAAAAGGAAAATTAGCAAACTGACAGTCATGAGCTTACTACACAAATAAATTAAGGTAAACGTTTTTGCAAATATCAAGATCCAATATCAATAAGTATTTTCCATTAAAATTAATAAAATGTATGTAAAGTCTTTAGTTTATGAGTGAGTTTTTATTTAACCCACCATCGGTCGCGTCGTTAGGTAAGCCCTAACAAAAAAAATTGTTGTAAAGGAAATTTTTTTATTTGTTTGACTATAGGTACAATGAGCTAGCTATGTGTCATTGACCATATGAATCATATATTTTCGTATTAAATCTCATGACTAAGCCTTCCAGACGGGTGTGGAGTGGGGGTAAAGTGACGCTCCATTAGAGTTGCCCTAGCAGCGTGACCGGTTGTGTCAACTCTGTTGTGTCAGTGTGATTGTTAGTGGATCCCTAACGGCGCGACTTTATATTTCTCTAAAATACCTGTTTATATATATTTACAAACTGTTTTAAAATATATTTTTTTTCAACTTAGAATTTTAACATTTGTAATACTTATTTTATAACTATTTTTAATTAATAAAAACTTTTTCTATGAAGATGTATGTGTTATTTATTAAGTTTACACATGTTAGGGAACCCCTATAAGCGCAACTATTTACATTACAAATTTGGGCGCAACCGATCGCGGGTTAAGAGATTAATTCAAGCTTGACAGCATTTATGACAGCTAGCTCACTCAATCAGATGAGCAAACATGTTTCCTTATGTCACAGAAGTGACTAAAATGGCTGCATGGCAGCTAATGGATAAAAATCAGCTAATTTTAAAATCCATTATTCACTATCCATACATACTAAACTAATGGGTTGGGAAAATATTGAGCATATGAGAAGTGGATTGTGATCATACAAGTTTTATTAACCCTCCTGTTGTTAATTGCCGATGCATCGGCAATTTAGTACGTCTCGTAAATGTTAATTGCCGATGCGTCGGCAACTGTGCAGTCCATTGTTACATATGCTATTCTGGCATTATCGTTCCGTCAATAATACTCTATGTGGTATCAATCGAAACAGGAGATGATACCGAATAATCGATAGTCGAGTATGATCGATTACACGCATCGAGAGAATTGTGATTTGTTTACAAAATAGCTGTAACAGTCAGTGAAGGAGGATCGGCCATGTTGACTCGCCGGTGTTTACGTTTGTTTTTTGTCCTTTCCAATTTTTGCTGAGCAAATCATTTGTATATATTGTATACATTTTTAAAGTTTACTAAATTTTGAACAAGATGGCTATCCTGGATTTGTTTGTTTGTGTTATTTTATTTCTATGGTAACAGTGAAAACTTTTCTAAAACAACGAAAAAAAATGTTTTCTGCAGTTTTGGATGCACAAAAATTTTCAAAATGAAGGTATGTACATAAAACATATTGTAAAATATTCAGTGTAATATAACAAATAAAATGATATATAATAGTATGTATTTTTAATAAAAAATAAATTTAATATTATTTTTCAAACAAATGTCTGGAAATCAAGCTCATGTTGACTCGCCGGTGTTTACGTTTGTTTTTTGTCCTTTCCAATTTTTGCTGAGCAAAACATTTACATATATTGTATATATTTTTAAAGTTTACTAAATTTTGAACAAGATGGCTATCCTGGATTTGTTTGTTTGTGTTATTTTATTTCTATGGTAACAGTGAAAACTTTTCTAAAACAACGAAAAAAAAATGTTTTCTTCAGTTTTGGATGCACAAAATTTTTCAAAATGAAGGTATGTACATAAAACATATTGTAAAATATTCAGTGTAATATAAGAAATAAAATGATATATAATAGTATGTATTTATAATAATAAATATATTTTATATTATTTTTCAAACAAATGTCTGCAAATCAAGCTAAATCCGCCTAACATTTTGAGGGTACATAGTCAACACTAGGAGGGTTAATAAAGCAGGTATAATAAATTATATAATTGGGATTATTCAATAATATTTGGGTTTAACACGTTCACTGCGTTTTTATAATTTCTCGGCCATTCATCATGTGCCTCATGCAATCTCGGGGTCTCGTTGCATACCATCAATTCAGTGTGGGTCGAGATCTCGTTGCGCAACAGAAGTTCGGTGCATAATATCACGTCATCAATTGAAGATAGAGCATGCTAAGTTATTGTTTTAGAGCTTTCAAGTTTCTGACGTCATAAGTGCCGTGCAGGGTGTGGATATAGCATATAAGCACAAGGCCTCGGGATCTTGTGTCGCATATAGGGAAGTACTGTAATAAATTATACTCTAGCTGAGAAATTGAGGTTATGTTGTAAATAAACAGACGACTCAGCAACCACGTGGAACAACTCTCCCGCCTTTTCAAACACAGCTGACAATCTGTTTGCTAATATTGACGTTTGTCTACCATGTGATCGACGAGGTTTATAGGTATCATACCGCATATAACTAATTTGTCATTACTATGTTGCAGCACATAAGCTATAGATCTTTTGTAAGATTTAGGTTACTATTAAATTCACAAAGAAAAATGATTTCATAGAGTTCAACTCCTGCAACAATGCGTTAATTACAAAGAAAAATATCACAAACGCATACAGGAATTAAATGTTATTTCATTTATTAAATGCGAATTTCATCACCGTGTGCATTTAAGCCTACCACACGAGACCCCGGGATCTCGTGACGCAGTGAACAAGTTAATATGACAAAAGTGAATGCGGTAAAAAATGGAATATCAGCAGTAGGCTAAACCTCAAAGGAATTCACTGTATAAAAATATTGTCAGGACTCTCATTAGGCTTTAAGGATTGGTAAAATCAGAGAAGCTTTGGGGATAAATATTCTTACAGTATGGCCACAAAAGAATTACAGTGCTGGGGGGAATATTCAATCCCCACAAGCACTGTCACAATTTTTTTTAAATAGAAGATAGTTAAATTTTGACTATTCTTTATCTGCAACTAAAAACTGCTGTCAAAAATGTCTTCATGTTTCTTATTTTGGATTAAATTTATTTTATTGTCTGATAAGCTTGGTAAGTTCCTTAAATTCTTATAATAATCTCTGACCAAAAAGTTTATTTCTTAATCTCAATACATCTAGATCTTTGTAAAATATTACATAGATGAGATTACGATGAGTACTTAGATTGCATTATAGTAGTTGTTATACATTTTTTCAGTACGTTGCTTGCTTTTTACTTCTCTTCCTGAATGCTACAAACCCAAATATATGGGCAACACAATATATGGTGCCAAGCCCCAACAAATCGAAATGAAAGTTATTTGGGCTATATCCGTAGTTCTCAAGTACTCCATCTCCAGAAGAAATGCATGGAACATTCTTGTTTTCAGAGCAAGCTGAAACAACATAAATTATTTTTTACTCCATGAATTTGATTTTTACAGTACTTAACAAACAGGTATAAATATTTATTTTAATTAAGTTTGGACTAAGATTCACAGCGCTAACCCTTCCTAATTTGTGTGAACATAAATGAAGATTTCAGGAATTTAAAGAGCTTATTTTTCAGTTTAACCAATTTTGAACAGTTGGTTATTATAACTGAATATGTTTAGTTGTGTAATATAAACCATCTATTTTATATTGTAGTTTTGCTTATCCAATAACGTTTGTGTTCTATGTGGAAAAAGTGAATGTTAGTCAAAATGAAAATGGAATATTAGTTACGAATTACGAAAGAATTAACTCTACAAGAAATTGTTATCAGAACCCTGACAGGGTTCAAGGTTAATATCAATTATATTTAATATTGCTATCATTGTAGATTTATTTTGGCGGAAGCTAAATTGACTATTGGAAAGTAATGAGATTCAAAATATTTATTCAACTGATTGTATATAAGGGATTCAAATATTTTAGAAAATATGGGAACAATTGAGATTGGACGGTAGTTTTGTACTAAATTTTTTTCACCTTTCTTAAATATTGGAGTAATTTTTGATACTTTAAGCGATGGTGCAAAATATCCTTCATTCATACAATTGTTAAAAACGAAAGCAAGTGGTTCACTTATAAATTTAATTGTTTGTTTCATTACAAAATTTCACAGCCAATAATAGTCTATAGCTTTAGAATTCGATAACTTGGACACTGCATTTATGATATCTTTGGATGATACTTTTAACCAAGTAAAGGAATATTGATCAACTCTCGTTTTTCTTAGAAAGTGATATGCACTATTTGGACTGAGAGGAATTTTCTCATTCAAATCTTTAATGGAATTCAGAAAATATGAGTTGAATTCATCAGTATCTAAATTAACATCTTGACTGTGAGTTGGTGAATGTTCATCTTTAATCACTTTCCATGCAGCACTGGATTGGTTAGGAGCATAACTAATATACCGTTCAACAGTAAGCTTTTTGGATTGTGTTAATTAATTTCTATACCTTCATAAGCTACCTGAGTTCGCTCAGAACCCCTGGAGTGCAAATTCTTATAAAATGTGAGCATTTAAGTTCTTAATTTAGTTAATTGCTGTGTATACCAGTTGATCAATGTTGTATTGTTAGAGGGTTTTTTATTTGACATTTTTACTAGAGGTGAACAAAAATGCCACAAATCAACAATATTTTTTTTTTAATATTAAAAAAGTCCTCAGTATTCATTTTATTTTTTTTAATCGTCTATCATTTCCCAGTTTTCTTTTTTAAGCAAGAAATGAACAAATCGATGCTGTTATCGTTCTACTTTCTTATAAATGTGTTACCGGTAGTTTATTAAGTTTGGCTCTTTGGACAGTGCTTTACATTGAACATGTCAAAAAAAGGGGTATGTGAACTGCAAAGTAATATTTATCAAGAGTAGTATTATATAGATTCTTATTTAAATTTACAATGATATTGTCAATGCTGGAATTTAGACGTGTAAGCTGATCATTTGTAACAAAAAGATTAAGTGATTTGAGAATATTGCTAAATCTTATATAGATCAGATCATCTTTGTTTGTAATTCCCATTTTAATATTGAAATCTCCGGCAATAATTAATTTATGTTTGTTCATGAATCTTTTTAGCAACATGTTCAAAACGATCAAAAAAATTATTTATATCTCCGCTTGGAGATCTGTAAATGCTCACAACAAAAATATTTTCTTCTGATAATTTTACACAACTAACTTCAAAATCTAATTCTAAGTAAAATATTGATACAACAGAATATTGTATAGAATTTTCGACATAAATACCTATTCAACCATTTTTTCTTGAATTTCTACCAATTATTACACTTGCTGGAATAAAATTATTAGGTACAAATGTATTTATTTCCTTTTGTTTCAACCAGTGTTCAGATATACAAATTAAATTTACAGTTTTCTCTTTATATAAACATTCCAACTGTAATATTTTATTTCTTAAACATTGAGCATTTATTTGTATTAATCTAAAAAGAATAGGGTCAGGAACTTGAATGCTCTCAAGAATATTGAACTCTATACTTAAGAAATAATAATATAATGTTTCAAACTTATGATAATGATTTTTCTTCAGAAGAAGGTGGCCTAAATAGGTCAGCAACATTCCCTTAGTAACATCACTTAATTTCAAATGATAATTCTATCAATATTAAGATTTTTTCTAATGTCACCGTTGAAACCTTTTAAGTTTATAGATTTCTTTTGATTGTTCTGTAGAATATTACAACGTATACATCAAACAACTTATTAATTACATCTTACACATATTTCTATTGTAACATATGTTTGACTTAGTGAATTTCTTACAGAAATGTTTAAAACTAGCTGGTACTGCAACATGCTACTAGGATCCAAATGGCAGACTGGTACTGCAAGGGTGCCTCCAGAATCTGGGTGGCAGACTGTATGGTACCACTAGCATGCCACCAGGATACTCGTAGCATGCTTATATTTTAAGTATAAATAGCAAAATAATATATCTAAGTTATTATAAACTTATTTTAGCTATGACATGATTTAGTAAAAGAAATGATGGGTCCTCAAAAAAAAGGAAACTATGGAAGGAGGATGGAGGAAAATATTTTCTGTATACTTTTATATAAATTAAACTTTAAGTAGGTATGTGAGTGAATAACTACAATTTTATTAAGTTTTTAGATGACATTGTGAATGAGATATTCCAACAAACATTAGCATACTACAATACAAAGTGAAAAATATTTTCTTTTTTGTTTACTATTGTATTGATTATATAGTTATAAATTGTTATTCTTGAGATATTCTTTTAGGATTCTGAATTTCTTCACAATCTAAATGGAGAATCTGATTAATTCCTACGGATTTGAAGAAATAAAGCTATTTTTAAAAATATTTCATTTTATCTTATATATGAAGCAGGTTTTAAAAATATTTACAGTTTTGGAATCCTGCTGTTGTAGCACTGCGGTTGGCGTTCGGTGAATGCGTGCTGTCTACCATTATATGTTGGCAAGCCATAACCACCATTACAGTTCCATTTGAATGTATTTAAGGTCGCTTAAGAGGGCTTAAAATGCCTCCTCTGATTTAAAATGCCGCCGACTGTAAAGTACGTGTTATAAGTTCTCTTGAGGCTAAAGTCGTGAAAGTAGCTAACATTCATCGTGAGATCTGTTAAGTTTATTTAGAAAAAAGAATGAGTGCTGGGATGGTACGGAAATCGAAGAGAACTTTTAATGATGGCCCAACGAATGTGCATGATGGAGAACGAAGTAACCTTCACTCATTACTGATGACGGTGCAAAACGTTGACACGTTGACTGTGAGCGTAGATAATTTATTTTGTCATTCTGAGGCCGCCGTAGTAAAACTGTATGTCTGCCTGATGCCATGAGGGCCACCGGTAGCCCACGTCATATGTGCCGCTGTGCGCCATGTGGGCCACCGGTGGCCCCTGTGTCTTTTATAAATCAAACGCAAATTTTAGCGCCATTTTTAGTATTAAGTAATTTTTAATGATATATTCTGAAAGCTCAAAAAATGTTATAGAAAACAGTCCTCTGGTTTTTAAATAAAGCAACTCTAAATAAGTTTTTATATAATTGAACTAGTTTTTACGACATTTAGACAGACTAGTTTCTGTCACAAAAAGAATCAATGTCACTTACTATCCACTTAACCTTGAAAGCTTATCAGTGGGTGGGAAGAAAATATAAACATCACAACAAAACAGCTGAAACATAATATCATATGGCATATGTAAACTTTTGCCCCCACGCCATGAGGGCCACTGGTGTACCTAATCAATAACTTCACAAAACGGTGGCAAATGACCGGATGTCGGCTACTTCTGTACTCGGGGGGGGGGGGGGGGGCGGGAATTTCCGGTTGCATGGAACACAGAACTCGGAACAATGAATATTGAACTTTACCGTAGAAACAGCTGTGGCGCCAGGCTGAAATCTAGTGAGGGCCACCGGTGGCCCTCATGGCGTGAGCTAAAATTGTTGTGTAGGCCACCGGTAGACCTCATGGCAGTCAACGTGTTAATAAAAAAGTCAGAGAAAACAGATGCTTTACAATGCATTGTCATGTAGTGAGTGTCCTCAAGTGTCAAGGAGTGTGATTTATGAAAATGAGACAAAACATTTGAAGTACCGAGAGTTATGTTTACGCTCCCAAAATGCTGATAGAAAATCACAAAAAGAAACATTTATCAGAATCACAACAACAAATGTTTAGCCAGTTATATAACATTTCTATCATGTTTCTATAACCAGTTCTGGCTATAGAACTGTTATAGAACATTTCTATAACCAGTTCTATAACAGTACAAAAAAATCAGGATGGGACGATTTTCTAAACCAAATTGTCACTGGGACAGATCTTATGATAAGTATCAGCTGATTTCACGCCCTTAGCATTAAGACAACTTACACAGCGCATACTTCACAGTCGGCAGCATTTTCAATCGGCGGAGGCATTTGAAACACTCGTAAGCAACATTTAATACAGTCAATGGATCTGTAACGGCAGCTATGCTTTGCCAAAAGGTAGTTGTACTCAGCGTGCATGCATCAAACGCCAACCACAGCGCTACAACGGCATGATTCCAGACCAGAACTTACTTTAAAAACAAGTCATGTATATAAATAAAAACTGAACTTAAGACCTTCTCAATAACAGTGAGATATTAACAATATGCCCTTTACCCACCCCCCATAACCACAGTAACATGAGTCGCAGAATGCACCTCTCTATTTTTTTATATGTCCTGAAGATGGATTCCTGCATTGAATCCATTACGTTGGCAATTTGTAACAGTTATTATTTACTGAGGTGACACTCTCAAGACTGATATGATCTAAATAACTACAACTGCCATCTGTTTGAACTTATTTTATTATTTACTGTATTGTAACAGAGGGAATTAACTTTATTTATTTATTTTTTAAACATTTTTTAGCTAAAGTACCTTTATAAATTAAGGTAATAATTACAATTAATTGTTTAGCTACTTGTATGCAAGTTTTACCAAGATTAATTGTGTTTTTGTAATATTACCTGTAATATTAATTTTTTTATATTTTTATGGAAAATAAACGTTATTTCATTACTGACAAAAACTTCCTGACCAGGCCAGGATTTGGAACTGTTATCTCCAACTCAGACTCAAAGTTATAACACCTTACCATGGGTCACTGGTTTTCCCAAAGTTTTATTTGATATCCAGATATCCCAGTGTTAGCTGCACTCACATAGTGTTAACCTGCCGTTACTCTCAACTACAGTTTATTTCTCACCCATGTAATTATTTTTAAATATACTTTTTTTCAATATCAGAATTCAATAAATATAAAAAAGTAATTTTTATAGCTTAATGAATGATTGAGGACAATACTAACACATGGATAAAAAAACAGGCTTCTCCTCCTTCCTCCCAAACTTATATTATGTGGTATAAATACAGTTTTAATTTATATTACGAAAAGTTTAAGAGGCATATTTGTTTATTTTGTCTCATTGCTCTTTTTTTATACAAATTGTTTTATCTCAGGTTTTATGTTAATTTGGAGGAAGTAACATGTTTTATTCTATATTTCAGTTTAAGTGGGATAGTTTAGGTTTAAAATAAATTGTAAATATAACTGTTTTGAGCATGTTATTTAATTTAAATTGAAAAAGAGAAACCTCAACACAGGCTTAGCCTTTGAGGTCCTAATTATTTTACATGAAAATTACAGTACAACCTCGGTTATCCTGCCTAATGTCGCGAAGGTCAAGCCGGATATGATAAAAGTTGCATAAAACATAAATCATAAATAACTTGGTTTAATTGGAGAAACACTTTTCGTGACTAATAACAGACAGCACACTTAAGCGTAGCACCTACAATTGCATGTGACGCAACACGCTCTGCAGCAATTGTATTGAAACGAATGATGTTTATCATGATCGCCAAGTTTGACGCTGCTTTGCAATACAATACAAAAGATATTTTTAAAAAAAACAATGCCGATTGCTGAGGGTGTGTACTTAAAATTAACTGTTCCACTTCCCCCACTCACGAAATGGACTCTTCCAGCCAGCCACACTGAACAAAAGTAAACAACATTGCCAACTTGGACCTTCAGGTGCATCATTAAATTATTACGCGATTGCTTGTTTAAAGGGTGACTAGTCAATACAGCGCCTGTAATTTGCAAAATGCAAAACCCAAACACTTGTGAACGACATTTGCATTTCAAAACTGAAAGGCGCTTCCGATTAACTGTAATTTTATCTTGTAAATAATTTTTTTTGTTATCCACTTGCTGAACCGGATGACACGGACTGCCGGAAAAAGCGAGGCCGGATAATCGAGGTTGTACTGTTTGTGGTATAAGGTCTTTGAACGTAGTTCTAAGTGAATTATGTACAAGTATTTTTGAGTAAACATGGTTATTGAGTTATGTACTAGAGAATGGATTAATACCTTATAGCTATGAAAAAAGAAGAAGAAAAATACCATGTATGAATAATTTATGTATGTATGAAATATATGTGTACATTTTTAAGGATAATAAAATTTATTCTATTTTATTCTAGTTTTAAAACTTACGAATTTCATCTATTTCACTCCATTGAACGATGGAAACTGCTTCAAGGCCATAATAAAACATTGATACATACTTGATCCAAGCCAGGTGTAGAGGGGCATCACTAAAAGAAACAGTTCTATTTAAATAATAATAGTGTTAAATACATATTCCATACAATTAATTATAAAGAATTATACAAAAAGTACAAAATAGAACATTTTGTGACTTTTTAAATTAATTTATGGTGTAAATATATATTATTAATATGTGAGATAGGAAAATTTCGACTATTTTATATTAACACCAGCTGTTCCAATGAAATTAATTAATAGCTCAGTTGCAAATGAAAGGTAATGAACTAGTGGTATTGATCTCCGCGACCACCCGTATACCTACTGTGTTCGATACTATGAAATTTAAAATAGTCAAGAATGTTATCCAAAGTTTCCCATATTTAGAAAGTTTTTCCCATTTTTGTTATCATTAAAACATGTTAAAAATACTCTGTTTTTTTTTTTAACTTCAATTGTGGTGATATGACCATTATTACTGAACAAATAGTTGAAATAAAAAAAAACCATGTTTTGGGCGTTTTTCTAAGAGCAATATAGCTTCCTTAAAGGTAGAAACAACGTAGGAACACTATAAAGCATATAGTTTGTTATCAGTTATCAATTTTTTAAAATTAAATTAAACTGTAAAATATATATATGGAGAAAGATCCAAGTTTGTTATTTATTAATTCAACTATAAAGTGATCTCCTCTCACAAAGCTATAGCTAATTCCTCCATAAAAGAGCACAGGGAGCACTCATAAATGTGTAATCCAATGTTTGGACAGACTCCTCGCAGTCACATGACTGATCTTCTCTCAATCCCCATTTATATTTCCAGTACTTACATCTATCTGCCCAGGCTAGTTCGGAAGCGATTCAGCAGTATCCATTTCCTATGAGGGAGGTTCATCCCACCTACAGGTATTGATAATAAGGAACTTATTCCGCGCATCAAAACTGTGCCAGCTAGTATTTGTCAAGAAATTTGATCTGTTCAACTGGAAAGCAGACGTAGAGGTGGGTTTCAAAATTGTAGGTAACTGTTCTGACATGGGAGATTCTGTCTACTGCAAAGGTGCAGGGCATTCAAGATCTTATGAATAAGATCTTATCTTATTCTTTAAGTACTGCCTCCTGACATTTTATCTCTGGAGCATTATTTTGCACAGCACCTGGAGCCAAGTAAGTGAAGTTGACATGAGAATGCTACTGATAGCTCTCATGACAATATTAAGTGGAATATCAATTGCTTTAGTACGTAATCCTATTTAGCTATACAGGAGCACTGTATGCAGCTGTAAAAAACTAGCGTCAAAGCAGTTTTACGTAGGACGTGTGCTTTGCCTCCCGCTGGTTTTTAATTTTAGCTGCTGTTTTTTGAAGATGGCTTTTAAAAGCCAGCGATTGATCTAATGTTACTCCCAGGTACTGTGGATGATCATTGTGATGACTTGTTTTGTGATGAAGTTTTTCACCATTTTCAATTTGATGATCAATTTTTAATTAAGTTGTCCGTTACTTAGGTGGAATCAAGCCACTGGTTTATGATGGATTACGATTTAGCTTTCATGTTCTAAAATATTCTTCAATGTCTGCAAGATCACTTATGAGTGTTTCTTCTGTAGCTCTGAAGTCCTTGTGATGATAAGCTAAAGCAATATCTTTTGCATATATATACATTTTCTAGACTTTGTGATTGGGAAGTCAGAGGTAAGCATGTTGAATAAAATTGGAGCAAGTACGGACCCCTGTGGCAGACTAACTTTAGCTATCTAAAAGGGCTTTCCTCACGACCCAGATAAACTTTTCATTGACTGGCATTAATCATTGACTCCAAAAGCCACAAAAGAAAGGGGTAGGAAAGGAGGCTGTAGAACTTTTACGACAAACCTGCTCCATGCTGTGTCATTAGCAGCATCCATACTGTAAAATCAACAAAAGCTGCAGATGTTTTCAACTCTTTTTCAAACCATATCTCGATAAATGATGACAGAGCTGTAGGATCTGGTTGCTACATCTTCAGCCAGGACAAAAACTAGCCTGATATACGGGAACACTAGAATCAAGAATAGGTGATAATCAATTGTGTAATGGTCTTTTCAGCAACTTATAAAAACACTAAGAAGAGATATATGGCGAAAACTTTACACTTGTTCGGGATCTTTGTCAGGCTTCAGAACTGCTACTACTTTTGATTGCTTAAGTGATTTTGGCAAATTGCCTGTAGCTAGTACCTTATTATAGATTGTTTGAAGCCATTGTTTCATTTTGCTACTAATATGCAACAGAAATTCTAGAAAGAGACTGTCAAGATCGGCTGCTTTCACTGCTAGTATCAAAGTGTCTTAACTCCTCCTTTGTGAAATTTCTGGAGATTTCCAGGAGTGCCAGTTGGCTCTTTTTTATTTCATTTAATTTGTAAAGTATATGTTTGTCAGAATGATGGCGGACTGACTTTGATAAGCTGATTAACCATTTAGCTAGTCAGGCCTTTTGGGCAGAGCAATTCTCTTTGATTTGGAGATTTACCAGTAGAGTTTTCCTAAAAGTGAACCCAATTTTCTATTGCTGTGGATAAAGTTTATACTTTCAACAGTTTTAACCATTTTTATTTCCTAGCACTGTCTGGTAAATCTTTCTGGATAAATCATTTCTAATGCTTTCGATAACCTATTTAGGCACATTAATTCACCTTTTGAAAACAAGGACTTTGCTCAGGTACCACTGTACGTGTATGGGTGACATAACTATAGAAATAATTAGTATATTCTTAACATCAATTTAGTGGAGCTAACTGAACTATTCCTCACATATCCACTTATTTCTTCTTTACATCCATCCATTCAACAGTGGTGGATTCAGGCTTTGCGAGGCCCTGGGCAATTTACTTTGGTAGGACCCTACTTACCAGGGGTATAGAATATCCCCCAGGAAAACAGGGGTCTGGGAGTCCCCCCAGAATTTTTTGAAAAAATTAGCCCTAAAAATCGTTTTTGATGCGTTTTTTTAGTAGTTAGCTGTTTTTGACCAACTTATAAAACTGACCTCATTTGTGTACTACCATAGTAGTTTCTAATGAACTATTCAGCAGCCTGTAAATATGATCAGTTGGCAATATAGGCACAGTAGTACGCATTGACTGAATTTTTTATACAAAATAGTACGTTTACTGTATATATTTTCATGTTTTAGCATTCTGAAAATGGTTAGCTAAAACAAAAAAACAAGAAGGTAACATGGTTTTTCATAATATTTGCCATTTCTGGCATTTTAAAATGCTGCGTCTGACATTTTAAGCTATACATACAAACCAAAGTTGAAACTTCTTCACCAAATGATTTAGAAGCGAAAGGCCAAAAATAACAACAAAACATTTTTTATTACATACCTATAAGGTTTTATTGTACAGAATTTATTTAAAACAAGAAACACAACTGAATTTATAACTCAAAAAATCATATAAAGTTCAAAACAAAATTAAATCGAATGACAAGTAAAAATTGCTACAATAAAGTAAAAGGTTATTTGAGTTATTTGATGAAGCAGTGAAGTTACTACAAATAATCAAAGAACTGGTAGATAATTCAAAATGTAGATGTACACGGATATTAGTATAGCCTAATAACAACAATCAAGTTAAATTGCTTTAAAAGTTGTAATTAATGTAGTACGTTTTAACATTTGGGCTGAACGAACAATCAATTGAATATTCTTATTCTAATTATATACATATTTGTTGTTTGTAAGTTTAGAGTTATAATTTGTAACTTACTAAAGGGAGAAACATATGTTCACATATATAAAGGCACGCAATAAAAATTACACAAGTCCAAGTCAATTTAAGGTAATATTTGATTTGAGATTAACAAAGCATGCAATATGCACAAAAATTTTCATGTTTCAAATTAGCCATGTAAAATTCCATTTCCAGAGTACTTTTAATTTAATCTATTGACAAAAACAGAACATTTTACTCTTTGTTTTAGAAATGTTGAATGTGTTTAAAACCCTAAAACTGATGAACATTGATTTTCGACTAATTAAACATCGTTCCGTAAATAACGCCATTAGGCTCCTAAAACTGAACCTACATCTTCAAATTTAGTCTCATTTTAAAGTACACATTTTAATGAACAAGAATATATACTTTGTTATGGTATTCAAACAACGTATGTTTTGAGAACAACACCGTGATTTAGAAGGCTGTGCAGAGTCACTCGTTCAAGGTGCGGCGCCGGCGCGATATTGCCATCTAGGGGGAATCAGTTATTTTGTACCTGGTTTGTACACATTATTAGTATTATTAGTTTTATAATATATGCATTATTTTATTCCTTATTCTAAATATGCTTTTATAACTTTTCAATCAAGAAAATTATTTGGAAAATGAATATATAAATGGTGTTTATGATTATAACAAAACTGTGTTGTTTCCATGGTTACAGTAATCTTTTTGTTTTTCTCTTATAAAAACATATAGATAAATAATAACCTTATATATATATATATATATATATATATATATATATATATATATATATATATATATATATATATATATATATATCCTTATACAGAGTGAGTCACTACTAACTATGTTAACTTCACCAGCTGGTTTCACTGAAAAATAGAAACAACAAAGTTCATATAAACCAAGTCCGATTCTCAACCTTTTGGCTGTAATGGCATTTTGTGATTTTTAAAAATTACACGACCTGTTACTGTAAGATTGACAGTACAACCAAATCAATTTGATTTATGACATGGAAATTATTACTATTTGAAAGAGCATTAAATTCCCCATAAATTAAACATATATTTAAATAAAAACTCCTTATACCAACGTTTTTGAATAGCTGTAAAGTTGAAAATTGTTGTTACAGACTTTCTCCTTTAAAATTCAAGGCTCAATTAAAGCAGTTAAATTATTTGTATTCTTATGTTCAATTACTGAAAAACTTCCTTATTTATTTATCTTAAAAATGATGTATACATTTTAAGGGGTTATATATGAAAAAATGTCGAAATTTCATAAAAATGTTGATAAGGTACAATATTAGAGTTCATCGTATTGGTTATAAACACCAAACTAATGGCAGTTTATCTGTGATTTCTGCACTAGCTGAATCTGTTGATTTTATCAGCTGATTCGGAATTAAAATAGTTATAATCAGCTAATTTTGTATTATAATCAGTATAATAGATTTCTATGTCTCTTTTACTATTTGCTTGCTTAAGGGCCCCATGCCTCTAACCGATTAACCCGACTTGCGCTTTGTTAGGTCCAGGCCGTGCTGTCCTGAATCCACCCCTGCCATCCAAGGAATAACCTGCTTGATGCTGCTTGACGCCATTGTCTTCCGATAACTCGGAACTCGCCGGCCACTGGCATATACTGCATGTGTAAGGGCGAGTGGGTGGGTCTATACCATTGTACATGGATGTCTACACCCAGAGGTATGTGTACTGTATAACAAATGTATACTTTCATATGTGTAAGTAAATGAAGTGAAATAACCACCCATTTTAATAAATAAACAGCACATTATAATAAATAAACAATCAGACACGATATAACCAGTGGTTAAGGCCTACCACTGGGTGGATCAATACTATTTTACGTGTATAGTTGGTGGGTGGTTAGATTAATACTACTGTATGGGTGGGTGGATGGGTCAATACCACTGTATATTTTTGGATGGTACACAAATAAATTGTGTGACTGGAGTAAGACTTTTAATTCAGTTAATCATAGGCAACTTATTAAAAAACTGTCATATTATGGCTTCATGGTTTCTACTTTGAATTTCTTTATTTCTTACTTGCCAAATTATTAACAACAAGTTGTTTGCATTAACAATAAGTTGTCCAACATGTTTTGTTTAAAGTGGTGGTACCACAAGGTTTAGTCTTTGGACCATTGTTGTTTTTAATTTCAATTAATGATTTACTTATTTCAGTGAATGTGTCATCTATCCTGTATGTGGATGTCACGATTTTTTTGAGTGTCGATAAAAATGTTTATGTACTTAATAAACCTGTCAATGACACTATAGCTGACTATTGGTTTAACCCAAACAAGTTTTAGTTGATTATATTTGTTGCTTTTGTTTTTGTGCATATATTGTAATATATTTGTGTTGTGTTACATTTACTTGTACTGTATCTGTACCAACACGTTTTATGCTAATAAAAAAACTATTTGTTTAATAAAGATTAATAAGAACATTCTATTTAGCCGCATCAAAGACTAATTTAGATCCTTCCAATTTTTCATACTACATGAATCTGATGAAAATTTTCTTTGAATTAATAGTAAACTCTAATCTAAACAGAGATAACCATATTAACTATTTAATTACAAGATTGTCAAGAATAATTTACCTCTTAGAGCAGTTAAAACTGGTGTGTCAAATGACTACACAAGCTCATTTTGGTTATTTCTAGTCAGTTATGATGTAGACCTATGGCTTAATTTTATGGGGTGATTGTAACAGAATTTAAGAAATCTTAGTCATACAAAAAAGTTGTACAAATAATTACTGATTCTGACTGTAGGGAAGATTAAAACTTCTTTTTAAAAAAGTAAAAAATTCAAACTATGTTTAGTCTCCATTTATTGATTTAATTATCTATTTGATAAAAAATAAAAGTTTAATCACACCATGTAACATAAAAATTCACTAATACCATTCTAGAGACTTGGTAAGCATATTCATAGTCATTTGTTGATGTCACTAAAAGTTATGTTGCCTCAGAGAAAGAAATAATCTGAAAAAAAATTAAAAAAATTTATATGCCTGTTGGAGAAAACTTTTTACGGCATTGAAGAATTTTGTAACTAAAAAATTATATTTTAAAAATGTGACATTCTTTTCCTATCTACTACTGTACTGTAAATAGCACTATATTGTGTTATATTTAAATAAAATGTGACTTTGCTGTTAGCTGTAACATTGATATTGTCAACAATTATACATAGTTCATACGACATATATAATACTTTCTTATTCTTATTTAAAAATTGGATAGTGTAAGTAGTGCACTTTTCATAGTTCCAAGTTTAAGATTTTCAAGTTTATTTTCTTTTATTAAATCTAGTTTAAATTTCAACTTGCTTTAAACCAAAAGAATGGACGTGAACATGAATTTTTAAAGTGCATAAACAGATGTATTAATACATTGATTACACTAATTAAAATACTACATTACCAATTTTTCAGGTCTTATTTGATAGCTAATTAGATACTACATGACATTATGTACCTCAAAGATAAGAAGATACCACAGAACATAAGTGAAATCTGCTCTAATGGAACTGACATGAGAGATCCAGTAGAAATTGATTCAAAAGTTGCAGAAATGAGACATCCTGCAAGCAAAAAGAAAGGAAAAATATTTGTTAGATGAAAATTTCAATTAATTGAATAAGAATATTGAATCACAAACTAGATATAGACTTAGTCCTGTCAATCAGGAATAGATTGACAACATTTTAATATGGTATATATAATTATAATGACGAGGATGAGTTGTAGTCTGTGACTCACATAGTTCTATCAGCTGGTTAGATTATTTTATTAACAACTGGAAACTAAATCTACCAATCACGTGCAAGCTTTCAGGTAAATCGTAAGCAAGCTTTCATCTTGAATTGTAACTACAGGAATTAAAACAAGCATTATGTTTATTAGTTGTTCCACTCAGCTGCCACTTCACCCTTATAACGTCATGCGGGATGTACGTGATACTTACCGTCTTTTATTATATGGTTGCAAGTATATAACAAATCATAGCGTATGAATAAACTATTAACTTGGCACATCAACAATATGCCGCAATATTATTGAAATGACAAAACAAACGATGCTACTAAATAATGCCAGGAATCTTGATCAATAGGCTCTGCTCATACTGGTTGACTTTACGCTGTGGATGATATGATATTGTGCTTTTTGAATTGCACTGACATAAATATATCTGTGTACTTTATCGACTACAGTCCCACATTGTCATGTTGACTATTGACATGGCAATCTTCTTCAAAAGAATAGAACGACTTTATGTGCTGTCTCTTGATTACTTTGATTGGCTATGAGCAGACTCATACGAATCAAAGTATAACTGTCCACACTTAGTTCACACAAAATACATCTATCAGAGTTAAACACAAATATTACAAGGCAGCAAACATGAACAGTGGCTGTTGCTATTATTTTATTACATTTTACTTTTATCTATACCATTAGTTCAGTCAAAGATGTTTGGATGTTGGAGTATTTATTACACTTGTAGAGGGCAGTTCAGTGTTGTGTCATTCGGCTTCTTCATAAACTTAGAAATATTAAGTATTTTTCATACTATGAAAGGAATATTGACGGAAGTAAAAATTCAACCAATGTGAGCAGGGTCTAAGATATCTGCGGCACTCACCAGTAAAATGGTAGTGTTGGAGGAAACAGTTTTGTAAAAACAATTGTTTTTCCCCTTTAAAAAAGCATGATGGAAATTAATTGTTGTCTTGCTTATAAAAATCATTATCAAATTGCTTGGATATGATATGTTTGTATAAACTGAAATTTATTGTGTATATTATAGATAATGTTTATATGTAAGCTCAAAAATTGGCCCGACATTTTTTTTTTTTGCAAGGAATAGCTTCTAAAAACTATTAAGCCAGGTGACTAAAAAAGAACTGTTTGATTTGACATATTTGTATTCTTAATGGTAGACTTCAAACGTTTGTATGGCATTTTCATAGTTAACTAAAATGAATTTCTTCTGTAGCCAGTTATTCACCATACTAACAATAAAAGAATTTCTATCAAAAGCTCATGGCTGGCTTAAATTAGATTTCATCCATACTCCTAAAAACAAACATAGATGAATTTGCACTGCCTTTCATATCTATAGTTAGTAAAATCTTATCATATAGTTATATTAACCAGAGCTTTAAACTGGCAAAAGATTTACAAAACAAAAAGAGGCCAAGAAACAAGACAACATTTATATCGAATACGTCTACAGTTTAAAATTGATTGAGAAAGTAATATTGAACTGACTTTAGTGGCGGCTCTGAGCCAAAATGGTTGGTGCAGACCAACAATACCATCATCGTATATATGAGAAAGAGACTTGGAAATTGGCTGAACCTGATTGTGTTATTTAGCACATATAGGGGTTTCAGCAGCAGAGGGGAAACATTCCACCACTCCATCACTGTACACTCCATCACCCAACTGATGTCTAGTGAAGCTGGAACTAATGACTAGAGAAAAAAGATGATTGCCCACTCTTACAGACGCAATTTTCTGTTCGGTGAAATTAGTTCTGTTATGTAAACCACAGGTAGCACCAGTGGTTTCCCTCTATCTCTCTTCATCCCTCTCTGTGCCTCTCTCCAGCACATGCTAAAGTGACTAACAGCTGTGCTAATAGTATGCCAAACAGTTGTTTAAGCGCTTAATTGAAACAAATCGCCTGTACATAAAAACCAAGTAAATGTAAAAAATTAGTTTTTCATCTGCGATTTTCTGATAGAAGAACTAGGCAATGACCACTATCTATATTTTACAGTTTGGTAAGTATTGCTAGTGTGAAAACCTATTTCATGTAACTTAGCTACAGAAACTCTCCTATAATCAGTAGGTTGGAATTTATCAAGAAATATGCCACAAATCCTCATTCAAGGAGACATCTTGATGTTCAAACCCTGCCTCCAAATTTCGAAAGCTCTATTAAATAAGTACTTGAACTTGATATTGAACCAGAAGACCACCAAGAGGGACTTCCTTCAGAAAAACTAAACGAGAGGAAAATATGCAGTAAGTTTGCTTATGGGAAAGAAAAGGGAAACCGCTTACAAGTGTATAAAATGTTCTGAAGCAAGATGTCTTGAACGCAGTACAAGGGTTTGTACCGGATTTGCAACTGACTGCATTCAGTGATGCACATCCGGCAGGTTTTCATTTCATAAAAACTATTAAGCCAACTTTTTTTTATTCCCAAAGTGTATACATATCCAAATTAACCACAAGGACATGAATATAAAAGGATAAGGAGTCAGAGTAAATTTATACATGAAGATGTAGTGTTATAAATTGGTTACAGTTATTAGTATTCATGACAAGTCCTGAACACAGACAACAAGACATTCATTTAAATAACTTTTGACTTATGACGTATCAACCAGGAACAGGTCAGCTACAGCACACAGTCTACATCTAGCGTGTGAGTATGAAACATGGTGGGCAGGACAATGAGTCAAAGGGATAAACGCTACGCACAAATTGAGAAGGAATGTCTCAGTATTCTTTTTGCGTGTAGTCGTTTTTATCAATATATTAGTGGCAAAGAAGACGTAACAGTAGAAACTGATCATCAACTTTTACTTAGCATTTTCAAAAATTCTGTCTTATCAGCACCCAAGTGGCTACAGAGATACAACATTAACAAAAGGAAGTAAGATGTACATCGCAGACACACTGTCTTGAGCCTCTCAGATCACAACCATGATGAAAAAAACTTAGAATCATGGCAGTTACATCAGCTTCATGAAGAAGACAAATGTTTTAGCAGGATAGAGAAAATATTATCCACTGAAAACTTAAACGTCACTAAAGATTGACTAGAACAAATAAAGAAACACACAAATCAGGACAGTTAGCTGCAAAAGATGAAAGAAATAATAATAATTGGATGGCCAGCTAAAACTGCCTTGTGAAGTAAAACTGTATTGGACTTTCAGAGATGAACTCAGTGTACAAAATGGAATTATCTTTAGAGGATAATGTTTAGTTGTACCAAAGTCATTAAGAAGAGAAATGTTGCAGATAA
Organism: Stictocephala bisonia; assembly: GCA_035578905.1. Lineage (NCBI taxonomy): Eukaryota > Metazoa > Arthropoda > Insecta > Hemiptera > Membracidae > Stictocephala > Stictocephala bisonia. The sequence goes on along the minus strand of JAQJVL010000260.1, from coordinate 917,369 downwards.
TCAAGGCATGCCAGTCATCAAAGCATTGATGCAAGTTTCAGAAAGACCAGACAAATTTTATTTTGGGACAAATATCCAATGATATCAAATGCACTATTCTCTTGATATAGAACACTGTTCTGTCTGTTTAGAACATGCTCCATCACTCGCTCACTTACCTATGCAGACACATAAAATTCCTGATTTACCATGGAAGCGAGTAGCGATTGACATATTCCATCATAAAAATGACAACTACCTGATTACGGTTGACTATTACTCGGATATTTTTGAATTGGACAAATTTCCAGACCTAACATCAGCAACCACAGTTGAAATTACCAAGAAAAACATTAGCAGACATGGATGACCCCTACCAGTTGTAACAGACAACTCAAAAGCTCAATTTCAAACCTCAAACTTTTATAAATTTGCAAAAGAATGGGAATTTGAACATCTGACATCCTCGCCATATCATCCAAGAGGGAATGGAAAGGTAGAATCAGCTGTAAAGTATTTGGTAAAGAAAACTGAACGACAATCCGAAGACATCTGGAAGGCATCGTTAAAATGGTGCAATACACCCATAACCAGCCCTATATAACCCCTAATGTCATGCCAAACAAGAACACTCCTACCAGTTGTAAAGAATCTGTTAACACTTAAGGTGAAAACCTTTGTTCAAGAAAAGCACAGCCTAAAGAAAAAATATAAATTTTACTATGATAGAAGGTCGAAGCCATTGCTTGAACTTGAAATAGGCGAAGGAGTCTATGTAAAGAAACCGGCCAATTTTGACCCAAAATGGCAGCATGGAAAAGTAGCAGATAGACCGTCACCAAGATCATACATAGTCGACATTCATGGTAAACTTTACTGAAGAAACAGAGAATTCTTAAATAGATCACAGCAGAACACAACACCTGATAGGCCTAGACAGGATAGAGAAGAATTAAATAGTCAAACACCAACTAACAGTCCAGTTAGGAAGTCACCAACATCACCAAACCACCATAGGCCTACAAATGGAAATGAGTCAAGTCCGTCAAAAACAGCTAAGTCTACTGAGATGCGTACTACACGTTCTGGGCAAATTGTCAGGACCGTTTAATAGATATTATTAAATTTGTTACTTTTTCAAAATAAAAATTAGGCCTATTTATCAATTTATAAAATTTTTCATAATTCATGAAGAGCATTTTGTTAAAAAAAAATATAGTAAGAAATCTTATTTTTTTCATAAAAGGAGGGATGTTATACATTGGGTACAGTTATTAGTTTTCATGACACAGTCCTGAACACAGACAACAAGATATTCATTTAAATAACTTTTGACCTATGACGTATCAACCAGGAACAAGTCAAGTACAGCACACAGTCTACATCTAGCATGTGCATATGAAACATGTATTTTATTTTTAAATAGCCTTATTTGACAATTTTTGCCAGGAATAATTTGCTAAGCCTGTGAGACCAATCGTTTAATAGCATTACAAAAATTACCTTTCGGTAAAAGTGTTAAAATAAAGAGAAGATGAAACATAAATTATTTACTGTAACAAATAAAACACATTGATTAAAACTAAACTGTTAATTAATAATTATTACATGAATAATAAAAACAAACGATGCAACATCTGAAAAAATATATCTGGAAATAATGTGGTTTTCTACTTGAATAAAGTCTCCAATTTTAAGCTTTTTAGTTTAGCATACGTATTTATGAAAGGCCAGTACTTTAATACGAAATGATGTAAAAATACATTACCCCATGCTGTCGCAGTTACAGCGCATGCAATAACAGGAATACAGAATTGTATAAAACCAGCAAATCCACCAAAAAGTCCAGCAATCCAGAACACCATTGCCGAGTAAAGGATGGGTTCTAAAAGTGCTCTTGGTAACTGCAACAGAGTTAATTTAAATTTAGTATTTTCTTAGTAAAATTAGTTTAAGACCTTACATGTGACAAAGACTGAGTTACTTAGTCAGTGGACATCAAACAATCTTGCCTTATTGTGTTTGAAATGAAACTGTTTATTGTCACATAAAATTTACATAATTACAGTAATGCTGTGGCAAACTGGTGACTAATCATGTTATTTTGAATATTTAAATTTAAAAAAAGATCTTTTTTAATGTTTATAATACCTTAGTTACTAAAATACTTATACAATTGGTCATGGCACAAATTAAAAATCTTGTGCTGGAATGTTAGTGTTAGAGGACATCTTGCTGGAAAACTTTGCTGATGACAAATCTCTCATAGAATTAATTATTGTGTTCTTCAATCAGCTTTGTTTGTAAAGGATCATTTTATCATGTTGTTGGACCTAAATATTAACATGATATAAACAAAATACTCTACTCCTATAAAAAAATTAAGATTGTTATAAATGAAATGGTCGACTAAAAATAATAAGCAAATGAAAATAGACCAACAGATAACACATTTCTGGGGTCTAGAAAATTGTCATATAATTATATTTCATTTCTTATACTGGCATCACCCCATATCAATGTGATCTGTATAAGAATAAAAGACATTGATTTCTTGATAATTTTATCATGACATAATGGCAGTCCTGACATAAACACTGAGTCAGCAAAATTTGGTTATATCCATTATGATTATTATTATTGTTGGATTCTAATTGGTATTGTCATGGGTGTTTTGTTTAGTCACAACATTTGATTTTGCACACATTTAATGCAAAACATTTTAGTTATAAAAACTCTAATTGTATAGAATTTTAACTAACCCTGAAACGGCATACTTTTTTTAGTAAAAAAGAGATGCCAATCTCTTTCTTAAGCTTACTCTGTCTATTTCTCATAGGCTTTTGATCTGTGCGAGGAATTTATTCAGACAGAGTAAGGGAGCGAACTAGCACAGTAGAAGGTGAGTATTACCGATAAATCCATAAAAAGGTCAGTCTCAGTGGTTGGTATCAGTTCTAGACATTCTCAAATAAGCTCAGGAGATATGGTTTATATAATTGTACACTAATAGAGTAATTTTTCATAAAATTGTGTTTGGTATTTTACGGGTTTCTTAATAAACTTAAAAATGTCTTTTTGTTCATTTATTCATTATGTTTAGTGATTAGAATAATTGTTAGCTTATTTTTACTAAATGGCTTTTCTCCAATGTTTCCGAAAAGAAAAAAAGGGTAGTACTAAATTGAAACGGCCAAGTGAGGTATCAAACTATAGGTATTTATATCCTAAATATGAATATACCATTATATTTTGAAAGAGACAACGTTTATGGAATCTGAGCCCTGAAGAAAAGAAACATGCCCCAAAATCCAAAAAAAGGTTGTTTTTAAACTAACACACCTAAGTGGGGTAGCAAATTAAAAGTATTCTTCTCTTGATTCCTAATATGCTATCACATTTAAGAAAATACTATTTTTATAGGCTTCACTGGCAAAAAAAAAAAAAAAAAAAAAAAAACGGTTAAGTATATTGACGACGCCATAGGCAGCTTTCTCATGAAGCTGCAGGCAGAGATATACATACTGCCTGCAACCATTTTCAAACCATCCAATTAACATGCTAAGCATTTCAATCATTCTCTATTATTTCTGTAGCTAATTATTCTACCACTAAGTCATCCAATCCAACCGTAATATGGGCGTTTATAAATAGTTCTACTTGATAAAATGCTTACCTAGCAGATACTATGTAAAATAAACCTTGTTTAAATTACAAAGGGAGGGCCCACCCATACAGTACCACTGTACATACATAGGTACAGACACCCTTCAAAAGATTGTGTCACACTCTACACGGAGATTGTGTACAGTGTTGGTTAAGGTACACATACTCTAAGATATATGGGGCTGTATCAGAGTGTCTTGGTGAGGTTGTAGGCCAAGTTCTAGGAAGGGGGCTGGAGCATCTTGGCGAGGTCGCAGGCTGAGTTCTACAAAGGGGTTATAGGTCGAGCTTCTTTAATGAGCGTAACCAGTGACGGGATTAGCACACAAAGTGTGCAGGGATTTCCCCTAGTATTATATACTATAAAGCTCAATGTAGTGACTCACTAACTGATACTAAGTGTTGAGGCACTTTCCGCCATCCTACCCCTATCATGTGTATACTTGAATTGAATCTCAGTTTGAAACCTCCACTTCCTATGTTTATGGGTTCCACTTCCTCCAAAACCAAAATTATTTGTGATACAGGCCAAGTTGTCTGGAAAGGCTGAAGGCCGAGGATTTCCTCACGAGCATAGCGAGTGATGGGGTTGGCACAGGTGTGCAAGGGTGTACCTAGTGACTACATAAAACCAGTTGACCTTCGTAATAAAAAAATTTAATCCTGCCATTATTATACTAACTTAATGAGTAACCTAGTTACTTACCAACACAATCATTTTAGATATGTAGTAAGGCCCTGGGGAATATAGGCCATTACCAATTTCCCTCAATAACACTGGTATCTCGGAGGGAAAAGTGTGGAATACACTGTAAGTGAAGGTGAAGATGGTTTCCACGACAACTAGATACAAGCATCCTTGCATGTTCTGAATACCAGCCTGGTCCACTGATAGGCCAGTGTAGGGAGTTGATATTAAAAGGGCAATAAACTGGAAAAAATTTAATTTGTTAGAAACTACTTAATCTTAAGTTAGAGTGTAGGTCTCTAGGCTAGATTCAGTTGTTTGAGATAGATAGCATACTAACATTTTTGAATGTTTGTTGAGCCTTAACCCCTTGAAACACTTATCTAAAGCTAAACATTTTTTAGAAAGGCAATTTTTTTGACTGCCTTCCTCTTGTAGTCTATTAACATTTTTTTATGCATATAACTATTTTTTCCTAAAAGTACCAAGGTATCTCTACAGTATTATTTTATTCTGTTTCCATATTTATCAATTTATATTTTTATCAAGATATCAATTAATTATACAGGGTGGAAATAAAATCGCTTTCACAACTTTTGTATAGCTTCACTTGTAAAAGTGAAATTTTGTACATGATCATGGTTACAAAGAATATACTTTTTGACACCATTGGCGAGATTTCATCTTTTCAGGGGGACGGCCCACGAGGAGTTGAATGAAAATCTTTAATTTAAGCCTAGGTCAAGTTCAGTATCAAATGAAAGGTCTATTCAATAGAAATTAATTGCCGAAAACCGGACTTCGAAAGGTTTATCCTTTCCAGAGTAGCGGTCATTTGAATTTCAAAGTAACTAATTTGAACAATATTATTTCTCCGCTATTTAACTGGTTTAAAGTAAATTATTCTGATCAAAAATTATACTTTATGGTAAGCAATTACTTAAACGAATTAAATTATCGAATTATCTATAGAAAAAAATAAACTTGTTATGAAAGTGTTTCCATAATTTTTTCCAACCTGTATATTATTTATATGACAGCAATATTTATCAAGTCATGATTTACAATTTTAGTTTGTTTCTGAATTATTTTTAGGAAACATGATTTTTCATGAGTACAATATATTTATTGAGAGAAGACAGAAACTAGCTATTATTCTCACTGTTAAAAGTATGAATAAAAAATTTACATTAATCCATATGTTTTTAGGAGTTCATGTAAATATAAATTCAAAATTATTCAAAAATTAGTTAATTCATGTAATTTTATTTTATAAAAATTAGTATTTATATTAGTGGATTAGTGGAACCATTTAAGCAAATGGTTAAATGCTGTTATGGATAAATAATACTTATGCAAAATGAATCTATACAAAGATAAATAAATAAATTCAAAGAAGGAAAATAATATAACTGTCATATCTCTCAGTGTAAACAAACCTAAGTATAATTTACTAAGCAATATTTCCAATATAAACGAATTACAATAAAATACTCAATAAACTAAAAATTACTCTTAATTTATGATAATATCAATCTCAACTAAGTGATCTAAAGAAAAAGCTAGATACTTTATTCCTATGTCTAGTTTTCAATAACAATCAACTCCTTAGGGATCTAAACTTTCTTTTACATGAGTTAAAAGTTTAAATAAATAAAATATTTTATACAATTCAATATTGCTCTTTTTATGAGCCAAGCCAGTTCAAAAAATGTTTTTAGATTTTCGTTTGTATTGAGGCGAAATTAGGGCAAAATTGCCCTTTTTTACAATAACCTCTATTGTCACTGAATCTATCAAAGCCTTTGTTAGGCCGATGAATATTTATTTCTTTTGCTATTTCTCTTTAATCTACTGAATTAACATTAATTTCTAAAAAAATCCACCATGGCTTTAATGTAGATTTATTCTTGCTAACATGATCATGATCATTACTAACAAGATGATTATTTCCAAACGATTGATATACTCACTTGTATCATATGATAACGGTGATGCCTGTTAAATTAAAATTTATAAGCTTCATTTATCTTCATTCACAAAGCACATCAATCATGTTTAAAGTGCCAGACAGGATTAAAAGTTGCAATACATTTTACAAACCAAAATAATTTTGTAAAATTTAATTTTATCAATAAACACTATGATGGAAAATGTCCGTCTTGTGATGAATGTACATGCAAACTATTGCATTTGTTGTAATTTAAAATTTCAATGTAATTAGATACAATTGGAAATGCCAGATTCTAAACTTTCTTAATCTTCTTTCTTGACATATACATATTATACACATGTGATTGATAATTATAGAGACATTTACAATAATTATTGTGTTGTTTTATTGCAAGGTGTTCATTTTTATTAGACAATGGTTGTAATAAAAAGTTTCTCTGTGTCATACATTTATTTATCTTTATAGTTTATATTTTTATTTGTGTGTTTCTATTGCATCTTTTAGTAAAACAGGGTCATTTGAAAAAAAAAAAAAATAAATAAAATATTCACAAATATAAGTCAAATAACTGTGAACACAGGTTTGTTGAACTCACGTCAAATAACTGTTGTAAGGAAATATCAAACCAACAAAAACATAACAGAATTTTTCAAATATAATTCATTGGATGGTTCACAAAACCCCCTCCCCCACCAAATCACCAACCCCAGTCCACCTAGACATAGCTTGGAGTGAGCTTCCTCACCACTCACCATGGATTGGCTTGCTAGAGTGATTCAGTTTGTCTTTGACATACGTGGTGAGTGTAGTGGTTGATGGCATCCAGTCCCCTATAAGTGGTAGAGTTGGAACGTTGGTTGGATAAGATGAATTTTAGTTTTTCCCACATGCGTTACAATAGAGAAAGAATTGTTATCGTCCAAAAAAAATTTTTTTACAAGTTAATCTAAAAATCCATTTAGGACCCCCTGAACCCAAAAAAGTGGTTTTTGAAAAATTGTTGGTGTCTGTCTGCTTATGTATGTGTGTATGTGCACTTTGCTGAAGACCAAACAGATGGGTTGATTTTTACGAAATTTTGTATGTAGGTGTATTTAGCTAACATCTCCAGACTGTTTTTCCACTGATTTTAAATATTTGTTTTTTTTATTTTTATTGGAAAATACATACATACATGGGATTTAACAATCTTGATTAAATTTTCAGGAAAGATGTGAATTACAGTTTAAAATATTTTAGTAAAAATCGCATGTACTTAACTTTAATAGTTTTTTAGTTATAACATTTTGTTTACATGCAAAATCATTTTAAAATGAAATTTTTTCAAGCTTTCTTCTAACAATTTTGATTAAATTTTCAGTAAAGATACAAATTATAATTAAAAATATAGTTACCAACCCACTAAGTTGGGGCTGGAGGTTGAAGGCCAGAAGTTGTTGAAGGTTGTATACATAACATCTGGTGGCTATGTGATTAATTGAACACCTGTTTTTGAAGACTATTTTTTCCGTGTTTTTTTATTTTTATTTTTTTTTTACTTTCTACGCTAGTGGCATTTTGAACGTGCTATTCACATGTTGTTGAGGGACAATGGTACAAACCCCTATGGCAAATTTAAGAAGTGGACCTTCCGGGATTTGAACCCGTGATCATCTGCATATGAAGCAGACGTGCTAAACACTAGGCTAGCAAGAGTCCTAATAATAAGTGTTTCATCTGTACATTCCTTAGAAATATAATTAATTGAACATCTGTTTTTATTGTACACTTCTAAAACAATCTGACATAAAAATGGGAGGGGAGAAAATTTGTGCTAGTTACCTTTTATTACCATGTATTTTCTATTTGATAATCTGCTCTGTGTATTGTTTAATATTTTCATATTTTGTATATTCATTTTATTTCATATTGCGTTTTATATTTTGTTATAATTGTGTATGATAGTTTTTAAGAATACTATCTTAGCAATCAACTATAGTCTATAAGTATGTAGTTTTTAAGGTATTATTAAAATTATTGTGGGTTTAGAAAAAAAACCTAGATGTAAATATAGACTATAGCTGCGTTCACACAGCACTTTGAAACTAAAAAGTTTGCAATTTTATGTTGCAACATTTTTTAGTTTTAGATTGTTATGTTTCAAACTAAAAAGTTGCAAACAAGCTATGTTTGTGCTTGAAATAAATAAGCTATGTTTGTGCTAAAATAAGTGTTTGAAATTTCTTATTTTAAACGTCAGCTGTACATACCAGCTGATCAGCATAAACGATGCACGTGCATGTTCAGAGATGAAATTAGGAAAGTTTCAATCTACAAGGTTTGCAACTTTTGGTGAACATTTCAGTTTCAAACAAAGATCAAAGGAAGTTTTAATATTTTACCAACAACCAGTAGTAACAGGAAATTCAGTTATCAACTCGATGATTTAGTTTGAAACTAGAAACGTTTGCAACAAATTTATAAATTATATTTTGAAAAATTTCTACAAACTTTTCAGTTGCAAACTGTGTGAATGCGGATTATGTTAGTAACACCTAAAGAAAACAGGATTTTATTTATATTTATTTATATATATATATATATATATATATATATATAAATAAAATCCTGTTTTCTTTTTTTTTCTTTTTTTTTTTCTCTTTTTTTTTCTTTCTTTTTATATATATACAGATATATATATCTGTTGATTGTATTTGATCCTGAAACACTTGAAGAATTGGACATCTCTAAATATTGTCTACCAAATTCTTGTTAGTTATTGATTTATTGAATGGGTTTTTCTTATTATAAGTGGTTTATTAAAAGTTAAAAATCACAAAGTGAGTGATTTAAAAAGAATAAGGCAACATATTAAAGAATAACACTTATGGCTTTAGCTTCATATAAACAGACAACACTAATTGTTACCAATCACAATCAGTGTTTACTTCTTAACTGTCTGACAAGACATCTGAAAGCTATTTATATGAAAAGTTAGTGGTAAAATGTAAAAATATAAGAACAATGGCAATGAATAATATTTAAAACATTTATTTTATTTATTACTAACCCTCCATCTGGGCAAGTTCGCATTTGCAAACTGTTTTGGCGTTGCTAAAACGCGCAAGTTCGCAATTGCGAACTTCACGCCGCGCTTCGCTAAACAGGTCATAGAATGCGCATATGACAAGCTACGGCAACGATTTTGATCTATTCGGAAACTACGTTAAACATCGAATAATTCTTTATAACTTAATAGTCGCTTATTTTAAATCGATAATTTACACGGCTTTGTGAAAGTAGCTATTGAATTCACGTTGTCGCTATATTGGACGCTTTGTACGATTCGTTGTTTGTTTGCACTCACAGTAAATACTTGGTTTTTCTGTTGTAACTATCCGTTATAAATCGTTGTAATAAATCCGTTATAGAGCATATTTCTAGCTTAATTTTAAAATATAAATCAACTTTGTAGTGTTTATAGAAAATTTATAAAATATTTTTCATTGTTGCTGTTACCGTGGCAACAAATTTTTAGGTTTTGTATTGAATCCATTTATAAATTTATAAGACATATTGTATACTTCTAAACGTATATAATGTGTATATTTTCTGAAACTAGATAAAATTTAGGACATTTTTACTATGTCACATTTAAAAATGTATTATCACAACATTGTATCCAATGGGTACCCCTACCCCCTTTCGCGACTTATGAAAAAACATTTCCAAAGTAACGTACCATAAAAAAATCAAAAATATCTTTAGGTTAAGTTTTTATATATTATCTGGTAGCCTACATTCTTGAGATCATTTTTATACCATAAACAAGTAGTTTTATTACAATTTACTTATTTTTATGAATTTTATAAAAACATCTTACAAACTGGCCAAAAATCGCGATCCAATACAGAAAAATATAGTGACCGGATCGAGGGTTAAGACACCCATCATCAAGATATGGGTGAATATTGAATATGCAGGGACGTAACAAGGCATTGGCGGCAGAGGCCCCCGCCAGGGGCGCAGGAAGCACAGGGGCACAAAATTGGCTTTTTAATTACAGTATAGACAAAATTAAATATTTCACTTTTTAATTCATATTTTTATATGGGATCTTTAATAAAAGTGTTGAAACATTTTAGTAATACACAGTAGAATTTTAAACATAACAACATGCTCTGGGTTTACAAGGTAATGAAGTAAGTGGAAAGATGCGTTATGAACGAGGGAATTTCGATTGTCCTGATCCAGACAGTTGTTGGTAGGGCTTTTGTCTGTTGTAAGTCAGATGCCCATATAGCTACTGTCGCCGCAGAAATTATGTTTGAACCTAAGTTCTAAGGTTGTTTACTAGTAAACTAAGAGGCCAGCAAAAAAACCAATTGCACCATTGTTTTGCTTGTTTAATTTTTTTATGATATGGCACATGCACTATTACAATTATTTTTATCATAATGCTTAATAATTGTTATTCTAGAAGGAACAAAAAAAATGTTCAGGAATTTTAACTAGTTTTCACTGTGCATGAACTTTACACTTTTTTACATTAAAAAAAACTGTTAACGTATCGCATTTATATTTAATACGTGGTTGAAAAGACTGTTTTCTATAAGTTTTATAAATTTAAGAATTTTAACTTTTAGAAGTAAAACATGTCTTCTCAATTTCCTAAATCAAAGTTTTCTTGGCTTCTATAGGTCGTAAAATTAATTCCTGGTCATGTTGTAATCCTTTTTGGAATGTGCAGTTACGATAAATTACTTTTATATGCCTAAGTAATTTAATTTGTTTTAAAATAATTAACATTTAATGAAATAACTTTATATTTACCAATTTAAAATCACTGTATTTACTTACTCATATAAAAGTAATATATCCTTATACATTCCATAAGGATTACAACATGACAAATTCATTTTACGACTTCTAGAAGAAGAAATCATTGTTTTAAGAAACTGAAAAGAAGTTTTTTCTTGAAAAGTTAAATTCTGACATTTATAAACTTTTAGAAAATAGTCCCGTCAACCATGTATTGAAATATAAATGCGATACATCAACAAGTCTTTAAATAATAAAAAGTGTAAAGTGATGCTCAATGAAAACTAGTTCAAATTCTGGTACTTTTTTGTTCCTACTTATAACACATGAATGTCATATGATTAAAACTTATAACACAATTAATTTAGCATATGCTACAACGTACATTTAAACGAGGGGCTCTAATTTTTTAGGAAACAACCTTCAAACTCACGTACTCTTAATTTCTGCCTTTACAGTAGTACGAAGTGGGGACATTGATAGTGGTGGCGGCAGATATGGTTAGATCTGCTAAAAGCTATACATTCTTATTAACTATCTAAATATAGAAATAAATTTCAGGATATTTTTTACCATGCCTAAAACCGTGGCTAATTATGAATGTAGCTTTAGTAAGTACAAGCCCATAAAAACTACTTACGTTCACAAACAGATAGTTATGCCTAACAAGTTTGACAATTCTCTTCAGTCTCAATTAAGTATGAAGCACATGCAAGATTCAGTTTAGATGATGTTATTCTCTGCGCTTGCTTACTTTTTCCCCGTGGTTTTCTCTAAACCGTCACGTCAATATAAAAGCCAACCTGCTACCGTTCTAGACAAATAAGTCAACAAAGTTGGATGGTCTAGAAAACCCTATAAGTCTTTAGGGGAATTTCAACACAGTTATATTAATAATGTACATTTCCCAAACACATTTTACACACAGTTGTATAGAGAAAAAATATATAGAAAAAGTTTAATTAATTGTAAACTCGTACTGCATCAGTAGGATAATTGTCAAACATACAAAATAAACATGTTTATTTACTAAAAAAACAGCTGTTATTAATTTACTAAAATCAACCTAATGTTATCCTTACGGAACATTTTTTAGGGGCGGTTTCTACTTTTTAGAAGTATTTTATCATGATGAAAATACTTTAGTTTTCCTATTAGGCCTACAAAAAACAGTTGTACCAAACTTCAGTTCTGTAAGATTACGGGAAGTGGGAGAATTAGTTGATGAGTGAGTGAGGGCTTTCTCTTTACATGAGATTACATGAGTGTAGGATGAGTGTGAATGATCTGTGTACCAGGGCTGCTGAGAGGGATTAGGGGGCCTAGGGTACATGCTTCTTTGGAGGCCCCAATCCCAAATTTTCATTAACTAAAATAAAAATATAGTTTAGTTATAATTGTGGAAGTTTACATTAATTAACATTACGAGAGTTAAAATAGATGTACAAAGATAAAAAAAAAATATGTTTCTTGGTATTATTAAATAAGTAAAAATAATAATATGTCTAACACAATCTTTCTCCACTACCATTTTAAATGCAATAAAATTAAATAATTAAAAGCTTACTCACAATACATATGCTTTTTAAAATTACTACTTTTCTTTTCAGTCTTTCTGTTAAAGACATCTATCATGACATCAAAACTTTAAGACCTCACAGGCCTAGTGCATTTGGACCTGAGTTTGAAGGTTGTTTACTAAGAAACTAAGAGGCTCATTAAAAATCCAATCAAAAAATGATTTGCCTCATGTAATATTGTACTTTATGACATATAAATTTTAAATGTTATAATAAGTTGTAATAATTGTTATACTTGTTAGAGCAGAAAAAGTAAAGGAATTTTTTTCACTGTTCATCAACTTTACACTTTTATTACTCAAATCCCCGTTAGTGGATCGCATTTATATTTTAAAGGTAAAACAATTTCAGAATTTTAAATTTTCAAGAAAGAACAATTTTTATCAGTCTCCTAACACAATGTTTTCTTGGCTTCTAAAGGTCGTAAAATCAATTTCTTGGTTACATTGTAATCCTTATTTAACGTATTGTCATGAATCACGATACACTACTTTTTAATTTATAAGTAAATGAAGTGATTTGCTGAATATCAACAACATCAGAAGAGATGACATCGATTATAGTCCGAATAAAATAAATTTGGTATTGGCAGAATGACCACGCGCCACTGGTCTGAAATAACAAAACTCTGAGTTTTAATTTGCTGTCAAAATTCAAATTAAAACTCAAGAGTTTTGTCATTTCAGACCAGCGGCACGTGGTTGTTCCGCCAGTACCAAAGTTATTTTATTTGGACTATAATGATGCACTCTTCGTTAGCAACAATAGTTTAATATAATAACCAAAACCTCAATCTTATTAAAAACTAATTCTGCCCTTAGGTCTACTTAATCCTTAACTCAGCCACTTCAGAAAAATTAACCAGTTAATCAATTGTGAGATTGGAACAACAAAGAATCAGAAGACTTTATATAATATTTATAATGTATAAATATTATACATTATATAAAACTTGATGACTATCTAAAACAACATAAACACTATAAAATAATGATATTCAACCAAACCTAATCTCCTATCACACCCACATCATTCAATATACGAACAAAGTGCTTTGAGACTAATGAATGGGTCAGCAAGATTTGTGTTGGGGTGCTGAACAGCACTTCCATGTAGTTGTAATTTTAAATAATCCAAAAATTATTTTAGGGTCATCAGATGGGGTAGGTTTGCCACTGTCTATCAGACGTGGTGGTCTGGCTTGGGCATGTAGCGATGGAATCGTTAGTTTAATTTCCTAATTCAAATCAGACTTTCTTCAATGTCAGTCTAAACAGTTTTGTTAAAACATTGAAGTAATATTTAATCAAATAAATTTAAGTGCTCCCATTTAAAGAGCGTGTTAACAAATTTTATATTGAATATGAAATTCATGGGGCCTAAAGTATTTTCCCCCAGGAGATCAGGGGCCTGGGGCATTTTGCCCCAGTGGCCTCCCCTCTCGGTGGCCCTGCTGTGTACTTTTATTATTAACTGAACTCAACTGTTACTCAGAAAGGGCCGTTTATTAATAGCCCAATAGCCAGGGCAACTAAGGGACCCATAGCTTTACATCAAACAGTTTGTGAGCCTATCTTTTATTGTGTACTAGCACAGTACTCGTCCTTGGTACAGGGTTTACGTGGATTTATATTGTGCTTATTGCGTTCAGTTATACAAAACATGTGTTTATTGGCATCTGTATAATGCAAAATTGCGTTGTGGTTAGGTTTGGTTCTTTCCACAATGTCGGTTCTTCTTTGTAACATTAAATAAATTCCAATATCAAAACAGTTCCTGACCTTCTATGTTCTCCATTCATTTCAATTTCTATAGATTTTGTGTCATTACTTGATACTTGGTTCCTTGATCTTTGATCAGCACTGCTGGATTAATGGTGTCAAATATTTCTCCATAGGAGTGTCATAATAGTTCACAATTAAAAAGATAGTTTAAAACATAAAAGTTAAAATTTACAACACATGTAAAAACACTATCACAGTTTAAAATTTCAAGATTGGCAGTGGCTAGACTTCTATATATTTGCTCTCAAAGAACTCTTCTAGGGAATAGGAGGATTTCCCAATGAGCCAAGTTTTCATTTTACATTTGAAGGAGGGGAGATTAAGATGTCTGATAGCTTCAGGTAATGTATTAAACATTTTGAGAGCCAGAACAGGAAAACAATCTTTCTTCTTACTAAACCTGCGGAATGGAATGTCCTAAGATTATAACTGTTATGCATATCCCTGGTTGGAAGAGAGGGTTCATTCTCTTTTACGTGAACTAAGCTCAGGAAGAAGTATAAGCTGTAGACAGTCAACATATTTAGTCTTCTAAAAATTGGTCTACAGTAGTCCAACCAGCCCGCTGAAGATATAATACGTAAGGCCTTCTTTTGGAGTTTGAGCACTGTTTTAAAACCCGAGGAGTGACCCCAAAATAACAAACCGTAGTTAAGGTGACTATTAAATAAGCCAAAGTAAATTGTGACAAGGTGTTCTTCAGTCATCTGAGGTTTTAGCCTACGTAGTAAATATGTCACACGAGCCAGTTTGGTGCAAACATTGTTAGTGTGTTGTATCCACGACAATTTGGGGTCAATAGTAAACCCTAGCAGTTTAACAGCCTCAGAATTTGGGAAATTAATGGCTTTCAGGCTATAGACCATCTTTTGTGTCTTATCGACATTCAGACTAAACTTGTTCCTCCTGAACCATTCGGTTACGTTTTTAAATGTAGTGTCTAAGTAGACGATCGCCTCCTCAGGTGTCCTTCTCTGGGCAGATATGGTTGTGTAATCGGCGAAAACTGTGGTGTCACCAAGCAAGCTGATGTCATTTATCAGGCCCTATGGAAAAAGAATAGGCCCTAAAACAGAACCTTGCGGCACACTGTGCTTCATAGGTAGTGTGATGATACAGCTCCACTTATAGACATGACATGCTTGCGGACATGAAGATAGGATTCCAAAAGTTTTATTGCAAGATGAGTGACACCGTACCCCTCTTTAAGATGAGTGAGCCCAAAACAGCTTTAATACCACAGGAAGGGAGAAACATAGGCAAACTGCCATACTTTTAAAGAAGGAATATGATCTAAGACTACGTCTCTTGAGGAAACAAGACACAATATCCACAATTGCAATGGCCGATAATAACAATATGGAATTTTATCAATTTAGAACGGAAATCAAAATTAGACAACAGTGCTTTAACACATCTCAATATTAATGAAAGCACAATATCTGATCCATTAAAAGTGGTAAACTACTTAAATGACTACTTTATCAATGAAGCCGATCAAAAAATATTAACTAATAACCCAATTATTAAACATTTACCAGCAGAAGTAATCTTAAATGAAAACCTTACCAACTTAGTCTTAAGCCCAACTTCCTCAGAAAATCATCGATGGACTTAAACAAAAAACATCCTCGGGGATGTGACGAAATCTCATCTGAACTACTTAAAGTGTGTAAAGTCGTCCTGATAGAGCCTTTGGTTTACATTGGTAACAAATCATTCTCTACTGGAACTTTCCCAACAGCTTTAAAATTTTCAAAAGTATACCCAAAGCTCAAACAAGGATGTACAACACAACCATCAAATTACAGACCGATCTCATTAATTCCAACCATATCAACAGTTTCTGAAAAATTAGTCCTGTCTCGTCTTTTAAAATGCAACCAACTTCTGACACAATACCAACACGGCTTTATACCTGGAAAATCCATAACCACTGCTTTGATTAGTCTTGTAGAATTTATAATTGATCAACAGGAAGAAGGAAACACAACTACTGCTATTCTACTTGACTACAGTAAAGCGTTCGATTGTCTAGACCACGAGCACCTCCTGAAAAAACTGTTATCAATGGGGATTCGGGAGGCCTTCAGAAGCCTGGTTTAGGAGTTATTTAACAGATCTAAATCAAGTGGTGGAGATAAAACATAATAACAATAGAAAAGTGGAGCCAGTAAGATCATACTCGAAAAAGATCACAAGAGGAGCCCTCAAGGATCGGTTTTAGGCCCTGTACTAACTATACATCTCTTTACAAACGACTTCCCTAAACTCATTGAACACTACTGCAACTGTGTAATGTACGCAGACGACACAGTGCTATTAGTTGGCAGAGAAACCACAGAACAACTTGAAGTAGACTCCTACACAGCCATAAATATGGCAATCCAGTACTGCCACAACAATGAGCTTGTCCTCAATGAAAGGAAAACCAAACAATTAGTACTGCGAAGAAACAGGGAAGTTGTTCCATGAATACCAGAACTTGATGAAGTTAGCTCCACCAAATACCTTGGAGTTACAATTGACGAAGACTTATCGTGGACACAACATATCAACTTACTCTGTAATAAACTCAGTACAGGATTGTATGTGTTGAGAAGAATTAGAAGCATAAGCGACACCACTACCACCAAGACTGCATACTACACACTCTTTGAGGCACACGTACGTTACGGAATAGCTGTATGGGGAGGAACAACTAACACAAACCTACAACGTGTTCTCATAAAACAAAAAAGAGCTATTAGAATTGTGGGAAGCCTCCAGCCAAAAGAAACATGCAGAGACACTTTCAAGAGTTTAAAAAATCCTCACAGTCATAAACCTATACATTCTAGAAGTAGTGTCTTACATCCACATAAAGGTGCCAGAAGCTGTAAGAAGTGAAGCACAAATACACCATTATAACACACGGCATGCTACATTCCTGTGCATCATCTCAGTGGTATGGAGAAGAAATCCAGCTACACTGGTGCCAAAATGTGGAACTCACTACCTGATGAACTGAAGAAGACAGAGGTAGAAAAGTTTTCATGCCGTCTGAAAAATTGGTTTCAAGAACGACCCTTCTACAGCCTAGCAGAGTTTTATTATTGGAAAAAACATTTTAACTAGCACTAACTTGAAATCCTTTTACCACTTTGATTGTAATTTTGTACTGACGCCATTACTGATCTTGAATATTAGGTAAATAAAGAGAATCTTGTCATGTCTTGTCTACCCCCTCAGCTTACACAACAGCATAGGGTGAGAAATGCATTCAAAAGCTTTAGTCAAGTCAGCAAGATGTATTGCTGTTGAATTTTTAACTTCAAAAGAATCCAGGATGTCTGTAATAAGCATGAGTGCAGCAAAAAATGTCGACTTTCCCCTCCTAAACCCATGTTAACTATCGGTAAAGAGATTATTGTCTTCAAAGTATTTAACAAGTTGGTCCTTCATAATAGTTTCAAACACTTTAGCCATGATTGGAATAAGTGATATAGACCTATAACTTCCACGCAGTTCCAAGCCACCTTTCTTAAAAATTTCTTGGCTCCACAAAATCTGGATTTGAAAGTAACACAGATGAGGTTTTTCTATGTTTCATTTAATTAAGTAAACAATGCACAATAAAAAGAACCCCAGTAACACCTGTACATATCGGCGTAGCGGCAATGCGGTAGAGAGCGGGACATACTCGACAGTGGGGCCCGCGCAAGCGCAGTACCAAAACTTGATTGCAGCGCTCATCGAATCTGACTTCCAGACTATGATTTAGTGCAGACATCGCATGAAAATATTGACATTTCATTCGACATCAATGAATTGAACCGTTGTCCGTGTTAGCACTAAAATTTCCTCCACACTATGGGATCGTCGTACAGATATCAGAATTTGGCTAAGTCTGTATGATGGACTGTTCGATGGTTGTATAGTCTGTAGGGGCCTTTAGAGCCCCTTGGTGCAGTGCCCTGATGGAATTTCAAAATAAAGATAGACCTATGTGTTAACTAGAGACCCTAAGAATGCCCATGCAAAATTTCAGCTGAATTGGTCCAGTAGTTTTTGCGTCTAGACAAGCAGACACCTTTAGATTTTTATACAATAGTAAGCTAATTAACTTAATTACATATTGAACTTTGTTTTCTATTGTTGTTCTTCCAAAGTCCTAATGCAATCCAAATGCACATTAAGCCCAGAATTAAGATAACTATATACAAAAAAAGTTAGATTCGCATTTGTTTAAAAATGCAAGCTTGGACCTTATTGTTGTGTCTTACGAACTTAAACCTATGTCATAATAGGAATGATGAAATCCATTACTTACATTTAGCAAGTTTAGTAAGTAAAGTTTAAATGCTATTAGAATGCCAGCTCAAATGTTTAGTGAATGCTACCAGAATTGAGCGTAGACGAGCCAATATACACAACAAATGTCGAAATCTTTATTGATGTTAAAATAAAATAATGTTATACATTTAAATAGCCTAAACCAATAATATATAAAGTATATTGCCTTTTATGAATGCAGGCTGGAGATAAACTTATTTATCTACTTTGAAGTAATTATGTATTAATTACTTTAATTTGTATGTATTAATTTGTGCATTAAAATATCTCCTTTGACACGGTAAAAACTTCTCTAATATATTGAAAACCCTTAAATTTTGCACCTACATTTTCAAAAATTTCTGGGGGAACCCCGGACCCCCTTTTTGCAGGAGGGAGGAGGGTTGTTTATCTGATTTTCGGGAAAGGGCGCGAAATCAAGTGAATTCGCTAAGGGTGCCGCTTAGTCTAGCTACGTCCCTGCAGATATGGATTTCTAATGCGTGTGATGAGTGTAGTCATTGTTACATACTCAGGCTGACTATTCATTTTAAAGTGTCATTAATTAATAGGCCAATAACAAAAGAACAACCAGTGGTTATCAGCTGATCCATTTCAAAATTTGTTAACAAAGAATCCCAGGAATCAATCTTGTGCAAGTATAACTGTTTCATTACATCCTATTATGTCACACATAACTTAATGAGTATAATTAAGTATAAAAAATACAACTGGCACTAAATTTACTGTAAAATTACACACATTGTGAACATGATATTGATCATGGTTAAACCTATAACCTCTCATGATAAATGTTAGGAATAAATATCAATTTACCAAATAAAAAGCAAGCCTGAGAAGTTGTTCATGTGGATTTCGAAATATTTCAGTGAATGATCGCCAAACTAGCCAGTACATCTGTGTCATACATTTGGGTGGCTGTCTGAAAAAATAAATTGAATTAATAAATAATTACCAATACTTCTAATCCAACCAATGAATGTTCAAAATAGGAGTGTACAAGTAATGACCTCAAAGCAGAAACTTCATAAGTTTGTTTGGACTAGTAGGTGATACTTAAAGTCATCACCAGTAAGAATTGGTCAGCTTTGAAAGGCTGAGGCACAAAAAAGATAATTATAAAGCGGTGTAATCTAGATACAAAAATTAAAACTTAAAAAAATTTTTCATACCACTCTTAACATTTTTGTCCTCCTTGACTTTTTCAAAATATACACACCAAAAAGTAAAAATTTAAGAAATATTACTTTTATCCAACATTTATTGTTAAAAATTCCTTTACATCTTCTAAATGGTTTATAATATGAGGTTTTAAAAGTAAGCATCGTTTTGGAATCCTGCCGTTATAGTACAGCAGTTAGCATTCGGCACATGCGCACTGTGTATCATTATATGTTTGCAAGCTATAGCCGCCGTTACGGATCCATTCAACTGTATTTAAGATTGCTTATGAGTGTTTTAAATGCCTCCGCCGGTTGAAAATACTGGTAAGTACACACTGTGATAAGTTTTCTTAACACTAAAGGCATGAAAGCAGCCGATATTCACTGTGAGATCTGTGAAGTTTATGGAGAAAACGAATAATATATAATAATAATAATATGTAATAATAATAATAATAATAATAATAATAATAATAATAATAATATATAATAATAATAATAATAATAATAATAATAATAATAATATGGAAATGGATGAGAGCTTTAGATAGAACAGATGCTTTAAAATTGCACCGTTATCTAGTAAGCTTCCTCAAGTGTCAAGACGTGTGATTTATGAAATAGTGACAGATCGTTTGAAGTACTGAAACTAATGCTCATGCTGGGCTCTGAAAATGCTGACGGAGAATCACGAAACCAAATATTCAAATTCCTTTATTGTCACAATATACATTTTACAATAATAGCTAAGCTACCAAAACTGGTGACATTGTGAATAATGTAACATAACAAGTGCACTTAAAACTATCAGCTACTTAATAAATATTTGAGTAATTAAATTAATTCTAAAATTTGAGCATACATTTAAAATGTTACTCATGTTTTTTATTCCCTAACATAAATATTCATCTACAGAATAGTAAGCCTTCTCTAACAAAAATGTCTTCAACTTATTTTTAAAAGGAACAAGGTAATGTCTGTACTTTTGATGTCAGCAGGTAATCGATTGAATAATTTTTTGCCCATGTAATGAGGTAACTGTTCAATTAACTTAAGTCTATGAATAGGGTATTGAAAATCTGATCTATTTCTTGTCAAATAATTGTGACAGTGTTGATTATCAGTCATAGCCTTACAATTTTGTTTTACAAAAACCAAACAGTGAAAAATGTATAGATATGGAAAAATTAAAAGATGCAAGCTTTTAAAAGATGATTTATAGGAAATTCTGTTATCTAAAAATTTCATTAATCTATTTATATTTTTCTGCGTTTTGAATATTGCTTTAGATTTTGGTGAGTTACCCCACAGTAAAATACCATACTGCATTACGGAGTATCATTAACCTAGTCTTTAAGTCAATCAAATTTCTTAAAATTAGCATTTGAAAGCATCCTTTGTTTAATCTTTTACAAAGGAGTTCAATGTAACACTTCAGTCTAGATTAGTATCGATTTGCAAGCCCAAAAATTAAAATAGTTAATTGATACAAAATATGAATTTTGAAAGAAAACTTGAAAAATTTTTGGTTGTTGATTTTGGTGAGTCTAAAATTTCATAATTTGAGTTTTGGTAATGTTTAATTTGAGTCTATTTGCGTTGAACCAATTAAGTAGATCTGACATGGTATTTTTTGTCAAATCTATGAGTTGATGCAAACTATTAGCTTTAATAATGGCAGACGTATCATCAGCAAACAGTATAAACTGAAATGCTATGTTGGCAGGTAAATCATTCATATGTATCAAGAAGAGGGAGGAGTGGGCCTAAAATGGATCCCTGGGGAACTCTATTTTTTTTCTTTCCAAGCGGATGTGGATTTTATGATTTTTTAAAACTATAATTGTTCTTTGTTTACTATTAGAAAGGTATGATTTTATCCATTTTAAAGCTTGATCAGAAAAATTTTAATAAGAAAGATTCTTTATCAAAATGTCATTGGATACACAATCAAAAGCCTTGGATAAATCGCAAAAAACACCTGCAGCAATCTGCAATCCATCCAAGGCCCCCGAAACACTTCTCAAGTTCTGCCATAGCTGAAATTGTACTATGTTTAGGTCTAAAACCAAACCGTGCTAGGCCTACATCTAAAACATTATTATTTTCAAAAAATTATACAATCTGGTAATTCATGGTAGTTTCTAACATTTTTGATAAAACAGGTAGCACCGAAGCTGCTCGATAATTTTCTGCTTCCGTTTTTTTTTTTTTAATTGGCTTAACTTCTGCATACTTTAATTGGTAGAGGAAAACACCCTCTTTGAGGGATTGATTTATGATATTTGACAATGGTAATGCCATCAAATCTGCATATTTGTTAATTATACGAAGGCTGTTCAGAAGATAACCTCCGTTTGCTCACTGTGGGGGAAGTACAAGGGATAGGGCCACCATCTCCCGCTGGTGTGTACGGCAGGTCAGTGGGCGTCCAGCCGTATTAGAGTGAAGGTTGCCCTAGTGTTAGTTTGTTTTTAGTCGCTTGTCGAAATGAGTGCTGCAATAAAAATTCCTGCGAAGAATGAAGTTTGTTCTGTCATTCAATTTTTCGTAGCTGAACAGTATTCGTCAGCAGCAATTCACACTTGACCCATGTGTGTGTTTGTATGGGTCAAATCTAATGAGTGCAGGAGTTGTTCAGGAATGGGTTCGCAAGTTTAAAAGTGGCAGAACAAAAATGTCAACAGGCCGTCAATGGTCACTGAAGACCTGGTTGAAAAAATCAACGCAAAAATTCATGTCAACCATTTCAGAATTGTCAGTAGAATTTCCAGGACTGTTTTGTATGAGGTAGTGACTAACAGGTTAGGCTACCAAAAGTTTTGTGCTGGGTGGGTACCGAAAATTCTTTCAGAAAACCACAAAACTCGAATGACAGAACGCACTTTACACTGCAGGAATTTTTATTACAGCACTCATTTCGACAAGTGACTGAAAACAAACTAGCGCTAGGACAACTTTCACTCTAATACGGCTGGATGCCCACTGACCTGCCGTGCACACCAGCGGGAGATGGCGGCCCTACCCCTTCTACTTCCCTCACAGTGAGCAAACGGAGGTTACTTTCCGAACAGCCCTCTTAACTACAGAAATGTCATTCCAACCTACTGATCTTTTGTTCTTTAAATTATTTACAATCTTTTTAACACTATTAGCTGAAACTGATTTTGGAATAAAATATGGTAATCTGGAGATATCCATTTTCCACAAAAATTCATTTGACTTAATAGCTGAAGGTTTCAATTTTAAGTTGTCACAAGTACTGATAAACTTACCATTAAAATAATTGGCAATTTAGAACTACATGTTATTAATTTATATCCTGATTTAATATCAGGAAGTCAGTCTGCTTATCATTGAATGAGCCTAATTCCTCCTGGACTAATCCTTCCTAATCTCCTCCTAAAGCAGACATATTTCTTTGATGATGGATATCACCAAAAATGGTGTGAGCAAAAGCTGTTGAGGAATTATTTTAATTTTAATTGATTGCTTCCCACATGTCCATCTCAATAACATTGATGGACTCTTTTACACCTGACTCAAAATTTACCATTTTAGAATTACCGGTACTGTAGATTTAGCTATCAATTTAAATTGAGAAAGAAGAATCTCATTGATCATGTGGGCTATTCTTCTCTTCCCTATTAAAGTGAAGCCCGTGCTGTGTATTAAAGTGACATGGAAGCATATTTACAGCCAAGAAAGATGCATGTTCATGACGAGTTACTAGTTGTTTAAAGTCCATGTTCAGATAACATATTCTATTGTTCAGGCCTGGTTGGTGATGTCTGTAAGGGAGTGCTGAGACAATAACATTTGTGTGTTTTGTGTTGTCAAGTACCCTTTGGGTGGTTTTACAATAACTGTTCTCTGCCTGCCGAATTTCATTATTTGACCTACCCAACAGTACCACTATATCAGTCTTAGAAAATGATTTTGTCAGTCCTTTATATCTTTTGTCAACTCTTCCATTACTGCATTTGGTTTGAAAATACAACTGTTTGAAAATATGTTATAATCATTATTTTTCCAGATACTTGATAGGTCAGTACCCATGTGTCTGCCATGACTGTCAACCAAAATAAAACATATTCCTATTTGGAGGTTCATGTGCAACAACTTTTTTTACTTCTAATGTCTTTGTGGTTTAAGTTTGAATTTTTTATCGTTATATTTTCCTTCCTGTTCATTTAAAGAGCTTTCAGTCTGTTTAGTCTTTAAGGCACTATTTCCTGTTTCTTTAATATCAAAATGCCATGGTAGAGATTTACTATGTCCCTTTATATTCCAAATAAGATTTTTAATAGTTGTAGGTGGGGTCTGTATTCCATTTATCAATAAATAAGCCATTTTAGGTCTTTTTGAAATCAAGTCACTATCGCTAACATGTTGAAACACCTCATTGTATTGAGGGCGTTTGTCACCTGTTATTAAGTGCTTTGTTATGATATCTGTAATAGAAACCATGAAGACTCCATAGTCGTAACTGTTTTGCTGCTGTGGCGATTGACACTTGATGATTTTAGCTTGCTGTTTAGATGTACCGTATTGTTTAAATAGTTGAAGAGTCTATTTACTGATATCTGGCCATGTTTGAGGTTGTGTTTCTGACAAGAGTCATAATAATAAAATTGTCAGTGGCTCTTATTAAAAACCAATAAGCTCCAATGACTGCTTCCCTCCCTGCTTGTAAGCTCTGAGACATTTACTGGAATAAATAAATGATCCAAACCTCTTAGGTTGGGTGGATCTAGTATGTGATTATAGTCATCATATAGTTTAATTCCCTGGCCTAGCAGTGCATTTAGATAAAGCATATTCATGTATTTTATGATCATATTATTAATTATTTCAAAATGTACATATTATATCATCAGATATCCAGTTCTGTACCAGTAGTTCTGTAACTTTTTTATCAAGAGTAGTTTTGACTTTTTTTGGGGCTTGAATTTAGTCATGGATCTGTGTTTTCTAAGTGGTTATGGTGGTGTTCAAAAGAAGTATTGTTTGTGAAAGACTGGTGGAAAATGTGCTTGTTACTCCTGACAAACTTGACAAATTTATTGACATGCCACTGTCCTTAGAACTGTCAGTAAGTTTCATTGCGCTTTTATTATTATTGTTTTTGACCATTATTTTTTTTACCAAAACTATGTTCTGCTTCTTGTAAGGCTTTATTAAAGGCAGCTTTTTGTTTACACTTGCCATGCCTATGCTTATTATCAAGATATAAACATATGTAAACCTCTTTTACACAAGCTGTTGTTTTATCTCTATAAAATACTATGTTCTATTTCTTCATTTTACTTGATAAATCAATGCTTTTAATATAAGCTGGCCAAAAGGAAAATCCTTTTATTTGTGTAAAAACTTTGTCATGAATCTTAAGTTTATAAAATTAATTGAATTATTCATATTTTATTTAAGGATTGTTTGAAACTATTGTTTAAATCTACTGCATGCACTTTGCACTTTACCTTTCCCTTTTTGGTTAGCAGATGATACACTACTAAGCCATATAATCATAATCAAAGGCTACTAATTTGCATTAAGCTTTTACCAGGCACAAGCTCTGCATGCAGCCCAAAAGTTCTCCATAAGCATGACTCGTTTATACTTTTTTGACTGCATGTAGAAATTAATCTTAACTTCATTAGTTCAGTTTGGTGTAGCTCAGGCCCTTCTACTATAAGATAGTTTAACTTGATCTGCCTATGTATTTAATATTCAAATACATCTCTAAAATGGATTTGAAGACTTCTTGCCCTGTGTGCCTGAAGTTGGTGAGTGATAGTGATAAGGGATTGCAAAGTAATGGAAAGTGTGACCGTTGGTTCCACAAGGATTGTATACCACTGTCTGCCGCTGCATACAAGGCCTATGCTAACGATGTCAGCAAGGAATGGTTCTGTAACAGAGTAGATTGTATACCACTGTCTGCCGCTGCATACAAGGCCTATGCTAACGATATCAGCAAGGAATGGTTCTGTAACAGAGTAGATTGTATACCACTGTCTGCCGCTGCATACAAGTCCTATGCTAACGATGTCAGCAACGAATGGTTCTGTAACAGAGTAAGTAGATTGTATACCACTGTCTGCCGCTGCATACAAGGCCTATGCTAACGATGTCAGCAAGGAATGGTTCTGTAACAGAGTAGATTGTACGTCCGACTTAGTTTCAAATACAGCATTAAGTAGTAAATTATATACTATACTTGATAAATTGTCACGGCTTGCTACCAGGGAGGATCTTAGCAGGGTTTCTGAAGATGTGTCCGCTATCAAGTTGAAGATTAAGGTCTTGAACAGTAAGATCACGGAATTTGAACCGAGACTGGAGACGGTGGAAAGAACAGTTGGAGGAGGCCAAAAATCGTAATAGACGCTTCAGAAATGTAATCATACATGGGAAGTCGTGGTGGAAAAGCTGACACTGCAAAATCCCATGACCTGATTAGCGTCAAAAATGTGTTAAGTCATTCTGGGCTTCAAGAACTGTTGAATGTAGTTAGTTTTTTTCAGAGTTTGGACAGAATACAGATAGCCCTTGTCCCCTATTACTTGCAATCTCATCGTTAGAGAATGCAACTGCCATTTTTTGGGCACTTAGTGATGATGCTAGGCCCTCAAATGAACTTAAGGATATTAGCTTCTCAAGAGATCGTACTAAGAAGGAAAGGGAGCACTTGATAGAGCTGAGAAAGAGTCTGAAGGAGCAGACTGACGCAGGAGAAAAAAACCTCACCATTAAATTTTTAAATGGTATTCCTAAAATCGTCAAAAAAACTAAGTATTTTCAATGGCAAGCCGGTTTTGAGTGTTTTATATCAGAATGTAAATGGCCTTCGCTCCAAACTTTCTGAATGAAGATAAAAAAATATGCAGATTTATCTTTATTAGGCCTATTATGAATTTCATAAATGTTCAGTAAAATTTAATATTATCCTGTTAAATTATGCACTGTGTGCAACTCATTATTTTCAGTATTTTCCAGCTATAAAATTCCATTTTCATGACATGTCAAAACAAACAAAATAATTTCACCTCCTCTAGTAATTTTCAATGTTAAATCCTCTTTCTTCAAAACTCCTAAACAAAGTTATAATAGAAACTTAATATATATATATATATATATATATACCTTTTGTTCATGTATTAAATAATAACTAGGGGACACCCCTGCACGATTCGTGTGCCAACCCCTTCATTCGCTGAGCTTGTGACACCTTGGCCTTCGACCTCGGTCCTTGACTTCTTACTAAAAATATTGGTAGTTAAACTGTACCACTTAAAATCATAATATTAAATTTTTTACAGTCTCTTACTCACAGTACTTGCATTGCCACCCATTTTTTTAGTTTAAACGCACAAAGATATTACTTAATCTATTTAAAACGTGTTCATTTAATTAGTTTTTGTTTAACAGCTGAAGATTAAGCAAATAAATAATATAACTGCATTATATTACCTTTCAGCCTTCATTCAAACCATTGAGGCTAGTGGGGTGGAGCCCTATAATCATATATGAATAAAACCATGCTTACAACCTTCCCTGGTCTAATATTGGGAAAGATCTAATCTCCTCTAAATTACATACACTATTGTTCTCATTCCAACAGCTATCAAAATTTTATAGTTATCATTTGAGCAGCTGTTACCTTTTGATTCATTTAAATCTCCTCCAGTGTTATTCTTATGGCCGAAAAACTTAACTTGAGGGCTTTCCGTGCCCTTCAGGATAAAAATAATGAAAAATTAAGACCTTATTCCACAGCTATGAATAAAGGCAATTTTTTTGACACTTTAACCGTTTAAAATGGTCAAGAAATAAAGGAGGAGTTGCGTTGACAAAAAACGGCTTTACATATTATACATAAGGATACCTGCAAAGTAATAGAATAAATTTAGTCAAGGAAGGTGTCAAAATCTTTTTCGTTGTCTTCATGGTCTTGACAAGACGTATTTTTAGTTTTCATCAGGGTTCAGTATTTAGCTCATCATATTAATGTAGTGAGTGTCTATCCAGGTCTTCATTATCCTCCTGCTCCAACAACTGATGTCTATTTAACCACCTTCCTTGGGAGTTGTGGCAAGAGTTGGAGCAGAACATCGAGTTATCCTACATCCACATCTACCACTACTACAATCAGTGGTGCACCAACAAAATATGAGATTGATAATTTCTTCTGGTACAGCTGAGTGTTTAATTTTAATAGGAGCAAGAAGGTTGCTTTTTTTCCTAATCTAACCCCATTTTCAAGGGTTAAGACATTTCTAAGTGTAACCTGAATCTGGTAGTGTTCCATTGCTCCATTGCTTCCAATGTGCAATGCAATTCCAATGTGCTCCATTGCTACTCCCTCAGTAGGTAGGAGGGAAGAAATGTCTGTTTTGATGTTAGATATTGACTAGATGAAGCACTTGAAGCAACAATTGCTTAAAGGGGTCTCCTTTTTGCTCTCTCTCCATACCACCTCTATAAACATCCATTCCCCATTTTCTTGATCCCTTACAGTGATAACTTGTGGGGTCTGAGAATACCTCGGAAGCTTGGCGAATGTCTACTTTTCAGCAATATTTTACAGAAACCGATTTTGCCCCTCCTGAATGAGATCGACGTAGTTTCATATCTAATAAAAGCATGCAGAAAAGGGTATCTTCTTTAGATGTATTTATATTTAGTATCAGTGAAAGACGGAAGATGTTTTGTTTCTGTTGTGCTGTTTATTTTAGTTAGAAAATGTCTAATGTAATTTCTCTTTTATTAACCTAAATATAATGTGAAGGATTTGTACATAAGAACACAAATTTATCGTAAAATCATGTTCAAACATGTAACATTAGACATTGATTGCAATTCTAGGAGTAAAATAACATCTGGCTTAATATCTTACTAGCTGTACCCGCCCGTTTTGCCAGTCATAATGTTGAGTTTGAAAATATAATCGAAATGTGCAGCAAGCTGTCAGTTTACACTGTATCCAATTTAGAATAGCTGATGTTATGTTTAATTTACTTCTGTACTCATTATTAATTTTAAAAGTTCTGCTTACCACAATTTTATTCAATTTGTTTTTATTTAACAGTTGTTAATCAAATAAATATATGAATTAATATAGCTCCAAAAGAATACCATGGGAATTTTGGAAGCCAGTGGGAAAGAGAGGAAAATCCTTTCTTAGTGAGTGAGCCTCTAGGGGCCAAGATTTCAAGATTTCTATGTGCAAAATTTCAAGTAGATTGGTCTCATAGTTTTGGAGAAATAGTGATGAGTGGTATATGGCTTTTATATAAAGAGATAATCTAATAAATATACATTACCTAAAACAAGCCACGTCCGGACGAACTTGTTTTGCTCCAAGGATTTTAATTTTAAATTTGTTGTTGGGATTTTCAACCACGAGAAATCGATTGCCACCAATCTCAACCCTGGGAAAATTCTTATTTCTGCCCCAGGGGCTCCTGGACTTCCTGTGTATCACGATGAGGCTGCGCAGTAGAGTGTGACGTCACATGGGCGAAATCAGCTGATTTGTTTATTCTATTAAATACTTTTAACTGAATATACCAATTGCATAGAAACATTCAGCTAAATAGTAAGAAAGTTATTTATCACTTATCAGCTGGAATTGTAATTACGGGA
Source organism: Stictocephala bisonia (assembly GCA_035578905.1). NCBI lineage: Eukaryota > Metazoa > Arthropoda > Insecta > Hemiptera > Membracidae > Stictocephala > Stictocephala bisonia. The sequence continues at coordinate 887,772 of JAQJVL010000260.1, read as the reverse complement.
ATTAGAACAGTAGTTTTTGTGTTCATTTTAGCCATTTAGCACATGTGACGTCATGGGAGATGCACGTAATACCTATCGCCTTCTTTTCTAGGTACTGTGGTTTTCATGTGTGTTATTATAGTTACATAGCATTTTAGTGCTATTTATTTTGCATTTTGTAGAATAAGGTTAACCCTTATAAAATCAGAGTTGTTTGTCCGAACTAACGTCCCGTGTTATTGTCTTATAGCAGAAAATCCAATATGGAACTATTATCAACTTCTAGCAGAATCTTTGTTGGAGTATCAAAATTTATCTCATAGATCACATTATACCATTAAATTTAGGAAGAGAACATTTAAGGGCTCTGCCCCCTCCAAAGTAAAAATTTGCTCAAAACCCCAAAATTGGGTAATGATTGATATACCCGTGGGGTATAAAATTAAAGGTATTCTTCTCCTTCTTACTGATATTTCATCAGATTTTAGAAAAGACTATGTTTATAAGCTCCACTGCCCCAAAAACCAAAATTCATGGTCATTCTGCTTAAGAATCCTGGTGAGGCTGTAGGCTGATCTTCCTCACGAGGCGACATGCCCAGATCCACAAATGGAACTGTAGCAGAGTGCCTCGATGAGGCTGCAGGCCGAGTTCCACAAAGGGGCCTGTAGCAGAGCGTCTTGGCGAGGCCATAGGCTGAGCTACCCCACGCGGCCGCAGGCCGAGTTCTACAAAGGGGCTAAAGGTAAACGCAGAAGACATCCGATACGAAATCTTATTAATAACTTACAAGGTAGAGCAAATAACAAACTAACATAAGGATCCTCTGGGAGATATGGATGCTACCTCTTGCTTGGCCTCCTGGTACTAATTACTAAAACAGTGATTGTTTTGTTTCCATTGGCATTTAGGTTCATCAACAAACTTCTATTGTTACCATTGTTAATTTTGATTGCTAACTTAAATTCTTACATAATAGAACACAATAAGCACAAAACAATTAAATTTTAAATTGAAAACATTTACTAAGGAATTTTACACACTTAAGTGCCCTAAGAGTGTCAGTATTTATTATAATAACTATATCAAAAAAGCCTAATCTTCATAAAATAAAATATACTTACATGTTTATATATTTATGAAATTCGTCTTCTAGCTGGAAAACATAGAACACATTAGAAAGTTTTAGCAATGTTAAAAACATAAACAGTGAATTTTTTACCTAATTTAACATTGTTAAAGGTAAACTGTACATGTATATCGCTGAAATGCAACCAGTTTTGTCTGTTAAGAGACTACAGAGGCTGCCGGCCATGTTGGTTTTAATCCCGTTAGAACAATGTTATTTAGGAATCCATATTTGTTCGTTATTTATTGACCATAAGTTTGTATGAGGTGTCATTTTAAACGTTATGATATTGCACATTGGGTTTGCTTTTGATATTTTGAATACATACGCCTAGTTTTGAAAAATAGGTGAAAATAAAAACTTCAAATTAAAAATTTGTTATATTTTTTTGTATAAAATTAATTAAGAATTTGCAAAGCAACTTCAACGCGCATTTTCATCTTGATCAAATTCGATTTGTTTGAAAAAAGTTGTTTAAAAATAACTGTCTAGTTTGAATACATATGATTGTACAGTATGTCCAGTTTGAAAATAACATTATTCTTATGGGAATAAAACCAACATGGCCGACAGCCTCTGCAGACTTTTAATCTGGTAAGAAGTGAGCTGTTTTTATCCTATAACATAACTTAAATACCTATATGTTTGTTCTATGTGATTAACTCTATATTGGTTGGGTGAATGTACCAATCTGCGACCAGTTTAGGATGTTTGAACTTTAAAAATTTACTGTAAATTATCTATTTATTTTTTAAGATTCTATTGGTTGTGTTTTTTAAAATGTTCACCTATTTATTGACATTCGATATTTCTTAAAATGAGATTTTATTTGAATTTTGTTGATTTTTCCAAAATCATTAATAACCGACCACTTTCCTCAATTACCAACCACTACCGTACCAGTTAACAACCAAGAAAAATTTAATTTAATAAGGTGAATATATTATCTTGGATATTTAGATATATACTTTATGTAATGTATAAAGTTTTAAATTAATACTCTCATAGAAATAAAGGTAATAATTTCTGAATAACATAAAATAAAAAACATGAAACTTGGATTTATTGTTATAAAACCTAGAAAGGATACAAAACTGTAATTCTCTATAACTTGGCTACATTATCTTTGTCAGTATTATAGGACTTCTAGGAAACATTAAACTTCTGTAAGTTAACATCAAATGACACACAAGATTGTTGCCTCTTTGTACCAGCTAACAGCGTATGTTTTAAAATGTACACTATTAAATTTGATCTCTGTCAATAGTTGTAGTGTCCGGAACGTGTGGAAAAATGAATTTATTCTTACATTTACGTAGTCATGAAACTGAAATTTAACTCTTCTTAACAATCAAAACTTTCCCACCTAATACGCTTCGTTCTATTCCTTCAAATGGAAATTTGATTAAAGCGTAATCATTTTCCAATGGATCTCTTTCAAGTTCTTCTGTCGTAGTAGGAGTTCTTGATTCTAATATGTCAGCTAAGTCAATGTCCAAGTCCGAATGGTCCACTATCTCCACAAGGCAATTGTCTTCTTCTTCAGAAGATGAAAACAGTTTTGTCTCTTTCCTTTTATTTTTTGTATTTTATTTTTTTCAATCGTTTCTCTGTCTGTTTCTTTTTCAACTCTTCTTCTCTCTCTTCTTCCTTTCAAGTATTTTTCTTTTGTTCTCTTCTTTTAACTGTTAAATGCCTAGTTAGAATTAAGGTGGTGCATTCGGTTTTTTTTTTTAGTTAATTATTTCCCAATTTTATAATCAAAATTAGTTAATGTACCTTCCCTTGAGACAAGAAAAATACAACAAAACTTTTTTTAACCACTACATTAGAACTTGTGGCCTTATAAAGGGTGGAATTTAGCTTATTTTAAATCAACTATACAACAAAACTGTTCAAAGTACAAATTAAATTTTTTATGACTTTGTTTTATGGACATAACTGAAGGGATTAAGATGTTTTTCATTGTAAAAAATTGTAAAAATATTTATGATTTTAAAGGTCCAAAAAAGGTATTTTTTACCTTTAAAATTATAACTATTTTTATATTTAAAACAAATTAAAAACATTTTAATCCCTTCAGTTATGTTTAAAAAACTTAGTTGTAAAAAATTTAATTTGTATTTTAAACGGTTTTGTCTTATAGTTGACTAGCTGTACCTGCCCGCTTTGCCAGTTTTAATATTGAATTTCATTATATAATCAAAATGTGCAGCAAGCTTTCAATTTACACTGTATCCAATTTATATCCAATTTAGAACAGCTGATGTTATGTATAATTTACTCAATTACTGTACTCAATTATTTTTAATTTTCAAAGTTTAGCCTACCACAATTTTATTGAAATTGTTTTTATTTAGCAGCTGTTAATCAAATACAACAATCAATTAATATAGCTCCATAAGAATACCATGGAAATTTAGGAAGCCATTAGGACTGATTCCTGATGTCGGAGAGGAAAATCCTTTCTTAGTGAGCCTTTAGGGGCCAAGATAAACCTACATACAAAATTTCAAGTCAATCGGACGTATAGTTTTGGAGAAATAGTGATGAGTGGTAGATGGCTTTTATATATATAAATACCTAAAATACCCTTGGTTTCAAAGTCTATAGACAAGTCTGTAAGTCTACTTTTAGAGGGCAGAAACTGTAGTTCGCTGTGAATCAGTGAAATATCGGGTTTCTCACCATATTTAGCCATGTCCTATGAACTGGCTATGCATTTGATCAAATTTTCGGATTAAAATCAGTTTGTTCTCTTAGATAAAAAATGTTCAAAGTCTAGAGAAATCTGTAAGTCTACTTTTTAGAGGGCACAACGTACTATATTTGACTCTGAATCAATAAAATATTGTGTTTCTCGCTATGTTTAGCCATGTCCTATGATCTGGCTATGCATACTTTAAAAATAAATTGATAATTTTCCAATTGAAAACAGTTTGTTCTCCTAGATAGCAGTTTCATAGTCTAGAAGATCTGTAAGTCTACTTTTAGAGGGCGAAAAGTACGGTAATTGACTCATGACTATGACCTGGCTATACGTGTGTTCAGATTAAATTGTATATTTTCCCATTGAATACAGTATGTTCTCCTAGATAACAAAGTTTCACAGTCTAGAAAAATCTGTAAGTCTACTCATAGAGGCCGTAAATTAACCAATTTGATTTACACACACAAATTGAAAATCTAGCTCTACATAAGGATGAAGGATTTGAGATAGAGCAAAAAGTCATAAAGCCAAAGCTGTAGATCATCTCAAATCAGATACAGAAAATGGTGTTAGTTTAGCTGTACCTTTCATTTAGCCACTACAGTCCAATTACAGAAACGCTGTTTTTGGCATTTAAAATTTTTGGCACTAAAAAGGTTGCCATCTTCGATTTACTATGAATTTTTCAACATACCTTCTTATTCCACATCTACAAAATGAGACAAGACTATACAACATTTCAGCCTTGTAGGCTTAGTACTTTTTTAGTTACAGCGATGAGTGAGTGAGTCAGTGGTATTTGCCTTTTATAGGTATAGATTTAAAATCAGCTAAATTTACCACTTCATAAGGCCACAAGTTCTAATGTAATGGTTAAACAAATTTTTTTTGCATTTTTTCTGTTTCAAGAGAAGGTACATTAACTAATTTTGATTATAAAATTGGGAAATAATTAGCTCACCGAAAACCGTTTGCACCACCTTAATACAAAACCATACTTACTTCACTGGTTAAAACTGTTGAGGGACCTTTTCGCGCATCCAAAGAAGTTTTCTCTTTTAACTTGTCCATCATTGTGGCGTGGGGTATATTATATTTTCTCTCAGTTTCTTTAATTTTAGCTCCATTACGTATTACTTCAAATAGCATTGACCAAATCATCTCGTGTATACCTTTTTGTCATCTGAAATCAACATGATTAGAAAAATTAGTTTGCAGTACCAATGACCGACCAGCGTTTTGCACCAATAACCAACCAGTGGTCGGATAGTGGGGCGGGGATTTTTTGCAATAGTAGAGTTAGCTACACATGTTTACTAGACCAAAAGCAACCGTAAAAGCATATAAGCAAAATACAAACATCAAACGCCAATATCTGACCAGTAACTGGTGGTCGGATACTGGTGAAAAAATAATCTTTTGATCTAATTACCAACAATTATTTATTATTACTTGTTTATAGTAATATTTAAAATCCATTATTTATATGGGATTCTTCAACTTTTTTAGTTAAGAAAAACACCTACACACACTAAGATAAACTAAAATTAGCTGGGAATTATGATATAAATATTTGCTTACCTTGAGCACATGTAGTTATAGGAAACATCCAACTGCCATAATACTTCCCCATAGTACTTTTTTGGCAGTGCCACTCATAAAAATTTCTCTTGACTACCAAACAAAGACTAGACTGTAAAGTTGAATTTCCCATTATTTTAAAAGCCTTTGAGTATATACTGGTTATATAAACATTTAAAAATATAATAAATATCACTTAATACAATGTGTTTTTATTCAATTGGTCGGTAACTGATTCGTGGTCGGTAACTGGTGCACTCACCCTACATACTATATTGAGGTCAATAAGAAGAGCAAAATGGAATCTGTACTTATTCTAATATGATCTAATAGTTTCCTTCAGTTCAATGCACTCTATGTATCATTGATTTCATTTTATTTGTTTAGACTTGTAGAAACTACGTCAGTAGAAAAGATCATGACATAATCATTGGATTAAAAGTTTATGACTCATTATTCAGTTTATGGTAGGGGTGTGTGAGTACTCGAAACTTCGAGTATTTGATCGAGTATTTTACTACTGGAACTCGGCTCGAAGCTCCAGAAACTACTCGAAGTTCGATCGAGTAGTTGTATTTCACGAAATATCATATTTACATCTTAATTTAGTTTTAAGAGGAAATAGTTTTATAAGTAATCAATAAAAAATGTTTGGGATTTATTTTAACCTTAATCATACGTTGTCAATTTGGTACGCGTAATTATGAACTAAACAATACGTCTAAGAATAGGTAGTACACGACGACAGTCAAATGAACTAGTCGACGTAGTGAACGAGTTTGTTCATTATGATTTGAACTAGTTCAGTTCAAAGTGATCAACAGAGCTTTGAAGGTAGCGATCACTGTAAATAGGTACCATAGTAGCGATCACACATGTTTGTTGTCGAGTCTACTAGTCACTTGTAACCTAACCTAAAATAGCGTGAATAAAACAGAAGGGCTGGTTAGTGTCTTTATGACCCAAAAAAGGGGTCGAGAGATCCGGTTCAAGATACTCAAAAAGACATGTTACCTATACAAATCTAATAGTCTGTGCACCGTGGAAATTATGCATATTTTCGTTCATATCAATAATACCGTTCAATCAAAAGGGTCCCGAGAACGGGTCACTTTACATTCCAAGAATCAAACTTCCCATCTTTTCTAGGTGAAAGTTCATCTCGGTTGTAGGTGCAAGGAACCGTTCAGCTCCTTTTCGGAAATGAAATTATCGTATATTTCTTGCGAGTCAATTGAGGTCTATTTTGTTTTTTAATCTGAGCAGGGAATTTTCCAATGACGTACGAAAATACTGTATCATATCATATAAAATATGGTAATGGCGTTCTAGCAGCGTGTGACACAACATTATTGATTTATTTTTCGTCAAATAAAAAAATAGATATATATATCCGTGGCGAACGTCTATTAATTATTATTCCGAAAAACCTTGGATCGCCAAAACTGTGTGTAATATTTGCGCATACAATATTTTTCCTGTCAAATTGTTGAACGGTTTTCTGACTAAGTTAGACAATAACACAGTTGGAGTGTAAAAGGTGGTAAAGTACGATAATTTTGATTTGTAAATTCACTGAACGGTTCCCTGTTCACATTAACGTCGATGTCAGTGTAAACTGTTGGAAACTGTTGGTGTATGAATACGACGAATTTAGAGATTCGGAAAATAATTTTTATTGGATCGAAGCATTATCAAACGTCTCGTTTTTTATTCATAAGTTTATAGGTTAGCTGCCCAAAATCTTCATTGTATCACTAGTTGGCACTTAGCTGATATTTCAGACTGCATCTCGTCGCCAATATCGGCTAGACCTATTATATTAGCCGACTACGTCTATGGTTTTCATTCGATTACACCAGGTTTTAATGAATTTCTTGTTATGACATAATTATTTATCTGTTGTTCAGTGTAACCTCATGTATCGAAGTAGTTTCAAGTTGCACATATTTCATTACCGATCATAATTTAAAAACTAATTCATCATAAGTGACTTTAAAATTTATTTGTAGTAAACCTGCTTGGTTATTATTATCAAGATTCAAGATTTTTATTGTCATAAAACACATAACAGTGCATGGACAAAAGTCAAGTTTTTTACACTAAATTACTATGTACAACAAAATTAAAATAGGCATAAAATACAGTTCAATGTACAAAAAGGCTAGAACAATAAAATTAGATGAAAAACAATTAAAGATAAATTAATGTAAGACTACATAATAGTAATAATGTTAACATATAATCTAGGTCATGATTCTAAAACTAGTTATGGCTTTCCCAATTTACAGTTAAAAAATCATCAATTTTATATAAACATTCATCCATCAGAACATCCTTGATTTTTTTCTTTAAATTTAGCATAGGGCAATGATTTAATTCTATCTGGTAATGAATTATACAGTTTAGTAGAAATATATAACCAGTTTTCTGTGAGCTACTGTATTTAAACTGTTGAACTCTTAAACAACCTTTATGTCTTGTATTATAAGCATGAAAGTCAGTATTGATATTAAAGAAATCTAAATTTCCATGAACAAAACTGAGCAAATGGAAAACATAAAGAGAGTAAAACGTTAGAATTCGAAGTTGTACAAACCAAGGTTTACAAGATGTTAATGCAGGTAAATTGCATATTAATCTAATAGCCCTTTTTTGGAGTATAAAAAGTTTCATACAATTACCACTAGATCCCCAGAGAACAATTCCATATGTCAAGATACTTTGAATGTGAGCAAATTATACAGTTAGTAAAATATAATTATCAACTGAGTTTCTTAATCTTCTAAGCATATATAAACCTTTAGCCATTTTTTTGGATACATAATCAACATGAGAATTCCATGATAATCTATAATCTAACAATAGCCCTAAAAACTTTAAATTACTGTTCTCTGGAGAGTTTGAAACACTTCTATTGTAGCTAAAAGACAAATCACTGATTTTTTTCCGTGTTTAACGACAAGTTATTAGCAGCACACCAGTCCTGAAGTAATGTAATACTAGAATTTAATTTATATATATATATATATATATATATATATATATATATATATATATATATCATTAATTAAATACAGTATTTACTACTATTACTGACCTTCAAACTCAAGTCATCTGCAAATAAATATCCATCAATACCTACACTCTCTATGCTAATTGGTAAGTCATCAATTGATTGAACCACAGTCTTTGTCATTCAGATTTTGAAATTTGATTATATAATTCACAGCTTATTTCCGGTTAGTTGTAACCTTGTTATTACTAAATTAAATACCCTTGGAATACAGATCCACTCTTCTTGGCATGTACACAATCAATTTTTTGTTGAGAGGAATCAATTCTCAAAGCAAATGACCGCATTTGGCGATGATGCCTGAATTTTAGCATCAGTTTGGTTGAATGCAACTTTTGCCAACAAGCTTCACAACGTTTACGCGATACACTTTGTACTGAACCATCAGATAAACAAATCGGCCGGCTGTGAAACAGTATAATTGGCTTGCTTAGAAAATCTGATCTGTGATATGAATGAACAGATTAAATCTTTATAATCCATGTTGTTTCAATTAATAATATACATTCTTAATTTCTTACATAATATTAATTCTGAAAAAAGGAAAAAGGTTAAACAAAACGATACCACATAAAAATGTAGGAAGGCAGGAAGTAACAAGTTTTATTTATCAAATGTTAGTTAAAAACAACAAATCAAAATTATTGTGTTCAGTGTAGATGTATATATTTACGAATCTGGCAAAACTTAACATAGGCTTAGGATGGTGTCTACCTTTTTTTTACAGTTGTCTTGGGTGAACAGGAAATCCTTCTGTAAATACTCGCTCGAAAATACTCGATACTCGAAAAAAATGCCAAGTACTCGACTCGAACTCAAAAATCACTACTCGCACACCCCTAGTTTATGATTATGTTTTGTGATGGTCAGGTATAAATTATTCAGTGGTGGTTAAGTTTTGTTCTTTACACAGTTGGGGAAGAACCTATTATCAGAAACAATTTTAAATATAAAGTGAAGGTTCAGTTCTTTAGGATGATAATGAGGTAAACCTTGAAATAAGCTTGAATGTATCTTCCAAAATGGCAGGAATACTGAAAATCCTTACACAAATAACACCTATAATTGTGCCTATCAATCCTCTCTCTGTGAATTAGGGGCTAGAAAAATTTCTCAAATTCATGCACTTATAACAATAATCTGACAAACATTGGATATATTTGCATATTGTTCTACCAAGAATAAGTCAAATAACAATCAAATCATACAATCACTGCTAATTAAAATCATATGTCAAAATTCATTTTTTAAATAAGAATTCATACATAGTTTATGAGACATTTTTATGAGAATACTCACTTTTCCATAGTGAGGTACACCATTGCTCACTACGAGGATGTTATTATGTTTCTTCTGATACTTTAGTTTCTCCAGTTTCCTCTCATGCTCTTTTCCAACTTCTGAATCAATATACTTTGAGCAAATCCACTGAATTTTGGATTGTGATTCAGGTTCCCTGGTTACATTTAATTGAGAGACCAGAAATTCTGCCAAGTTGTATGATGTCGGACAAACTATATTTAAACTGGAACAAAAGAAGTTAACATTGATATGCTTGTCAATAATATTTAATAGTTTATATTTTATACATTCACACAGATTTAAGAATGTTTTTAAATCCTCTTCCATAAGAAGAAATGTGAGGAAGAAATATGTTTACTTTCATTAGTAAAAATATATAGAACAGAGAATACATCCTTTTATGCACTGATAAAACATCCACTTATCTTTCCAAAACACATATCTACTGACCCAATGTTGAGGGTTCTTTCTTAAGGAATGTTCAAACAGTGTGTACAAAACCAATGACTATGAATAAATAGTCCCCTTAAGAGCCAATAAATACGGACCCTTAGAAGCGGCCATAGATAAGGGGTTGAGGCGTTGGCTAACCACGTAGTTCACGATCCGGGTTCGATTCCCATTATGACCATTGACAGATTTTGCCCTGCTGCTCCCATGGTTCGGAAGTCACGCTAAGCCGTTGGTCCCCAGGTTAAGTGTTAGACAGGGCTTCTTAGCCCTATCTTCGCCTGGTAAAATAAGGAGATCTTTAACTTTTAACTTTAACTTTTAATAAAAAGAAGCCCACAAAAACTTCAAGGAAAACATGTACAATTTGTTGTTGGTATCGAAAGTAGAATATTTCAATCTACATTTGTAATATTTTTTTTCTAAATAAGTGAATTGAAGAAATTTGTAGATCTCAATTTTCCTTACTTACACATCTTTTTACCCTATTATTCAGGGATGTAGCAAGGCATTTGTGGCAGAGGCTTCAGCCAAGGGCACCAGAAGCATAGGGGTGCAAAATTGGCTTTATGGAATCGTTAAAAAAGTATTAAATTGATACCCCACTAATGATAGTAATACACAATAGTATTAAACATTAAAATATGCTCTGGTCTTTCAACATTCTGACATAAGTGGAAAGATGTGTCATGAATGAGAAAATTCCAGCTGTTTTAAAATCGTGACAATCGGCAGTGCTTTCGTCTGTTGTGCGTCGTAAGCCTAGCGCCCAGCTAGTGCGAAGCAGGGGTATTAGTGCGGTGGTGGCCAATACAGTTGGCAACGATTTGTCTGATCTAGTGAGGTGCCTAAAGCTGCGTTACAAATGTAGAAAAATCTGCTGTATAGCTTTTGCTTTGTATAACATTGTTAGATGTAGCAAATGTTATATAGAAAATGCTAAAAGTTTCAGTTTTAGATGTTTTAGGTAAAATGGTGTTCTGCAACACTTAGCAATGTTATACTTAAATATAAATGAGGTGTCCCACGAAGAGGTTTACACTTTTGATTTTATATTATTTGCCCATTTTTGTACCGAACATTTTCAAACTATACACAATTCATTAAATATGTTTTAAAAATATTCTGTTAAAATTACAGCTCTCTAGAAATTGTAGAAACAAAATGGTGCATTTTGAAAAACTATACCTTAAAAACAGTAAAAAAAGAATTTGTTTGTTTTATAAAATTATTTATTGTCATATTCTAGATAAATAAGGTATTTAAATTAGAAATTTAGAACATAGCCAAACTTCCTTCTAAAGTAGAGTCCAAAATTATTTGAACTGTAATCCATCCACAGCAACACACTAATAACAGCGGTCAAGCGTGAGCTCTTAGAATGAAATTCTGCGGCATCAGGAGAAGTTCCTCTTCCATTGATTGTTTTAATTCCTCATCATTATTGAAGCTACAGGTATAAACTTGTTCCTCACAGAAAGAAATCACACACAGTTTAATCTGGGGATCGGAGTGGCCATCTAAAAAATCATTACCATGACCAATCCAATGGCCATGAAGGTTGTCATTTAATAATTGCTTGACAGGATTTGCAAAATGGGGAGGAGCATCATCTTGTTGGAAGATTGCTGACAGGATTTGCAAAATGGGGAGGAGCATCATCTTGTTGGAAGATTGCTTGATCCATTTCTGGAACTGTAAAATGAGGCAATACTTGTTCATTTAAAACCTGTGCATATCTATTCCCAGTCATTGTACTGTCTGAAATGTCAAAAGATATCACGCCATTACAACTGACAGCTGCTCAAACAGTAATTCCTTTTGATTTGAGTTGAGGCTGTTCAAGAATGTGTGGATTGGCGGTGTTGTAATAATTACAATTGTGTCTATTTACAACACCATTGTGGAAGAAAGTAGACTCGTCTGAAAAAACAATTTTAGAATGCCAATCAGGATCTAGCACATGAAACTAAATTATACGAGAACAAAATTCCACTCTCCTGTCCGGATCATTTTTGAGAAGATTTTGGACTAGGTGACATTTGTTAAATTTAATTTTGTTTTTCTTAATTAATCTCTGTACTGTAGACTTTGGAACGCCAGTTTCAAGTTCAACCTTCCTTCGGTTTACCTGGAGAGCAGAGCATTGATGCGCATACCAATACTTCTCTTTCCTCATTTGATTCTCTAGAGTACATTTTACGACACTTCCAGTTTCTAACAAAAGATTTTTCCACTTAATTATTGTTGGCTTACTAAGTGGACAGTTTCAACTCCTGGGTAGGCAACCTGAAATTGTCTAATTGCTTCTGCAATGTTGCCAAAAGCAAAAGCCCACACACAACATTTCACTTTTTGTTCAACATTAAAAGCCATTTTTTCAACTTCAATATCAGCAAAAATGTAATGGAGGAGGTTAGGTTATGTTTTTTTTTAGCACAAGCAATATTCTTCAATCAAACAGCTGTTTTCAACAATGGGCGTTACTAAACAGGTGTTGCAACGCAGTAATCAAATCAGGTAATGCAAGAAATGAATTTTTATAGGAAGCAAAATTGTAAATTTTCAAAATGCCACCATTTTGTTCCTAAAATTTATAGAGCTGTAATTTTAACAGAATATTTTCAAAACATATTTAATGAATTGTGTAGAGTTTGAAAATGTTCGGTGCAAAAATGGGCAAATAATATAAAATCAAACGTGTAAACCTCCTGTATATATACATATCTTTGCCGCCCGTCTCTCGTGGTTTGGCAAAGATATAGTGAGAGTAATCTAATATCCGACTCAAGAGTCTGTATAAGTAGTCACCACATTGGCTTCAGGGCCATCTGAAGGGGGCGCGAGCGAGGCGGTCGCCCGGGCGCTGCGGCCAAGGGGGCGCTTAATTTTTGTGAATAATTTGTGAAAACATTTTCTGAAATGGTTAAAGAAAATCCCTTAAAAAATAATATAAACACGAATTCTCACAGCCGGTGAGGAAAAAACACAATTAATGGAAACTTATTTTGAACTATCAGTGATTCATTCAGACATTAATCAGGTTACCCCACAGTCAATGTTTTTGGTAAGAGGAGGGGGGGGGGCGCCAAGATCCCTTTTGCCCCGGGTGCCTTCAACGCTAGGGACGGCTCTGATTGGCTTTAAATCCCATAGTTAAATGTGAGTTCGCACTGTGACTTAACAATTGGTCGAGAAATAAAAAATGTTATATCATTTGAAGAGCATAAAATATACTATTGTCCAATTTTAAAACTTTTGTTTTTTGCTTGTATTTTCATAAAAATTAATACATTCAAATCCTCAATTTTTTATTTCATTAAACTTAAAAGTCCACATTTTTAGAACATTTTTAACATTTTGGTGGAATTTCTAATGAAACTTATTAGGAAGTGTTCTGTAAAATTTAGGACAGGTAAGCAATATATTAAACGTAACAGGTGTGTTTTTGTGCTGTACTGCAAGTTTTTGCACGAGAGTCGCAAGCTGATGATAAAAAAAAAAAAAATAGCAATATGCCTGAGTTACTAAATAGGAATTGAAACCAATTAGGAGACAAACGCATCAACAACAACAAAAATTATGGACTCAGACATGACAGTTGATGAAGGCTATTTACTTTCACTGAAATTGATAAAGTAATTACGGAAATGGCAGATCAGTCGAAATCATATGAAACTGCATTCACTTAAGCAGGTTCCTCATTGAAAGACTGCTCTGTATAAACATTTTAAATTTGTGCCAAAGATTTCTGCGTGAAATACCATAAGGATGTGGACATGAACTATTAAAAGAAATGATAAATGTTCCAGGTTGTTGAGGATGTAGCATCAGGTACCCATTTAGATCTGACAAAAGTGAAGCATTTATAAACTAGAAGATGCGTATCCAAATGTAGAAAGAAGTCTCAGATTATTTCTCATCATACCCGAAACCATGGCTAGTTGTAAGTGCAGCTTTAGTGTGTTAAAACTTATTTTTTTACTTTTTATTTTTTACTGTCTATGCCAGGTATATTTAACATTATATTCATATGTTGTTGAAGGACAATGGTCCAAACTCCTATGGCAAATTTAAGTGGACCTCCCGGGATTTGAACCCATGACCCTCTGCACTGGAAGCAAAAGTACTAACCACTAGGTTAGTAAGAGGCCTTATAAAAAACTACCTGCATTCACAGACATACTCTCCAGTGAGTACGGTATGAACAATAAATACACATCTATAAGATGCAAAAAGCCTATGTTAAAAAGTCAAGACTACTTTTTTATAATTTTGCTATCTTAGCGCTACCACCGCTAGCTTGCTGCGCGGCAGCCTAGAGTGGGACAGAGAATGAGAGAGAGAGAGCAGTGCAGCCGACTGGAGAGAGAGGGAAGGTTGCAAATTGCCATGAGAATTAGAGGGAAAAGAAACAGCAGACAGGGTATTAGATTGGGAGAGAGGTACGTGGCTGAAATTCTCAACTAGCGCTGTGAATCAGCAGCCGCGTTAAGCTCATCCTGTACGTCTGCTACAGGTACAGGAAGTCTGGCTATTTCCCTATTTATTTTCACTTCTATCGCAGCGCTAAGATAGCAAAATTAGAAAAAAGTAAACTAATTTTTTTTAATATTAGCTTTTTGCTTCTTATAGATGGGTGTTCATTGGTATGAAGCAGCTGATACCCTTTGTTTTGATGATGCTATCAATAAGGTTGCTTCGGATTTTCTTGGGCCCACACATGGCTGTTCCTGGAGTTAAACATTCCTTCTTGGTTAAAGGAACATTCATCAGTAAAAAGTACATTTTTCAGAAAGTTTGGGTTATCTGTTACCTTATGGATGAACCAGCGACAACACTCTTCACGTAGTGGGTAGTCTCTAGATTCAAGTGCTTGTACTCTTTGTAAGTGAAATGGATACAGCTGTTGTTCTTTAAGTACCCGCCAGACAGTATCTTTGCTTGCGTTTAACATTTTACCTATTGATCGTGTACTTGTACAGGGATTTTCCTCAAACCTTTGAATTACATTTTCCTCAAACTCAATAGAACGTATTATTCTTTCTCTACCAGTGTCAGCCATATTTACATCAAACTTTCCAGTTTCACGCAGCCTGTTGTGTACTGCATAAAAAGTATTCGCACTCGGCAATTGTCTATTTGGGAAACGTTCAGCATACAATCTTCTTGCTTCTTATCTATTTCCAAAAGCAGCACCGTAGAAAAAATGCATATCACAATATTCTTCATTATTGTAATTAGCCATCAAAATCAATTTGGCACACAGTTAAACTTACAAATAACAATTTTAGTAGAGAGTTAAAGTTACAAATAATAATATTAGCACACAGTTAAAATTTACGAATAACAATATTGGTACTTCTGGTGATAGGTTATGTAAGAACATTCTAATATGTAATGTTACACTAAAATTTAAATCATATGATTAATACAACAATGAAATTTGGGTTTGTAACATTTGGTTAATCAGCTGTTATAAGCTATTTCCTGTTTCCTGTTTTTGTAATACAACATCTGGACTCGGCACAGAGTACTGTACATAGTATTACAAAATTTAAGTTTTCTTTGTTATTTTTCATGCGATTTTTAAAAAAGTACTATTTTTAATTTTATAATTAAATCCTCTAAAAAAGATTGTTCTGTATAATTTTTTTAGTATTTTTTAATTTTTTACATGGCCGCCATTTTGAAAATGTTAAAGAGAGAAAAACAGTATTTTTTTCGTAAATACTTCTTTATGCAATAAAGAGCAGTGCAAAGTTTCAGCTCAATACAACGTATAGTTCTTGAGATAAAAATTAATTAGTAAAAAAAACAAAATGGCGGCTGTACGGATAGACAAGGAGTTTTGGACAGTTAAACCCTTTCAAGAGTGCAGGGTATGACCGTCTAAATAGTATTGACGTTCAAGAACGTCATTTTATAGTTAGCGGTAAAAATAGTAATGACGTTCCGGAACGTCATTTTGTTTAATCGTTGGTTTAATTATTTATAAAGTATCTTTTTAGTGTTTACCACTTATAATAACAGTAAAACGTCATTATTATGGATTGTACAGTATATAATTCTAAAGTACAGAAAATATGCAATTTCAATGCAGTGTGAAATCATTTAGCGAACTAAAGTTGGCAGGACGACATGTGGCGGGAGATGGTTTTGGCGGGAGATCGCAGTTCCTCAGTCACTGTCAGTCCGTTGTCATTAGTGCTTCACAGACTCATTGCAAGTGCCGCTTTCATTCACTATATCTCTAATAATTATTGTTTTGTAAATAAGTTTATGTGTATGTATATATATATAGTTAGTATCCGTGTACAGTTTTATCTCTTTTTATTTTCAGTTTTTTCCACTTTATTGATATTGCTAACCTGAACTCTCATAGCATATTTGTAATAAAAACAATAAGAAAATGGGATTTTTAGAATTCAAACTCAATCTAATCCGCCAATTACTAGAAAGCCAATCATGTAGAAAGAGAAACGAGATCAATCGCAGCCGCGCCGACAGCAGTCAACATGGCAGCGAAGCTCAAGGACAAACATCCACTGCGCCTCACCGGCAGACACTTCCCCCAACCCCTTCCGACACCTGAAGGTCAAACACGTAAGGCACAAAAACGTTGCTATGTGTGTTTAGATTCTACAGTGAGGGAAAAGAAGCGTAAAGACACAACTTATGAGTGTAAAGATTGTAACATTGCCCTTTGTGTATATCCGTGTTTCAAAGACATCCATACACAAAAAGTGTATTAACCCTCCTTGTGTTCACTGTTTTAACCTTCAATGTTCAGCCATTTTGACCCATTTCGCATACATTTTCTTAAATGTACATAAAATGATTATTTGATACACTACAAATATAAAATTTACACTATTTTATTTGTAATAAACTATCCAATAATAATACGTAAAAGAATATTCACATACCTGTTTATTTCAATTTTTTTTTTCTTCAAAGTTGAAAAAAATGTTTTTTTTTCTTTTTTTTTCAAAGTTTGCAACCTTGCAGAGCACACTTACACACATCAAAAAAGAAATCCAAAATAGCCATTTTGTTTCACATATTGTCTAGATTTAAAAAATATATAGTTTGTAGAATTTATTTTTAATTTTAAATTTATAGAATAAATATATACAGCTATATACAACACTCGGAAATCCTCTAAGTTTAGTCTGAGTCACTTTCAGAAGCTTTTCTCTTTCTTCCAGCCCTAGTGGGCCTCCAATAGTGATCCAGTTTGTGAAAACAATGCTTGTGGACACCTACATTGCAACCTGGACAGTAAAAAGATGTTCTGTCACGTTTATTAGGCCGTGAACATATTATGCATTTTCTTTCGGTTTTTCCAGGTAATTTTTCCAATTTGTGTAAATTGGTGTCATGAGCTGGCTGGACTTCCTCAGTTTCCACAAGAGACTCTACAATGTCAATTATAAAGTCCCTTCTAGCCATAGGCCTATCTGTATTATCTTTATAAATAATATAGGAATTGAATACTGCAATGTCGACTAGGTTGAAAAACATTTTTTTCCAGAACTTCCTAGTCATTCTATTACAAGAGTTGTGATACATAGTTTTATGTATCACTGAAATCTGATTGGTCAGTGACGTCATACAACATCTGAGCTTTCAATAGATACTAAAATAATAATTGTTGAATTAACGGTCGCATAGTAACGGCGTTTATAGCAAAGGCCTGTTCAATTGTCGGTAAACCGACCTTTAACATTTCGACACGATAATAATAGGTCGGCTAGCCGACAATAAACACTAGGAGGGTTAAACACATTTTATAGCCATAATTTACTTAGAAATGTCATTATATTTACTCTATATACTCAAAAATAACAAATGTACTAAATTGTAAAAATAATTTTTTTACTATTTTTGAATTGATTTGTAGCCATACCCCATACTCCTTTAATCACTAGAAAAAGTGATGTTCCAGAACGTCAATACTCCTTAAAGGGTTAAATATGATATTTAGTATCCCATATGAACTAGGAACAACATATTATAGCTGAAATCAGAGAGTTCAGAGACACCCTGTATATGTGCATTTTGTGCTTATATTGTAATAAATTTGTGTTGTGTGACGTTTACTTGTACTGAATTACATTTTGAACTTATTGAACTTTGTTTCTCATTGTTCTTCCAAAGTCCCAGTGCAATATAAATATACTTTAACACGTTCGCGCCGACTGCAATTTTGCCAATCTTTTTACTTGACGTGTGCATTTTACAAAAATCCAAATTTTATATTTTTGTTGAAAAGTATGTATTTTGATAAGTTACATAATATACAATAGTTCAAAAATTGAAATAAAAATTTCTTGGTGTTTTTCCACATTTTTTATCATGGGCCTCTAGTGGCCCACGTCATCCTATTGTAATATTATATTGTGTCTGGCCATCGTTCCCCATTAGTGGCCCGCGTGGCTCTGCACCCGTACTAAATACTTTCTGTGAAAACTGTCCTGAAAATCCAACATTATGTCTAGATTGTTTCAATAAAAGACATTAGGAAAAGAATGTCTCGCCTTTTTATATAAATTACAACTTTGTACAACTTTAATTAAACACAAATTTAAGAATGTAAAGAAATAATTAAACAAAAATAAACTAATATTTCTCTAAGTAATACTTTTTACATTCTTTTCACCTCTATATGTATTCTAGAAGCCGCTTAATGTTACTAAAGTGATTATAAGCAGCCGTAAAATGAAATTGATGCGTGGGCCTCTGGAGACCCATAGCGGCCAGAAATAATACCAAACGTGGGCCATATGTATACCACATCGTCCTTGTTGAATGACCACATGGGCCAATAGAGGCCCACGTCAGCGCAAATGTGATAAGCCCACAATTTAGATATTTTACACAAAAAATTAGATACGTTCTTATTTAAAAATGCAAGCTTGAGCCTTGCTCTTGCGTCTTATTAACTAAACTTCTTTTATGATATTCTCAGTACTTACATTACGCAATTTTAACAAGTGAAGTCTAAATACTATTAGACTATCAGCCCAAATATTTAGAGAATGCTACCAGAATTGACACTTGAGCGTAAACAAGCCGCTATACACACAAAAAGTCAAACTAAAAGTTGTACTTTCAAACAGCCTAAACCTGTTAATACCACTACGTGTATGGGTTAATACCACTGTATGTGTATGGGTGGGCGGATGGGTAAATACCACTGTACGTGTACGGGTGGGTGGATGGGTACGTATTACGTTAGTTAAAAAACTATTTCTTACTGTTTAATGAAAGGCCTACACACTTTTTTAATCCTAATATACCATAACATTTTATGAATGCAGGCTGTAGATAATCTTATTGATCTAGTGTAAAGTAATAGTATGTTACCTCAAATTGTGCATTAAAAAAATCTTTTCTGATAAAGTAAAAACTGCTTTAGCAAAACCATTTAAAACACATAAAACCCTTCAATTATGCTCCTAAATTTTGTAAAATTTCTGAGGGAGAGCCCCCAAATCCCAAAAGGGTAAAAAACCAACTGCGTTTGCCAAGGGCACAACTTGTGCTAGCAAACCCCCTGCTATTATGATCTATGTATGATTTTAATTATTTCAGGTTAAATGTTGTAAAACTTTCTGATCTCTTTTTTTCAGTTGTTTACTACAGTAGTGTTACCTATTAAAGTGTGTCAGTGCTTGTTGGGGGTCTCCTTGGTATGCCAACTCCCCTCCAGGAGCTAACAAGATGACACCATGAAACAGGTCAAAAATACCAGATGTAGGTTGATGTATAGAACAAATGACTGTCTTGCCTCGCACAGCCAGACTTCGGAGCCTCTCTACTACAGTTCCTGCACTATAACTATCTAGGCCTGTCGTTGGTTCATCACAGAATAGCAGTCCAGGATCAGTCAGCATCTAGTGAAATACAGTATATAATTAAAGTATTATTATAGGGTCATTTAGAAAACAAAAAACGTGATTTCCTACATTATTAATGGCAAAATTAAACAAAGCTTATATTTTACATATAATTTGATACCTTATATATATTTTTCCACTCAGTCGTCATTTTAATATAAACATTTGTTTGTGCTTAAGTTTAACAATGACATATTCAACCCAACAATTTTATTTAATGATATGTTAAATAAAATTGTTTAAAATTTTTTCAAACCTGGAAATTATAATCTAACAAAAAACAGAAGTAGTCTGCTTTCATTTTAGTAAAAGACTAGTTAAACAGATATTACTGGCCGTCTGCTGATTGCAACTCAGTAGTAGTCTGCAACCCAATTCAAATGCACCTGTACGGTAACGTGTTGTTTGTACAGTGTTTCTGCTGTATTGGTGTTACAAGACATAACTACTGTAAGATTTTGAGAATTACTAAGTAATCTTTAGTAAAAAGGTTAATGCTGAAGTGCCAATTGCATTTTAAGTAGTGAGATTAAGATTGCCAGACTTCAGGACACTGTTTACATTCCATTGTCAGTCAAGTTGAGTAGTAAGGAGTTCCTACTACTCTTACGAGCTCCAAATTTGTAGTGTAGAAAATAATAGTCGAGAGTCTCCCAAATTATTGTTCACAGATATGAGCTCTTTTAGCAAACTAGTGAGTAAACATAACCTCACTTTTCTAGTTTTTAAAGAATATTCATTGTTACATTTTTCAATCGATCAAAAATGTACCTTCTGTAGAATTTTCTTAAGACTATTTGTCCTTTTGTATAGTTTAGAGTTTATTCTTTGATTTGGAACAATAAAAACATAATCTAGGCCAATTAGTTTTTAAACTATGCTTAGGATTAGAAAGGTCTACATTAATGCCTAGTCATTGTTTGTTGTGGTGTAATCCAAGCTGGCAAGAATATAGTCAAAGTTTTAGGTTATTACAGCAGGGACTGCTAATAGTAGTGTGACATTTTGGGAGTGTTGTTTAGTGTTATAATAGGTATTTTTTTCTAGAATGGGGCCGAAAAAAAGTCAGGAAATGCCTTTAAAAAAGCTCGTGAAGCACGGAACGAGGCAGGAAAGAATCTTACTATGAGTTTGGGGAGATGGTTAAGTCAAGGGGATCCTGGACCATCGAACTTACCCGAGACAAGAGAAAGAGATAGCGATAGCGTATACAAAATCAATATCACCAGCACAACAGAAGTTTTGGAGAGTGAGGAAGGTGTCACGGAAGAAAGAAGCCATTATGATAATGTTGTCAGCTGTGAAATGGGAGCCGTAGAACAAATAGCCTCTTTAGAAGAAGAAGTTTGTCTTGAGGAAGATGATATGAACTGCCTTACAAATTTGGTGGAAGTGAGTAAAGTTCCGGAAATTACCTATGACGATCCCTGCAAATGGCCGAATATCACTGATTCAGTTTGAACTAAGCTCGTAGAACGTGGTCCACAAACAGTAGACGTAGACAACTTCAATTTCCCTGTATCTGATGATGACACAGGCTGATGCTAGACATTTGAGCAAAAAATGTTTTTTCAAAGAACTTTCAAATGAAGAGCGGAGCGTGTCAAAAGGCAATGGATGTTGTACAGTGAATCCAAAAATGCTGTTTTTTGTTTTCCCTGCATTTTGTTGGAAAAAAGAATAATTCTGCGCCTAGGTTTGCTGATACTAATGTAGGATTCAGTGATTGGAATCTAAATCCTCACATACAACTGCATGAAAATACTGAAACACACAGAAAGTGCTATGTGGAATGGAAAGAGCTTGAGGTAAGGCTAAAAAAAATGCCTGTTTAGATGTGCAAAAACAACTGACAACTGAAAAGGAAAAGTGGCGACAAATACTGACAATAGTTGTTGATGTCGTAATGTTCTGCGCCAAAAACAACCTACCGCTAAGGGGATCTTCTGATTTTATTGGTGATCAAAACTGTGGCGTGTTTTTAAGCACATAAGAGTTGATTAGCCACTATCATCCATTGCTTAGACAGCACATATCTTACGTCATATCTAATAAGATCGTGACCAGCTACTTTTCACCATCCATTCAGAATGAAATCGTCAATATTTTAGGGAACAGAGTGCGTTCTCATATTTTAGGAACTGTGAAAGCAGCCAAGTATTTTTCTATTCTTTTTTATTGTACCCCTGACGTGTCACACACAGAACAAATGAGCCAGATTTTAAGATTCGTTGAGATTTCTAATGGAGATTGTAAGATTGTCAAAAGTTTTGTAGATTTTCTAATTAGCCACAAAAAGACTGGCGAAGGAATTTCTAACGAAATACTCTCCAAGTTAAAAGAAGATGGGTTGGACATCAAAGACTAAGGATTCGCCAACGGCTCTAACATGGCCGGCATTTACAATGGCGTGCAGGCTCACATGAGTCGCATAATGTTCAATTGTGTAAATAAAGAAATTGAATTGAATTGAATAAATGGACTGGCCAAGATTGTACCCTGTGCAGCACACAGCTTAAATTTGGTTGGTGTACATGCAGCAGAAGTGTCTCCAATGATGATAACTTTCTTTGGGATAATTCAAAACATATTTTGTTTTTTAAGCGGCTCGACACTTCGATGGGAGTTTGTAAAACCATATTTGGACACAACTGTGAAAGGGCACTCCGACACTCGGTGGTCATCGAAAAGGTAGGCAATAACATCTGTGGAAAAGAATATTACAGGCTTATACACTGCTTTAAAAGAGATGACGAACAATGAAGAATGGAACAAAGAAACTACATTAGGAGCATCAAGTATTATCAAGAATATTGACTTAAAATTTGTCTGTCTTCTCCATTTGTGGTCTGGAATATTGGTTTCTGTGGACTGCACAAACAAATTGTTGCAAAGGAAAGACACATCTCTAGACACTGCATGCATCCAAAAGTTTAAGCGCTTTAAACAAGAAATTCCAAAAAAGGCGTAAAGAGGGGATAGAAGACATCATAGCCAAAGCTGTAAAGACTTGTGAAGAAATTGACGTTGACTGTAGATTCCATGAAAAACGTATTAAACGTAACAAGACTTTGAATTCAGAAAAGGAAAAAGACGAAGGGTGCTTCATTTCTGGGAAACAAGATTTTCAACGGGAATGTTTTTGTGTGTATGACAGACTGACTGCTGAAATGACGAGCAGATCTAAAGTATTTGAGGAAGTTGCCAACAAATTTCAGTTTCTGGTAGGTTCCTCATTGAAAAACTGGTCTTTAGCTACATTGGAGAGTTATGAAAAAGACTTTGGCCTCAAGTACAATCAAGATATGGATAGTTACGAACTGTTGAAAGAAATTGGCATCTTCAAATTTCAGATGATTGAGCTCATTGAGGACATTGAATCAGGTTCACATTTAGATATTCTAAAAGCTATACATGATTATCAAGTACAAGATGCGTATCCAAATATCGAGATAAGTTTCAGGATATTTCTCACCATGCCAGTGAGCATCGCAAGCTGTGAACGTAGCTTTAGTAAATTGAAGCTTATCAAGAACTACCTCCGTTCACGAACAGGCCAAACACGCCTCACAAGTTTGGCGATTCTTTCAGTAGAGTATGAAGCTGCTTCCAAACTAAACTTTGATGAAGTAATTTCAGAATTTGCATCAATCTAAGCTAGGAAATTAAGTTTTTAGTCACATTTTGTGTGTGTCAGTACATTACTAATAAACACTGCTATTGATATTTTAATTTTTTGTCCACAATTGCCTATTATTTATTATACTATGTATAATTAAATTACTTATGAAGCACTTATTAATTTTGGTGTTGTTATTGATTTTAATATACCTACAGGTCATGCTTAAGGGTCGGTTTCAACGCTGCTCTACGGTATAAGTGCCAACTGCCAACACGTTAAAAATGATTAAACACTGTCGTACTAGTTCAAACTATACATGTTATTATAGGTACATCACGATGGAGATAATGCCGCAGATAGCTATCTCTATCTTTTCATAAGTCAAGACTTTTTAAGGCTTAAATCGTTGTTTGTTACGGCTGAACGTTGAGCTTTTAATCGGCAGCTATGCTACCTACAATTTGCATGAAATATTTTAATAAAACTTGCGAAAAGCAAGCAAAACTTAGAATTTTGTAGCTAAAATTACAAAAAATTCACTGACCCCCTTCTTCCAGGGGGGGGGGGGGGTCAGTACAATTCACCAAGGGCGCCATGTACTCTAGCTACGTCGCTGATTAAATGTGCAGCAATTTGTATCAATTTTTAATCAAATACTGATCCCAAAATAATTGCCGACTAAATAAAATAGATGGACTGTCTGTATGGGAATGTTCTACTGATTCGTGGTACGCTGCATGCATGTAATTTACGATACTCGTACGCATTGATTGACGGACTCATAACATATTCATATCAGTCCGAGGTGTATCTCTCGGTTAAACTCTGTATTCGTTATTGTGATATAATCTGGTTTGTGTCTGATTGCTCTCATCCCTGTCCACTTGGAACGAAAACAAACCTGAGTAACAATCATTTAAACTATTTTATTGTAAAATAGTTTATTCAAAACATGAAAGTACTAGTTCTAAAAGACGCACCAATAAATATTTTTGATTAAAAAGGTATTTTTTCTTAATAATTCACCATTTTCACATCTGAATAATCTGAATAATTCTGCGACATCAGTATTGCTTATGCATCATGGCACTATAGATGCATCGCATTACTTTCAATGCATTGCACACACCTAATTAAAGGGTCTGAATCCCTTTGTTTGTTTTTTTCTTTCAGAGTTAATAAAATGATAGCTTGGGATTTATTGTCTGATGAATACATATATTCTTCAGTAACATTTTGCATAAGTTTTCTTAAGTCTAAGTCATCATTTTTCTTCTTTTTAGACATTTTGATTTTTGCTTCCAGGTTTCCTGAGGTCTTATATTTATTTAGTGCTTCCAAGTAATCCTGTTTCTGCTGGTTAGCAGTCTGGTCAGGGAATGTTGTTAGCTTGCCTCTTTTTTTTGGTTTTATTTTTTTCTTGGGACATATTTCATCACCTGTTTTCCTAATTGTTCTTTAAAATTTTTCATAAGAGATGTTTATATCATTATATACTAACGTAACAGTTTTTAGTGATTGAAGAAGAGGCCAGTGACCTCGAAACATTTCACTAACTAGTTCTGTTTTTGTGATGTGAATGTACTTCTGTCTACAGTTTAACAGGTATGCTGCTTTACTTTTTTTTCATTTTTGACTGAAATCTTAGGCCTAGTGTCCTAAAATTAATCTGATGATTTGTTTAATTCACGTAATTCTCTTCTTTATTTTCTTTTTGGAGTTTGTAAAGAAAAATCTACAGGCCCTGGCCTATAATAGATTTATATTCTATAATTTTTTGTAATTTACAATTTTACAGCTTGAATAATGAAGAAAATGTTTTAACCATGCTTTTGTGTGGGGGGAAAAATATATAGCAAGAACATTGCAAGTTACCAACCTGAACAGCCAAAGAAACTTTCTTTGTTTCACCTCCAGACAAAGCGGACAGACGAGTATTGCTACACTTTGCCAATCCCAACTCATTGATAAGAGTGATCACTCTTCTATTTCTGTGAGATGTTCTCAAACGCCTGTCCATTTTTAATCTAGCCTAGAATAAAAATAAATATTACCAAACCAATCAATTTATTTTTGAAAATGAAGTTCAATTAGTGAGGTTGATTATCATTTAATTTCATATACTATTGCATA
The DNA here is from genome assembly GCA_035578905.1 of Stictocephala bisonia. Classification (NCBI taxonomy): domain Eukaryota; kingdom Metazoa; phylum Arthropoda; class Insecta; order Hemiptera; family Membracidae; genus Stictocephala; species Stictocephala bisonia. The sequence goes on along the minus strand of JAQJVL010000260.1, from coordinate 861,885 downwards.
TTTACAACAAAAAATCTTTCTTATGTGGCAGAGTCGGCTGGATACAAAAAGCCAGATATCGCAATGAGATGCCATGTATTAACCCTTTCGTTCCCAGCGTCCGATTTTTCGGACGTCAGAAGTATCTCCTAATTTATCTTATGTCCGAATTTTCAGACAGCAGTGGTATCTCCTAATTTATCCTGCGTCTGACTTTGCCGACAATTAGAAAAAAATTATAAAAAATATATTACGTTATCAACTTGAAATATGTTTATATTGCAATGTTAAAAAAGAACTATTGTATCAAACTAGTATGTTAAAATAAATGTATATAGTCAATCAGAACGTGCAAGCAACAACGAACATTGATTTAGGTGGTTGTGGCACAACATAATTAGACAGATTCGTCAGTCAGCTGCTCTTGCTCTCAATGTTGCATGTATTTATTTTAAATTTAATTTTATTATAAAATTTTTTTTATATTATGTTTCTAGTTATGTAGTTTTTTAATACCTTGAGATTTTTTGTTGTATTGTTATTGTAGGATAATTTGTACAAAATCAAAAAAAATTTTTTAAATTTTTCTTTAATTATTTCCCCCATGAAGAGTAAACATAGTTTTATTACATTAGTATGTAGATTAGGTTATTACAAATATAATAAAAGAAAAATAATAAAAATTCGATCATAAATGAATGTTATATAATCTTTTTACTATAATACTGCAACTTTCCTAATTTGGCCCTGGGATCCTGGGAGATACCCTGTGTCAGAAGGCTGGGTTTTTTGAGACACACTACTCATGAAATTCCTGGGAGGGAAAGGGTTAAGAGTTTCATTAATGAATTAACTTAATATATTGCTTTACTACTTCAGCTGGCGCTTCATGATTTTATGATTGTTCGTACAGTGAGACCGGTACCTTACCTCCAAATACCTTACAAAATACCATATATATTATAAGAATGCATGAAGGGTTTAACAGAGTTGGTTAAAATAAGAATTAAAAAATCATCTTACATTGCTAGTGTGAAAATTCACAAAAAAGTGTAAAATTTGTTTAAACCTCTTATCAAAAACAAAATCCTATATTTTTGAAAAAGGAGGAAATATTTTGATGTTTATGAAAGCCTAGAAATAAAAGGTTTGATAAATACCAAAAACAGTACTGAAAAATATTCAATCTCTCAAAGTTTTGCATAGTAATTATTACAATCAAGCTCAGTCCTGGAAATTTGCACTTTTGTAAATTTTACTGAGCGGTGAAGGTTTTTAAATATTGCTATTTTTTCTTCACTATATTGAAAGAATAGAAGAGCAATTAATCTTTCAATTTAATTTGAAATCAAAGCTGTTAGGCACATGTATTGTACGTAATAAATTCATGTACATTTATTAATAAAAATCCTTAGGAACTTGTACTGTTTGCTTGTAAACTAATACAATACCTGTGTTGATTTTTAAAAGCATGTTTAAAAAATCACATAGTAAAAGATCTATGAAAAACACTTCTATTAATATAAAACATAGACTTTATTGATTTATCCCCAAGATACATACTATTAAAGTTCACCCCTGCTTATCTTATAACCCAAAAACAGCATATTACAGATTAAAGTGGATTTTATGTTATCAACTAATTTTTGAAAACAATTTGAAAGGTACTAATAGCAGTGGAATTTGTTTAGTTCAGCATATTATTCCATTGATAGCAACTCAGTTTATGTGCCAAGGCACCTACTGAGGTTTTTGGCAAAACCATTTTAAAGTAATTGCTTGACTCTAGATTGAATAAATTGTCTTCTTCAGATTGTATTTTTGTCATATAACACATGCTAAAGGGGGCATTTATAGTGAGACCATCTTGGTCAGAAAAAGGAAAATTAAAAATATCACATTCTATAGCTAAACCTTTTTTGCAATTGACTAAAATATTGTCTAAACAATTTGAACCTTGAATTGGTTTAGTATTTAAGTAATAAAAGTCATATTGGTGCAAGATATTGATAAACCGCTTGAATAAATTATGTTGTTTTTTAACATCAAAATTAGAATTAAAATCTTCTCCTATTATGGAGGTGTAGTTTGGCCAGCTATTTAAGTACGAAAGCAACTTCTCAAGTGAATATAGAAAAATATGTGGGTCACCAGATGGTGAATGGTAGAGTGAAACGAATATTATTTTTAAACTATTAATAAAGGTTGCTGAGGCTTCAAAGTTCATTTCTGAACAAAGGTGCTTGATATTACAAGCCCTGATTTGAATCTCATTTTGGGCAACAATTAAGGAACCACCCCGAATGCGGTTAGTTATACAAAAAGCACTGACACAGGAATACCCTTCGGGTGTTGCTGAGTCAGTTTCTTCTTCTGTAAGCCAGTGTTCAGATAAACCTACAGCAAAAACATTTTTATTAATTAAAAAGCTCTCTAAAACGGATAATTTTTTATACAGGCCCTGAATATTAAGGAATAACACCCTGGATTTCAACCCATCAAAACAAACATTTTTAGCTCGGCTAAACATAAAGATCATCAGAAATTGGACATGATGAAGACAAAACCAGATTATCTATAACTAAATTACTTGAACATGGATCTTGAGACACCTGGTCACTCAGATTGACACCAATCACTTGAGGCTGAGATACCACTTCCGTGAGCTGATCAGACACCGCTTCTTCAGCTGAAGGGGATGGTAAAGGAAAGTTCTGTCCAGTGTGAGGTACTACAGATGGTGTCAGCGGTTGTTGGTCAGGTTAATGGCATTTAACTAGGCAGGAAGTGATGAGTTGACATCTCACAAATTCACAATGGAACTACCATTCCGCAGAACCCTAATAGATTGTTCATCGGTAGCAATCAAAACCTGTGCATTAGTTGTTAAGTGGAATAGAACAGTGAAGTCCCGGTAATCCAAAATAATGTTTACCGAACCCATTTTGGATAACCAAATTTTTCAGATAAAACAGATTTTCTTAAAACACTCTTTTAATAAAAAAATAACATAAATAATATGCCTAACATTGGTTTATAACGCAATAAGAGCCTATGATAATAAGGAGATAATAGAAGAATACATTTATTTGAAGACGTATGATCAAATCCTGTTTTTCAAGACAAAAACTTGGGGTCACTAGCGGAAATTAATTCCGGGCCCAATCCTACTTGATGCCATTGCATTTACCACGGCCATATAATCAACTGACGGAAGTTGTGTGCATATTCCTGACGTTCTCATGCTACCTCAGACAGCACTGTTCCCAATTCCCACTGTCAGTCTCGCATTAAAAGTCGGAACTCGTATGTTTACATATCTCAGTTTTGTTGTAACCCACACACGCTGAGGTTGCGTTTGATTTCGCACTACGCTACATAGAGCAACACCCTGATGCGACCCCATTGGATACTATGTTTTTGAGACACTGGCATAATTTAGTTTCGAGGAAGAGGAATTCTTCTTTAAAGCAAAGAAATTTAAATGATTTTTTTCAAACTTTAGTAACATTTGATAAGTTTATTAACAGTTAAGTACAGTACTTGAAATAATATTTTCTTATCATTTTTAGATATATAAAGTAGTAGTTCTTACAGTAACTGCAATTTAATTAGTATTGATTATGACTTGTTAAATACGCTTGTAAAAGGGATTGACTGGAATGTTTGTTATGAGTTAGATGATGTAAATATTGTATTTAATAAGTTTCATAGTATTTTTAATGATTTGGTTACCAAGTGTAAAAAGCCGATTGTCACAAATAAGTTTCTTGACAAAGCAAAATTAGTAAGTCCTTGGATAAATCAAACGATTTTGAATAGATTGAAAAAGAAAAAAACTTTATATAAATTGTTAAAGAAAAGGCCGTATGATACAAAATTTAAGAAATATTACAATGAGTTTTGTAATAAACTAACTGATGACATAACTACCACTAAAAATAATTATTACTCAGCTGAAATAGAAAAATGTAAAGGTGATTCCTCTATGCAATGGAAAATCATTAATAAGTTAAGTGGGTCTAGTACAAATAGAAATGTAGTCAAAGTAGAATTGTTAAATGGTGACGTGGTTTCCGATACCTTATCAGTGGCCGAGGCGATCAATGAATTCCTTATCTGTACTCAGTCTGAGACAGACAGTTCTACGGGTCTACTTTCAAATAACTATATTAGTAATGGATTGAATTCCTTCTTTATTATGCCCACTTGTGAAAACGAAGTAATTGAAGTTATTAGTAAGTTGAAAAATAAAAAATCTACTGGTTTTGATCATTTCACAGTCTCTTTAATAAAAAATACTGCAGTAACAATTGCTCCAGTTCTTACTTATTTAATTAATTTAAGCTTTAAAAATGGTATCTTTCCCGATCTACTCAAATTAAGCATCGTAGTCCCAATTTATAAAAAATCAAACTCAATTAAAATTGACAACCTGAGACCAATTAGTTTGTTATCAGTATTTTCTAAGATTATTGAGAAATTAATTAATGTTAGACTAATTAGGTATCTTCAGAAAATAAATTTTCTAAGCAACAATCAATATGGATTTAGGAAAGGAAAATCAACTGAGGATGCACTAGTAGATGTTTCATCAATGATTTACTCTAGTTTAAATGATAATAATAAAGTAACTGGCCTTTTTGTAGATTTTAAAAAGGCTTTTGATTTGGTTAATCATGAAATATTATTAATGAAATTGGAGGCAGCAGGGATAAGGGGAGTGGCTAATAATTGGTTCAGAAGTTTTTTATCAGGGAGGAAACAAGCTGTAAGGGTTGGTGCCTCGTTGAGCGCTACTCGCCCAGTAGTTGCTGGGGTCCCTCAAGGATCTGTAACCTCTGCTACTCTCTTCCTCATTTTTATAAATGATCTTTTAGAGCTTCATTTTAAGGGTAAACTCAGGGCTTTTGCTGACGACATTGCTTTTTTCTATTCTAATAAAAATATTACAAGTATATGGGAACAGATCACACATGATGCTTTAATGTTAAAAAAATGGTGTTATTTAAACAGAATGGTTGTCAATGTGGCAAAAACAAAGTATGTAAATTTCAATTTCAAAATTTTCGAATTGCCTTATCCAATAAAATTTCACAATTTAGACTGTCTTGATCAAATTAACTGCCAATGTCAGTTAATAGAAAAGCAAAATTCCTTCAAGTATCTTGGTGTAGTTCTCGATGAAAATTTGTCATGGGAGATGCATATTGCGGATATGAGTAGAAAATTAAAATCAGCCGTAAGAAAATTTTATTTTTTAAGAAACTTTTGTGATACTAACCTACTGAGAACATTATACTACGCTTTAGTAAATTCAAAATTACAGTATGCAATTCATTGTTGGGGTGGAACCTACAAGTATAACATACAGAAATTAAGAGTAATTCAAAATCATTTCCTGAGAATAATTTTGCATAAAAACAAACGAGAGAGTTCTTTTCCCTTATATACTGAATTAAAAATACTTCCAATACAACATTTATTTGTTTACAAGGTTTTGAAGCTTTTTTATATAAGAAGTGGAAACACAGGAACTAATAATTTGGTTTATAGCACTAGAAGTACCAATAGTAGAACTTTTAGATTGCCCAAAGTAAACAAGTCATTATATAGATTTTCTTATCAATATGTCGGTCCGAAATACTTCAATCAATTGCCTTGGTACTTGAAAGAATGTCCAAAACTCATATCTTTCTCCTTTAAATTAAAATCGTGGTTATTATTGTACAGAGAAGTTGATTTTTTAAATAATTTTCTTATTTAAATTCGAAACATGTCAAGTTGTATTTTTTCCTAAAAGAGGAATAACTTGTTATCATTACTTATTTCGTACTTTATATTCTTATTATATTCATTATTATTATTACTGTATTATTGTCATTATTACTATATTATTGTCATTATTATTTTCGAAACTGTTTGTATTGTATAACGTTACATTAACCTTATTATCCTGTTTAGTATGTTTGGGTATGCTATTTTTGAATAATATTAATAAATGTAATTTGCTATAAGCAGACGGCAAAGCACGGAGCAGAAGACAATTAAATTAGAAACTGGACTCATTAATTTTTGTTTTATTTTATTCGTTTAATTTTTTGTAACACTGCCACATTACTTGCAACGTGGCAGTGCAATTTCCAAGTCTATGAATTGTTTATGTATTGTACTCATTTTGCGGAAATAAATTCTTATTCTTATTCTCTTATTCTTAATTTTATTTTTCCATAATCTTTTACCAATTTCTGTTTTGGATTAGGCAGATTTTCAGATTACGGAAGTTCAGATTAGTGGGACTCTACTATTCTTAGTTGCCTTTCATCTTATAGCAAAGAGAAATAGAACCGCATCAAACTAGATAAAGGTACTTACTTGGATCATCTTTCTCTGCCAGAGGTATGGCACTACCTACAGCTAGACGTTCAGTTATCAAATAAGAGTTTCATGAGAGAGCAATAAGTGTGAAGAGACAGTCTAACATTAAATCAGATGTAAAATACACTCAATTAAGGCAGCTTTGGCTGTCAGGTAGAATCATGATACACTTGCCAGTACAGCGCTTTTTTATCTGTTGATTTGCATCAGAAAGAATTGACCTCAGCTTGTGTTTAAAATAAAATCCTAATCACTGCAAATTAATTACTCATGTTTTAAAGGAAAGTCTGCATGTGAAAAAGATGCCGATTATTCCTTGTTTTCACAGGTCTTCTCATCTATTGTAAATCAAATAATTTTATAAGTTAAATGTTCCAGCACTATAAGACTATATGTAAATGAAAACTTATTGAAGAAAACACTGAAATACTCATTTACCATCTAGCGGTTATAAGCATCCAAGAATTATCTCTATTAATATTTGTCGCTGTCTTACCATAAGTTGCATGTGTTCCAAAACTGTTAAACTGCGTAGTGTGAGATCTTGTTGCGGTACAAATCCAGATATTCTTGTCATCAACTGTTTGGTTATTGGATTGCCATTTACCAGGATTTGGCCATATATATCACCTTTGATAAGTCAAGTATTTATCAACAGTAAATTTCAGTAAATTTTAGTCAGCTAATTATATACAAGAATAGTATTCAATCAAATAAGGAGATATTAGAGAAAGTATTTTGAAAAGCTACCTTATATGAAAAACTGTCATATAAAATGACTGATATTCCCAAAAACTTAACCTTATCAATTTTATCTTATTAACTGATTGTGTGTTTCATTAGTAAATCCCAGACATATAGGCCCTAGCCATTTATTTATTAGTAAGAGATATGGGCGAATATTAGTGTGATGAGTGTAGATGAACGAGTGTAGTAGATGCTAATGAATGTTTATTGAACTTGTAGTCCTGTATAATTTTTCTTAGTGAATAATAATAAAATAATGATTTTCTTTAATAAAATGCTATTGCACATACTATGTAATCAATAGTCAGATTACTAATTTTAAATATGTTATGTAAATTAATATTTTTTTTAATATTTATTTTTCAGCATAAGATAAAGTGCTAGATTATTCTAAACAGTAGAGCCTCGTTATCCGACATGCTGTTATTTGACATTCTGTTTCAACCGACATCCTATCCTGAAATCACCACCGTAAAAAACATCTGATTTTCAGAGATAGTCGGGACCGGAACTGACTTTTATACAACGAAAATCAGTTAATTTTTACAGAATTTGATTGTGTACTGTAGTACATGTACTGTATTACATAACGATGCAATACAGCAATTAGTAACTGGTCAGCTACTGTATTTTTAAATGAGCAGATACAGTAATTTTGTTGCTTACTGTCCGACCTTACATTCAGTTTTAACGTGGGCTGTACCGTATGAGCGGAGCGTACACTATTTCTAAGAAGTGTATTTTTAGACTCATGTGCAGGGAGGGGATATTGCGTAACTCATGTGCTCTATTCCGGTTGTTTGTTTACAACTTCCTGACGCATAACATTCTGAATTCTCAGATCGTTGCACATTTCGTAACCAGAAAAGCTGTTTGTACTGTGTGCCCCTTTATTGTGAAAGGCTTAATTTTTATTGTGTATTGACCCAACCGCCCACTTGTATAGGTGGGCGGGTGGATCAATAACACAGTGCGTGTATTGGTGAGCGGGCGGGTCAATAACGCAGTGCGTGTATGGGTGGGCGGGTGGGTCAATACCACAGGGCATGTATGGGTGGGCCAATATCACAGTGCGTGTATGGGTGGGCGGGTGGGTCAATACCACAGTGCGTGTATGGGTGGGTCAATACCACAGTGCGTGTATGGGTGCGTGGGTTGGTCAATACCACAGTGTGTGTATGGGTGGGCGGGTGGGTCAATACCACAGTGCGTGTATAGGTGGGCGGGTGGGTCAATACCACAGTGCGTGTATGGGTGGGCGGGTGGGTTGATAATACAGTGCTGTATAGAATTACAATCCTGTACTGTACAATATTAAAAACATAACCTTTATTTGTGAACATACTGTACCATAGTTACTGTTGTTTTTGTTTACTCACTGTTGTTTTTGTTCAAAGTAGTTTTAATTTTTTTTTTTATTTAAAAATTTGTATTTCTGTATTGTCTTAAGTTATTTTTTGTGGGTGTATTTTTTAAACCTTGCCTAAACATTGTGTACAATAATGGCAACTGCAAAACGCAAAATAATTGTAGTTTCTATGGAAGATAAACTAAATGTGATCAGGAGAGTTGAAGGGGGTGAAACTTTACGAAAAGTGGCGGATGATTACGTGTAGGTCATGTAAGTGTTGGAGATTGAAAAATGTTGTTCTGGAAGAGTGACTGGCGCAGGTTTTAAGAAAAGAAAAACAATGAGAAAGTGTGATTATAAAAAAGGTCAGTGAAGCATTGTTTATTTGGTTTACTAGTCACAGAGAAAGAGGAATCCATGTAACTGGACCTCATTTACAAGAGAAGGCTTTGCATTTTCGAAAGGAGTTTGATGAAGGTGATGCTGATTTTACTGCCACTGATTTTACTGCCAGTTCTGGATGGTTGGATAGGTGGAAGAGAAGATATGGAGTTCATCAGCTTCAAATATGCGGTGAGAAACTATCATCTAATGACACCGGCATGAAGGACTTTCGTGAGAAACTTCGGAACCTTGTTGACAGTGTAAGCTTTACAGGTAACCAGATTTTTAACTGCGGCGAGACTGGCTTGAATTTTAAAATGCTGCCAGAAAAGACTCTTGCTGCAAAAGGTGAGTCAGCTGCTCCAGGATACAATCGCAGCAAATTGCGAGTAACTATACTCGCTTGCATTAACACAATTGGCAATTATAAAATGGAACTTTTAATGATTGGAAAATCCAAGAAACCTAGAGCTTTTAAGACCATTTCAAGAAGTGCACTTCCACAGTAAAATAAAAAAAGTGCTTGGATTAATAGCGAGATATTTCAAACAACAAGGTTTTTTGAAGATTTTGTACCCTCCACTGAAAAGTTTCTGAGGGAAAACAATTATCAAAGGAAGGCTATTTTACTTCTCAACAATGCCCCAACCCACCCGGATGAAAGCTAATGGACATCAGATGATATAAGAGTATTATTCCTACCACCAAACGTCACCACAATATGCCAGCCAATGGATCAGGGTGTCCTGGAAGCCCTAAAAAGGAATTATTGAAAGATTCTACTAACATCTTTAATAGAAGAAATCGATGAGGGGCAGGATCTGGTTGATAAGTTGAAAAAAATAAACATGAAGGATGTATCATACTGGGTGGCAGCATCATGGGAAAAGGTCGGAGCTGACACAATTGCGAGGTCTTGGAAGATTTATTGGGTGAATACAATGAAGACAGAAATTAACAGGAAAAGGAAACAGATGATGCAGTTAATAATATTATTCTCCCGTTGCTACAGAAAATACCCGGATGTGAAGACGCCTCATCAAAGAATGACGTAAGCTTGTGGTTTGTTAATGATATGAAGTGACTGACAGTGAAATCGTACAAATGGTTAATTGTGAACGTTGTGATACTGAAGACCAAACAGAAGATGCAGAGGCCACTAAAATGTTTCATAAAGACATTCTAACTTACATAGAGCAGCAAGATGAACCTTCTAGCTTTGATATTGTCTTTATCATGAAATGGTGTAATATCGCAGCTAAGAAACGACAGTCTTCAGGCAAGTAACTAACAATAAAAACTTATTTCAAAATCCTACATTACTCTTGTTAAATTAAATAAAGAAAACAGTAATGTTTTGTCTGCATAAAGTTAATTTATATTTGTTTAATTTATATGTTTAGTACATTTTGTTCATTTTACCTTTCATTTTTAGTATCGTTAAATAACTCTGTATTTTGCAACTTGTACATTATACTGTACTGACATTTTATTTTGTTGTGTTTCTTATTGTTACCAGTTTTATTTTGTGTTCTCTAACCCAAAGTAATGATTGTTTAAACAGTACTAAAGTGTTAATTCTTAGTGAAATGCATTAAAGTACTTAGTTATACAAAAATTAGCGTTTTTATTTCAATTCCCTATTATTGGACATTTTCACTTATCCTACGTCATCACAGCCCATATACGTCGGTTAAGCGAGGTTCTACTGTATTTCTAAACAAAATTAAATAGTAAACAATATAACAACGTGTCAATATATCAATATATGTAGCAAAAGCAATTACAAAAACAACTAGATGAACAGATGATGACAACAAATTCAACAGTTACACCAAATGAAAACCTATTTATTTACATACAATAAATTAAATACATCATATTTGGGATTAACATAAAGGGTACTATAATTAGTTTTGCAAAATATCCAAAAGAATTTAGTAGGTCTTTATTAACATATTCTATACAATGTTAGTATTATTGTAAAGAATTACTACTTTACTAAAGTAGTAAAGAAGTACACAGACAGATCTGATTGAATTCACTACCTGTGGTTTGACAACATGAATATATCTTTTGGTCACATAAGTGGTGCATCTAGTTTAGTTAAGTAGTATGGGTTTTCAATGTAATGGAATTTAACCCACTCACTCATCCTCACATGTATAGTCAGTGAAACTTACCACCAACTGCCATTACCGAGGCTGCGCAAGGAGTTACTGGGTTAGCACACAAAGTGTGCAGGGATGTCCCCTAGTTCTAATTATTTCACTAACTTTGTACAAGCGTTTGTAATACAATTGCCCAACAATGTATCATATATTTTGTGTCTTTTTCAGATTGATTCCAGTACTTGCTAAGTTTATATAAGTAAGTACCAGACAAAGGCATCGTATGGCTTACATAAGTCAGCTACCAAAGTAATAAGAAAATTATAAATTAGACCAGTAAAAAATATTTAAATACAATTTACAGTACAAAGTACATTTTGGGGTGTCCAAAAATTGATATCCAGTCACAAAGCTAAACCCAGGTTTCGTAATCATTCAAAACCTGCTTCTCTGATTGAATGAAGACCCAGCTAACCCCCCTCAACAATTGTTGGTAGCTGAATTGTCACTTGTGTGATCTCTCAGCTATGTCAGCTGCCAACCAAAAAATTGTAGTATTTAAAATTACACTTGATGCTAATGTATTATTTACTCTAGGTATTACTAATTATATGAAAAAAATAAGGTCTCAGTCAAATAATAATCTTAGCCAAACACTTTATATGTGTCTCTGATGAGGATTAATGATTGATAAATGTAAAAAGTATTTTGATGACATCTTAACGGAATAATCATATTCAGTAATTGTAAATTACCTTGAAGCCGTTGACTGATTGTTGCCAAGAGTGTTGTTTTCCCTGCACCACTGAAAAGATTTAAATTTATTAATTATGTCTGCACAGTTATTTAAAATACAATTTATGTTAATGAGTACTTGTACAGCAGCCTTCTGAATGTTTAAAAATATAGGGTTTAATTATTATTGCATTGAGTTATAATAATTAAAGGTTTAATTAATTATTACCAAGATACTGTACTTATCTTTATGATAATGTACATAATGAATCATTACTTCACAACCTAATTAGATGTTATAAAATAACTTTAAGTTGACGGGTATTTTCCAGTATTATTTTATGTTTCAGTAGTTTTTCATTAAATAAATTATCTATGATTATTTTTTTTTAAGGTTAAACATTATTTATTAACTTGTTATTTGTTCTTTGTATGGAAGTGGAAACAGAACACATGATTTTCCTAACAATATAGAGCCATTTTGTTTATATCTACTTGTATATCTCTTATTCTCCAGTTCCAGATTTGTTCCATCACTTGCAAACCTCCTCCCCCTCTACCTCCAACCTCATTAAAGACAAACTACCTCCACTCTATTGGGTTTCTCAACAGTAAATATTTTAAATATTTTTGTCACATACAGTATAAATATTTTAGCTTAGCTAAAATATATGACCTAAATATGTGACATTGTCAAATTGAACAACACAACTATACAATAAAACAGATAATGCTACCTATACATAACAAAGTATCCATCAAGGTAAACAGCTTTAAAACTTAATTTCAGATTTGTAAACTTTCAGGAATGTTTGTTGAACCCTGAAAATACTCATTGACCATGTATTATAAGCCAACCTTCTATAGCAGCCTTCTGAATGTTTAAAACTATAGTTTATTTTGCAGATGACTAAAATTTATTGAGTTGTTTCCTACTATATGATTAATTAGCGAAATTTTCATTTTAAAAATTGTATGCAAAGAGAGAGATATATTTTTGTATCACATTCAAGTGTTTATTTCCTCTTCTATATAATCTTTTTTCATTTCATTTCATACATTGGATACGTTCATTTGTGGTTTGTAGCCTTGAAATGTACTTCCTCACACACAAAAAGAGATGTCCAGGGATTTATACAACAGGTTTTTTATGCCGTGTATGTAAATTAAAACACCTCTCATGTGCAAATGTATTACACTAGCAATAAAGAGGATTGATTTTATCTGATTTTTAAGTAGAATTTGTAGTAACTCCCTTCATTCTTTCTAAGGCATTGATTTTTGTTAGACTGTGAATTTAAATTCATTCATGTGTGGGTGGATGGACGATTTTTAAAGACATTTGTGTGCGGGTGGATGGAGGACACTTAAAGGCATTCATGTGTGGGTGGATGGAAGACTTTTAAAGGCATTCATGTGTGGGTGGATGGAGGACCTTAAAGGCATTCATGTGTGGGTGGATGGAGGACTCTTAATGGCATTCATGTGTGGGTGGATAGAAGCCTTTTAAAGACATTCGAGTACGGGTGGATGGAGGACACTTAAAGGCATTCATGTGTGAGTGGATGGAAGACTTTTAAAGACATTCGTGTGAGGGTGGATGGAGGACAATTAAAGGCATTCATGTGTGGGTGGATGGAAGACTTTTAAAGACATTCATGTGTGGGTGGTTGGAAGACTTTTAAAGGCATTCATGTGTGGGTGGATGGAGGACCTTAAAGGCATTCATGTGTGGGTGGATGGAGGACACTTAAAGGCATTCATGTGTGGGTGGATGGAGGACTCTTAATGGCATTCATGTGTGGGTGGATAGAAGCCTTTTAAAGACATTCGAGTACGGGTGGATGGAGGACACTTAAAGGCATTCATGTGTGAGTGGATGGAAGACTTTTAAAGGCATTCATGTGTGGGTGAATGGAGGGTTTTTAAAGGCTTTCGTATGTAGGATGTGTTCCAAATTGACCGTTAGTCAAGATAAACAGACAAAAGATGCTGAGATATGGATGTGGTCTTTTAAAAATGGATTAATAAATGTAGTCTTTATTACAAATGGTTATGGATGTAGTCTATATTACAAACTATTACTTTCCTAAAAAGTATCATTAATAACCCAATCACAAATGAACATCTGAGAATAACCAGCCAATTTCTTTCACATCAATTTTCAACTTATAGGAATTGTGTACTGTATATGACTTTAAAGAACACTATGCAAAGGTTTCTTACCAACTCGGCAAATCAACTATTTCATCAATGCATATTTACCTTGGACCTGCACTTCAAAGTTGACATCTGATTTCCTATATTTGAGCAAAAAATTAATCTAAATGTACATCAAGTTCATGTCCAATCAATCTGCTTGAAGTGCAGGTCTAGTGTTGATTATTGATGGTTTGTATCCCAATCTAATTGAATTATGAAAAATATCACCCACAACAATCTGCTGTAATAAAAAGTCTATCAACCCTAAACCATCTTAGGTATCGATTTTCAATAAATATGTTTTAATGATACATAGAGTATTTCATATAAAAACAATTCCTAAAGTAAACACTATGTTCTAAATAATAAGACAACAGATCATATTATTGCCATGGAATATTTTTAATAACAAAAAATTTGTATTTTGTATTCTAGATTTGTGAAAGGTGTACTTGCATGACCAAACATTAATTGCGTTTTTCACAATCTAAGTTGATGAACTGAGAGAGAATGGTATAATTTTTTACCACGCTTTACCTACGTGATTTATTTTGTTGTACATCAAAAACCTCACATACAATCAGGTTTGAAGTAAGTTGCAATGTTAAAAAATTGTTGTAAAACTGTCACTTGCATGTTGTTTGACTTTTTTTGGGAACAAAAATGTTTTTAACTTTGTAACGAGATGGAAAAGTCTGAGCATCAGTCAGCTGTCTTTCAGTAGGATTCCTAGGCATTATTCTCCATATTATTATTTCGCATCAAATCTATTTTATTGAAACATTTTTGATTAGTACTTCTCTTTGCTGTTTATTCTTAGGTCATAACATTTTCAAAGAAAATATATTCTCTTCTAAATTACCTATTTTAAAACTTTTAAAATTGAAGAAGCGAAAATTTAACTTATTTTAAAAAAAGACTATAAGAAAGTGTAATTAGCAAATTTTTAGTCAAAAAATATATAAAGAAATTGTACTTTTTCAAATCCTCTTGAATTAACATATTTATCTGACATAAAAGCTTGTAATTTGAATTTTGTTATCATTAAGATGCTGTCAATAATTTAATTTTTAATATATTTCATTTACTAAGAATTTTAGTTTCTGGTTAATGTTTGACTTACGGATCATCAGTATATTCTAATATGTTACATATTTGAATCAACATAAACTGTACATATATAATATTCTTCAGGGAACTCCCATTCACCTGTAGACCCCGCAGATCCACAAACTAGCCATGATACCAACCAGTTGAACTCTCAAGTGTCCATGCTTGGGATTAACGAATAAAAATAATTAACGATTAAATTTAATCGTTACTTTTTCTATTAACTTTTTAACTTATTCGTTAGTTTTGGTAATGTTTAACTTCTAACTTTAACTAGTTGAACATTTGGCTAATGGTTAAAGTAATTCAGTTAGTTTTTCAAATGTGATAAAAAGTGCCATTTGGTCCGTGGAATGTGGACTGGGGATAAAGTATCTAAAACCAATGACTACATATATGTAGTCATTGCTAAAAGTCAGGTCAAAGACCCATGTTTTCCTCATCCTCCAACTGTCACCGGCAAGCAAGGTCACTATTTAGAAAACGCACCCCCTCCCCTTTAGTCACATTTTACTGCCTTATAAATAAAAAAGGCGGATCAAACTGATATACCATTGTTGTGGGATTGACCTGTCCCTGGGGTGATCAATGATCATTTCACTTGATTAGTTTATGTTTAGGAATAAAGTTGAGATAGTCATTTAGTTATCTTGTTTTAAATCAGCGTATTGGGCCTAAGCTTGTTTATCTTTCATAAACTGTAGTACTGTAATTTTACCTATTTACTCTGTCTGTTTGACATTAATGCTGACAATACTTGATCATACAGTATTACATATCTAAATTGTCCTGTTCAAAAGTAATTGGGAAAAACTATTTAAATGGTTAATCAAACCAACGTTTCCTCAAACGTTTATTTTATTTTAAATTAGGCTTACTTGGTAAAATCAATCCATTATACAGGTATGATACCACGCAACAGCATAAACTACTGTATCTTCCAGATTGCAGGACACATTTCAAGTAACAATTGCTATATTTAGTTCGGTTTTTATTATTTTGCTATCTATCGGCACCGTTGAAAAGAAAAGATAATGATAATCCTATCTTTAGTATTAATATCAATAATATTATCAACGGTAATTAGTTTTGTACTTTATTAATGATTTAGATTGTTTTCATAATTTTTAATTAACTTATTTCTGTAATAATAAAACATGCACTCAGAACGGCAAACATCTAATAAACGTAATTGCTTATCGAAAATAGTATGAATAGATCTGCTAGTTCACTAATAGAGTGAGTATATTTTGTTCAGTTTTTGTTTACCGCTAATCGGTCCATACTTTCTTATCAGTGACCCTTCCTTATCATCTCCAGTCAGATAAAAACCACCTGAGTCAACATTTCATGACATTACTTGGCCTTTCTTATTATCTGCGCCAATTTAAAAACAAACGTTTTGTTGTCGTGAATTTCCTATAAGATAGTTATTGATTTTTAAAGTATGGCTTACAAATGTAAAACTCGAATTTCAAAGACTAAAGTCATTTTTTGTTAACAATTTTAGAAATTAAATCAAATATTTAATTTTTAAGATATCAGAGAGTTATATAAGAAAAGTTACTGTAGAAATTGCTATAGTCTAATTAATATTATTATATAATAATGTATTATAAATTGGCCTATTTATTTAAGATATTATAAATAATAAAAGATCATACAGGTTAAGTATTTGTTTATGTATATTTTACTGTACCAAAACTAACTTTTAACTTTCAATTTCAGTTAATTTTCTAATACTTTAACTTTAATCAGTTAGTTTCAATTTATCCTAACTTTTAACTTCAATTAGTTACTTTTTTAGAGTATTAACTTTAACTTTATTCAGTTTAAAAAAGATCATTAACTTTCCCCAGTATGAAGTGTCCAAAGCAGCCTTGAGGCGACACTTGAGAAATGGAGCTAAACTGGTTGAGTGTATATTGAACCTTTATTGACAAATACATCTGAGACATAGACGATAGGGTTACAGTAGTAAAAACAGGAAGATACAGAACAAGAAATGAGATCATTAGGGGAAGTTTGGAAGGAATCTACAATGTCGAGAGGATTATACTTCAATGGTTTGGAATTATCAAGAGCATACAGACTATTAAAAATGTCATGAAAGTATGAAGGAGAGCCAAAGACCTAGGGACTGATAGATGCAAGAGTATAGAGATTGGGATAGAATGTTGGAAAAGAGAAGATGTTGAAAATTAGTCTGTTTTAAGCATTCACAATACATGGATTTTTACCATCATATTAATAACTGACCGAGAAATTAAGTCTTTGCAAAAAAATGGCCAGAAATGATTTGTAAACCAATAAATCAATCATTTTCACTTTACCAAAACAACTCTCCCACAGTTATCAATGTTTTTATAAACTTGCCTTCATTTAAAATCCTTATCTGATTTATTTACATACTAATATAATTACTTTTCTGTTTTATTACAAGATAAGCTCTCAATTATACACAATCACTGACGTGAAGATAGTGAGTTCTTGAATCTCTGTAGGAATTTTATAGTTAACTGCAATACTCTGGTCTCAACTTATAATGAAATATAACTATAAAAAATAATGTATGTTTCCAATTATCAAATTTAATAGAATTGTTTGTTAGGCATTAAACCGTTTTATTTATTTCTTTATTTTTTTCTATGTTTTAGTGAAAATGTAAACTTATTGATACAATATTTTTTTATTTGTTGTCATTAATATATTAAGCATTCTACTTAAAATATTATAATTAAAAAACCCTTTAGTGATATTGAAGATATTTACCTTGGCCCCATTATAGCAACAAGTGTTCCAGATTCAGCTAGTCCACTAACTAAAAAAGAAAATAAAGATATATTTCATATTAACATTTCATTTATAACTTAAATATAAGTATATCATAACAAAAGTTAGCTGAATTGTTTGACTGCTTGCTAAATTTTACCTACTCTTCTTCCAATCTCCTAATGTGAGGCCAGTAGATTTGAAATACCTCCAATCAATTGTGTTTAATTTGGATAAATACTAACAAAGGACTTATCAACAGAACTAAAAAAAATTATAAAAAAGATAAGTCTGCTTTCTTATCCCTAAGCTGTTTTGTATTATCTGAATGGTGGCATAACATAAGTAGTATCACCAGTAGATGTTATCTATGTGCTAATGATCTGGCTGTGAGTATCAACCATAATAGTCAACATACATTACATTTAATTGTAGGAAGAAATGAAAATTTAGAAATAGTATGGAGATAATTTTCTTTGTTCAAATTAAAGTAATACTCAGTAACATCTCTTTTTCTTTTACATTGAACCAATTCTTTAAATATGGTAATTATATAATAGAACAGGGGCTTTGTCTATTTTTTGGCTGAAATTTTTTTTTCATAGTATATACATAGCTAAGAAACAATAATATAATCGTTTTTTTTTCAGTGGAAAGGATTCCTAACTTTTCAAACAAATTGCGGCCTCTTGTTGTATCTAAAAGGTTTCCTTTAAATACACTTGCTGTTGATGCTTTCAATAAGATCAAATCAATGATCGCTAAATATGCTGTTCATTTAATTGATGAAAATTCTAGTTTTGAGGTTGAAACAGATGCGTCTGATCAAGCCATAGGAGCAACTTTATCACAGGCTGGTAGTCCAGTCGCATTCTTTTCTAGGACACTGTCACAAACAGAGCGACGTCATTGTGCTGTAGAACGTGAGGCCTACGCTATTGTTGAATAACTCCATCACTCCTGGAACATTTTCTTCTTGGGAAGCATTTTAAACTTATAACAGATCAACAGTCAGTTTCTTTCATGCTAAACAAAAAACAATCAAACCGAATTAAAAATGAAAAACCGTTTGGAACTATCTACCTATCACTTCAACATTATCTACAGACCTGGCAAAAGTTTTTTGCCTGCTGCCGATGCCTTTTCTAGAATATGTGCCTCTGTACATTAAATCTCGAGTCCTACTCCTTAGTCAGCTGCATACGCGTATGTGCCATCCAGGCGTTACACGAATGTTTCATTGGATACGATGCAAGAATTTGCCATTTTCAATCAATGAGGTCAGAGAGATGACAAGAAATTGTAAGATTTGTTGCGAAATCAAACCTTACTATTTGAAGATTGAAGGTAAGCTCATTAAAGCCACTGCACCTTTTGAGGTGAATTACCTCTGAATACCTTTAAGACAAAATTATATGATTGGCTCGCTTGTAATCCCTTTTACAACTTAAAAGAATTTTATGAATGTGATATGGTTAGTCAGGTTTAAATTGATCTTGTTCATAGTATGTCAGTAATCTTGTACTTAAAATTAGTATGATAAATATGTTTAAACTACAACTTTGTATCTATTTCATTAATATTTTGCTTTCATGTTCAGTTGGGTAGTTCTTGTGTTGTTACTTAATTTGCATATATTTCTTTTATGCTGTATATTGATGCTGTACCTTGTACATTACTTGTACTTAATTTTAGTATCAGTATTAAGGATTGACTTTGTATATTGGCCTAATGTATGGCCAATTGTTGCCAATGTATTTTATTGTCATTAGGCCTTGTATTGGCCTAATGACAATAAAATTTTATTTATTTATTTATTTGAGGAATCTAGATTTTAAAGGCCGCTATACCTTCTTCCTCAAGAAATCGATACTTCCTGACAATAATTAATGAATATTAAAGATTCCCTTTTGCGATACTATGTGTAGATCTATTCTCAGCTACAATAATAGAACGTTTGAAATGTCTTTTCTATATTTTCGGCGCACCTTCATAGGCCTACATTCATTCCGATCGAGGTTCGTCTTTCATGAGTGCAGAGCTTAAAACTCTTCTAACTTCAATTGGAACAGCTTCGTCACACAACTGCCTACAACCCACAAGGCATTGGACAAACTGAAAGATACAATGGAGTAATTTGGAAAACAATCATGCAAGCACTCAAGTCTAAAAACCTAGAGGTTAATCGATGGGAATGTGTCCTGGGCGAAGCTTTACATGCCATACGTTCATTGCTTTGCACTTCAACAAATGAAACACCTCATGAAATAATGTTTAAACACCAAAGACGAAGTTCTTGTGGTTCATCTTTACCTTCATAGCTGTCTGTACCAGGGCATGTATTGATGAAGACTTGCTATCCCTTCAAAATATGATCCGCAAGTTCTAGAAGTGTCACTGTTAGAGGTTAATCCCAACTACGCCTTTGTTCAGCTTCCTGATGTGACAGCAACCACAGTATCTTTGAGGTAGCCTACTTGGCTCCTCGAGGAACAGAAGACTACTCTGTTTTAGAAAATAGTAATGTATACCTTTAAGGTATAATAGGCTACTGTAATCTTAATCGCTAAATATGCAACAGGAAGAAGATGATCGTATGTCGCCAAGTAGTTCTCAAAACAATTTAGAAGATGGTTTCCCAGATGGAATTCTGCGATCTTCATGCGATAGTCAGCGACCTCAAAGAATCAGAAGGCCCCTAACTACTTAAAAGATTACGTGTTTTCATCGTTGAGAGGGGGGGAAATGATATGAATCTGTTTTTTGGTTGAAGAGTACTTTTAAAACATATGTTTATTATTTTTGCTATATTATTGTTGTTTTTAAATTAACTACTGGGCCTTGCTTTTGTTGTTCGAATATCTTGGTTGTGTATAGTTTTATGTCAATTAAAGCTAAATGTTTTCTCATTCAGCATTCTTCTGTTTTCTTAGTTCATTAGTCATTTGGGCAAATGAATGAAAAAAAACTCTGTAATACATTATAAAATAGGTTTAATCTCAGAAGCACAGCTTACATAGAGTATTTTGAAAACGTGATACATTACATTATTAGAATACCAATATAAGTTTTGTTTACCTTTTTCTTAATGATTTTAAACTACATATTGGAAAATTGAAGGGAAAGCTGGAAACGCGTCATTTATATTGATATTTAATATTGAGGGATGAACGATAAGTGTTCCGTTCCGCGGAGGAATTCGAGGTTATGTTACCGTACAGAGAGAATGAATCGGAAGAATCAAAAGATGATGACAGCCAGCGCCACGAGGAATCACGGAGAAATCTGTAGTTATTTGGCATCACTAAGAAGGTCACTCTTCTTTATACAAGGAACATGGGAGTTGCATACGGCTGGTGATGGCAATAGGATACGTATCGCTAGACGACATCCCTACAACCAATTCTCCCGTGTTTGAGATCATTGTTGTAACGAAGTTGATGCATAATGTTGAAAAATAGTTTAACTTTACCAACAATTATTTGGTCCAATGAACTTGATATTTTTTTTAAATCGATTAAAATAAAAATATTAAGTTATGGCTATTTATTTTTATTTCTAGATATAGATGTTCTAGATATGTATTTCCATCGTTGCCTTTCAGATTGTAAATGGTTCTTTAACTCTGAATCCAAAGTTTGGTTAGTTTTTAACCTTTTTTCTAACTCGTCATTTTAAAACGTTATCAAGGTGTTCAAGATTTCCCTCATGCGATTTGATACGGTTACTTATATTTTTCCAGTCATTACAACCGGAATAGGTAAACGCATTGTTTGAGGAGGAAAAAAGTTTGCTTGGGAAACAGAATACTTTGTCGGCTTTTACTGAGTAAACAACCAGCGCCTGTTCTGTTTCTCACCATTACTTTAAATCCTAGTGTAATGCATTGTTGAAAAATGTCTTTTGTTAAGGTCCACTGGATATTTAATGTCAGTATTCTCTCTCTCACTGGCCCTTTTCGTATAATTAGTAACCTTTGCTCGTCATTAATTGGAAGTGACCAGTGTGACCACGCATTCGGGTCAGGATCACACATAATAGAATCAGTTGGTCTAAAAGTATCAAAAGTCAGTGAGTAAGTATTATTAATAATAGGCCTATCTTTACTACAACTTGCTTCATTCTCTATATTACTAAAAATAGGAATAATAGGAGTGTAAATTTCAATACTATCTGCATTGTTGTGATCAGTATGAATGTTACTCTTTTCATAATTATACAAAACATTGTCATTTGACGAATCTCTTGTACAACTTAATTCATTAATAGGCTTAAAACTTGAGTTTAAACTATTAGGCCTAGCTGCACTACAGCTAAAGTCTGATGTACTAGCTGCAAACATAAAATCATTTGATTGAGTACTCTCATGAGACTCATGGTTTTCACTGTCACTAGGAGCTTTAGCTATGGCTGCACTATTTTTATTTTTAGTACTTAGGACATATTTTTCTAAAGAACCACTTATCTTTTTTGTGAACTCCTCTTTCACCTTTTTCTTTTGTCTTTTAACGCTGCCACTTTCATACTTTCTTCCAACGTCTCTCTCCCTCTTATTATTTCCACCCGAAAACACGCTGAGAATAAGCCAAATAACACAGACTAATCACAAATTCTCAAAAACCATTAGACTTTGGACCATGAAACTTGGTATAAACATTCTTTATAGGCTCTAGACATATACTAAGAGAGGATTTCTCAACAGTTTTTCTCAAACAGCTAAAATAAGGCAGATAATAAATATCCCAATACCAGAAAATCATTGTTGCCCTAACAATGAGAAAGCTTATGACGGTACAACTTGATATAAGAAGTTATTTTTTAACAATGTATTGTAACTGAAATGGATTATAATTTTGATGTATTAAAACAGCTGTTTGAAATTATCTACTAAAATTTAATATGTCCTCTATGCTTTTATGTTTTGTTATTATCTGTTGATTTAAAGAATATTATTGACAGATGTTAAATATTAGACCACTATACGTGTATGGGTGGGTGGGTGGGTCAACACCACTGTGTGTATGGGTGGGCGGGTGGGTCAATAGCACTGTACGTGTATGGGTGGGTGGGTGGGTCAATACCACTGTACGTGTATGGGTGTGTGGGTGGATAAATACCACTGTACGTGTATGGGTGGGTTTGTGGGTCAATACCACTGTACGTGTATGGGTGGGCGGGTGGGTCAATACCACTGTACGTGTATGAGTGGGCGGGTTGGGTTAATGACACTGTACGTGTATGGGTGGGTGGGTGGGTTAATGACACTGTACGTGTATGGGTGGGCGGGTGGGTTACTACCACTGTACGTGTATGAGTGGGCGGGTGGGTTGTACGTATATGGGTGGGTGGGTGGGCTAATGACACTGTACGTGAATGGGTGGGCGAGTGGGTAAAAAAATCTAGATCTATCTATCTAGATGGTTAAAATAAAATCTGAAAATAGATTTTTATTACAGTTCGTTGGAATAAATTTTTACTGTATTTAATTAATCCCACATTTAATATAAAATAGGTACAAAAGTTAAAAAACGAATAAATGTTGTATTTGTATGTCTACTGTATATACAATTATCTCATCATTACTGTTGTACCATAAAAAACGAAGTTTGTCGGTATCCTCTCCGTTTACTGCTATCTGTAAGAATGCTTTAGCGATGTCTGCAACTACTCCAAATCTTCCTTCTCTGAAACGAAGCATAACTGTCGGAATCAGTTCTATTAGGTTAGGTCCACACTCCAAGCAATCATTTAGTGAAGGCTGGTTTCTGTCTCTAGCAGATGCATCGAATACTGGTCGAATTCTAAGAAGAACACTAGGACGAGCCAGTCTTAGTTATCAAGAAATGATAACAATACTTTGCGATTGTGAAGCGGTGATAAATTCGAGACCACTCACATACATCTATGATGGACTGGAAGAGCTATTACCACTTACACCTAATCATTTTTTACAAGACCTCAGAGAAGTTGGTGTTCCTGATTTAGATCAATTGGATGAAACAAGTCTCAATAGAAGATTGAAATACCTACGTACATTGAAAGAAGAGTTGAGAGAGCGATTCAAGCAAGAATATTTGGGACAACTTACTCAACGAATAAACTTAAAGAAGAAAGATAGTGTATTGCAAGTTGGTGATGTTGTTCTGATTGAATGCAATAATCTCAAGCGAGTGGATTGGCCTCTAGCTGTTGTTGTGGAAGTGATGCCTGATAAGGAGGGAGTTATACGAGTAGCTAAAGTGAAAACTTCACAAGGAACTCTTACAAGACCTGTTCAAAAACTTTATTATTTGGAAATATCAAGCAAAGAGTCTGAAGTAATGAAAAGGAGAGCAAACTCATTAGAAGAAGAAGTAAAAATAAATTACGAGTAAAACAAAAATATTATTAAAACTCGATCAGGAAGAACTATAAACAAACCCAATAAGTATGGCATATGAGGGAATACAAGTTGAGTAATTAATTGTAGATTACTCAAGGTGGGAGAATGAAATGGATTATAATTTTGATGTATTAAAACAGCTGTTTGAAATTATCTACTAAAATTTAATATGTCCTCTATGCTTTTGTGTTTTGTTATTATCTGTTGATTTAAAGAATATTATTGACAGATGTTAAATATTAGACAGTTTTTGTTGTTGAAGGAAAAGAATTAATTGTACAGTATATTTAATTTGTGTTCCAGTAAAAGTTTATCAGTACCTAAAACGTTTAGTTTAATTATTATTTCCACTGAACTAATTAATCTCTAGTAAAAATCTATAATGAGTAGAAAAGTGTAATTGTACTTTACAGTAACAATATCGCGCATGTAATACGAAGAAAAATAACAAAATTACACGTGTGAGGTGAAACGAGTGTAGCAAGTAACGGGGTTGTGCACACGTAGCGTGCAGTGATATCCTCTAGTTTAAGAAAAACTTAAGTTTTTTTATTATTAATATTATTTTATTAAAATGGATAAAAATCGTCTAAAGGAACATAAATCCCGTGTACTGTTTCCTTTAAACTCGATGGAAAATAATATTGGGGGCATGCCGTCTGACAGTTCCAAGAACGCGCGCCGATCACGTGTTCATCTACTTCCTGCATCATTTTCTTTTGTAAGTGCTCAGTCAATTTCTGAATAGGATTGGTTTGGTTTCGGTTGTTTTATCATC
This sequence comes from Stictocephala bisonia, assembly GCA_035578905.1. Classification (NCBI taxonomy): domain Eukaryota; kingdom Metazoa; phylum Arthropoda; class Insecta; order Hemiptera; family Membracidae; genus Stictocephala; species Stictocephala bisonia. The sequence goes on along the minus strand of JAQJVL010000260.1, from coordinate 836,956 downwards.
GTGTCGTCTTGTTATAACCTAGTGTTGTAATGGAGAGAAAGACTACGACAGTTTGTAGTTAGAGGAAATGTAACAATTAATACAAAAGAATCACTGCGGATGTTCAGGTTACCAAAACACCTATCACACGAGTAGGTGGAGAACTGTGGTAAGTGAAATTTTTTAAAAATTATACACATCATTTAGGCCTAGCTTATATTCCTCGAGCCATTTGTGCCCTGTGTTAATATAAACTAATAAAACGTCATCTGCGTCTTGTTCCCGCATTGTCAATTATCTTCTACTGCCTAAAACCGTAACAATGCCAAGAGTAAACTGAAAAATACAAAATTTAAATGTTAAATTGTGTAGCCAAGCCCGTTTTCAACCTTGTGGTAGCGCTATCAGCGTTCACGGAGTGAATGTGATGAACGCTGCAGTCGCACACCAATCACACACCTCACTTCAGTGATCTAGGCGTTTCTTCATCAAAAGTATATCCACATTCGTTTTTGGTGACTAATCGTTAAGATGAATAAGTGAAACCAGTTTGATATAAACTCTACGTTAGACCAAACTATTTACATTGTCGTAATCCGGGTAGGACCGTATCTGACTGCTATATACACTAAGTAGATGTTGCCAACGTTTAGAGTTTAATTAAAAAATTAAATTAAATAATCCCCTTTATTTACAAGTGCATAAAATAGGTTTCATTCACATAACGTACAAATACTGTACTTTGTGAATTTGTCTAAAATTCAAACAAGAGGATGTCTAGGGTAAACATATGCGAAGCAAATACAACTGAATGAACGTAAGCGGATGTCTTCCGGGCCCTGCCCGACTGTCGGTTGGAGTTCTGTCCATTCTGTCTTCCTCCCTCCAGTGCGGGAGAACGAGAATCCCGCCCTATATCCGGCAACGCCGCGCCAGTTGGCGACCGTCTCAACGCCTTCATTTTGAGAAATACCATAAACTGCCCGTTTCGTTATTTCCTATACTGTGGGGTTTCTGTATCTGTCTATTTTCTGTTGTATCATGGACGTAACTTCGTGTTTAGAGAACAGTAAATATAACCTCAAACTCGGCGCACAATTCAATAGCAGAACTGAAGATCTTTGTCCAGTATCACTAACGGGCTTAACGTTGTGTCAGTTTTTGTCTACATTGACTCGTCTGAGTCGTCTGCCACTGCTAAAATGTATGTCCGAATGTAATGGGCAGGTTGCGTTCACTTCTCCTGGCGGCTGATTGCAGGCGCTGGGGCGCTACGGAGAACATAAAACATTAATTGATAATAAAATATAATATTTTTAATCACAAAGTCCGTGTTAACAAAGCAAAAACACCTCGGCGATTTTTTTACGAGTTTAGGTAAAATTAAGTAAAGTGTAAGTCGTGAGATATTCTTGGTCCTTGAAAATTAAAAAAACATTGTCTGCGTCGGACCAGACGGGGGAAGTTATACTTCTTTGGCCGTTCGCACACACCCACAGATAGGCAGGATATATAAATGAAATATAAAACATTTTTCTCTGTTATTCAATATATTTCTCTTCAATATAGTAGCTTCATCATTATACTATACACCTAGGTCTATATATTATCAGTAATTTCTTCTATAAACATTCTTTCATCTTGGTTATTTTCTGGTGCCTCATTAGAAATCGTACTGTATTCCAAGAAAGACAAAATCGGTTTATGATAACTAAAGCATTCTAGATTCAAACTTCTCAAGATATCTAGGTACTAAATACAGCATCGATGGTCGTTCCGTATCTGGTCGTACTTTGGTTCTTATCATTCGACATTACCAAGTCTAGCTTGTCTTTTAGGAAATGTATCAATGGCCCTGTTTTTTCATCGGAAAAATTGATGTTGAAAACCTTCTGCAGTATAAATTAATAAGTTTTGATGAATAAACTTTATGATTTGGTTCACAGTTGTATCAGGGGAGATGTATATTGCCACAACTACGAATTCTCTACGAAATTCGTAGAGAATTCGTAGAGTTTCGTACGAATATTACATTCCGTATACTTTGCGAGAATTTGTATAAATTAGTTCGTTATTTATATACTAATTTATACATAAAATAATAATGCATTATACGAAATATAATACTGAAAATATGCATATACTATTGCGAGAATAGTAAAACTTGATATAATCTATCAAAATTTTACTATAATAGATTATATCAAACTAACCCTTTGATATAATATATTATATCAAATGCAGATAACATTCTAATGGATAAACATTGGGTTATCCATATATAAAAATGGATAAGAACAGCTGAGCGCAACAAATGTCCATCACGAGTTTCTTCTTTCTGGCCACAAGAGAACTGCAGTCAAGGAGTACCTGACAAAAGGACGTAAGGTGTGGTCTACAATGCGGGCCGGTTCACGGCTTATAGTATTCTAGGTCCCACGTACGCTAAGCCACGCCCAACGTATCACGCCAAACGCGTGACGCGGTTTCTCGACCACCACCCCATCCCAAAAGTATACAACGGGCGCAAAGAAGTATAACTTCAAAAAAAATCTTCGTCAGCAAGTCCCATTGCGGATTCGTTGCCTCAAGCGCCCTAGGCGGCCGCCTATTTTGCCTAATGGACGAGCCGTCTCTGGTGACAAGTTATTTAATATGGCTTATATTAAAGAAATCAAGTTGATCAGATTCCACGCCAAACCAGTTGTTAAATTCTATATGTAAATATAAGAAGCTGAACAGAAATGGGAATAGAATGTTATTCAACAGTTGGTGGTCAACTACCAAATGACATGTTATCAAATAACAACAGGTCTAACTAGCAGCCTTCTTGAATATGATATCGAGCTTAGATTTTTCACGTATTTGGTGGTTTTTTTAACATGAAAAGTAATTTTGAATGCCTTAAGAGAAGTCTTAATTACACCATTTTATATGCAGAACCCATTATTTTCAGGAGTGAAAACTAATAATACAGCTATTTTTGTATGTATACATCTTACTATGATTATAATTTAACCTGTCATCTTATTTTAAAGTGTTATAGTTTTATGTTGGCAACACTGAGGTCCGAGCTCAGGCATTGCACACGCAGTCAGCGTCGGTTCATCCCTCAATTCGGGCAGTACTTCAAACCATTCGACCTCCTGTGTCCTGGTTTCACATCCATGGTGTAAGTAAGGTGTGCTACTGCGCATCCGACCGTCTACCCGCTGTTGCCTCATGACGTCAGCATGGGGTATCCGCTCCACAAATCTTGTAGGCTTTCCTTCCCACTGTCTTTTGAACCATTTCCCATTCGTTTAGATGAAAATGTTGCTATATTATTAAGAATAAAATTTACTTCATTATAGCATCCTTTTAAGACAAAATTAACTAATAATAAAGTTTAATATTTAATATAATAACTTAACATCAAAGATAAATATTACCTTGACATTGCGAGGATTTTTTTTAATTTTTGAGTTCGCGAAGTCTCGTCAGCAGGAAATTTGTAGATAATGAAATTATCTTAATTTTTGTTTCAAGCTTTTACCTGTAAAACCAACTGTTTTCCGAGTAGCTGCATGTGTCGGTGCGGTACCGACCGGAAGAGCGGAGGCACGTGGGTTGGAGAGTTCTGTTGTTCTGTTCTGTCGGCGAGTCACGAGAAGTCCCCTGAACTTCATATCTCTATCATATTGAAAGCGCTGATTTCAATTGAAACAACACAACTCATGTACTGTACATATCATAATTAGTAATTACGACAGGTAAATTATATGGCTTGTGCTGTTTCAATGCAAATCAGCGCCTTCAATATCACAGAAGCATGAAGTTCAGAGGATTTCTCGTGATTCACCGACTATCGTCTTCTTTAACAATAAAGAATTTAACAATAAGACAATTTTTAATCGGCAATTTGTGTGAACCATGTTGCTAACTTAATTTATAAACCTTTTTCAATAGGTTTCTTTCGTCACCTATATACACTAAGTAGATGTTGCCGACGTTTAGAGTGCATTGCAGCTCTCATTTTCAGGGCGACGCAGGGCCGTATTTCCCATAAGGCCGAGTAGGCCGTGGCCTAGGGCGGCAAATATCTAGGGGCGGCAAATTTCCATGTAACATTGATATAAAAGTATATTTATAAATGTAAAATGTCAATAGAAACACCCGAAAATTTAAACATGAATACTATGATAAGCTGCAAAACACCATAGCAATCACTCGCTACTGGGGTTGTCATAAATATATATTTCATTTATTAAACCTAATGCAGTGTCGGCGTGTGGTATAATCAACCATACTATAGTATTTGTACTATCAAACTGGGAGTGCGGCTAAATGCCATTTAGCTACCTGGAGTCCAGCCGCACTCCCAGTTTGATAATACTGTACTAGTATACCAGTGTCAGAAATCCCGGTCCCACGGTCTTCAATCTGAGATCACTGGTTGGTTGGTGGCTGAGCGTGTGTATGGTCAATCATTGATTTAAAAGCAAGAAGCATTGCTCTCAATGGGATATATTCAAGACTTTTGGCACAACTTAATGACGAAACCATTTACTGGCGTAATATTTTAACCCGAGTAGTTGCTGCCATTCGGGCTCTTACTTCAAGAGGTCTGCCTCTCAGGGGGGGCAATATTATAATAGGTTCTTAAAGGAATGGAAACTATTTGAGGTTTTGGAATTAATCGCTGAATTTGACCCTTTCTTGGCAAAACATATTTCAAGATATGGAAAGTCTGGCTCCGGTCACAAAAATTACTTATCATCTATTATATGTGATGAAATAATAAAAATAATGACTGAGAGAGTGAAGAATAAAATATGTGATGAGTTAAAACAAGCCAAGTATTTTAGCATTGTAGTTGACTGTACGCCTGATGTATCTCACATTGACCAGCTAACACTTATTTTCAGATATGTTCTACCTGATGGTTCTCCATGTGAAAGATTTTTCACATTTATCCCCTCCGTTGGACACAAACCAGAACAAATGTTCAATGATGTACTAACAGAATTGAATAGTTTTAATATCACTATAAGTGATTGTCGAGGGCAGTCTTACGACAATGCCTCGAATATGACTGGACTCTATAATGGCTTGAAAGCTAAGATAAAGGAGCTTGCCCCTTTGGCAATATTTATACCATGTGCAGCTCATTCATTAAATTTAGTTGGGACATCAGCAGCAGAGTCTTGTAGTGATGCTTTTAAGTTTTTATGATCCTTCAAGAGCTATATGTTTTTTTACAAACACGACAAAAAGATGGGAACGTTTGATAGTCGAGATCAATAAAGGAAAACACTAAAAAAGCGATCAAATACTCGGTGGTCGGCCAGGGACGATGCTTGCCAAGGCCTTAAAGAGTCATGGAATGAAATTTTATCCGTTTTAATTTCAATAGAAAATGACTCCACAGAAACAGCCACCACACGATGTGAAACTGAAGAATTCTTAAAAAATTGAACAGATTTGAGACAGCCTTTATGGTTTGATTTTGGAACACAATTCTATACCACCTTAATAAAGTATCAAAAAAAATACAGTCTCAGACAATATATGTTCTAACTGTTACAGAGCTGTATGCGTTTCTAGCAGAATATTACTCTTCTCAAAGAAATGATTTTGATTATTATGAATCACTTGCTCTTAAAATTGTTGAAAACGAAAGTTACGAAAAAGACTGTAAAAGGATTCTCAAAAGAAACAAAAAATACGATCTGAAGATCTTGAACTTGATGGCAGAGAATATTTTAAAATCAATACCTTTTTAGTCATAATCAATTGGTTTATAGTTGAATTTAAAAGAAGGTACAAGTCATTCAATGAGTACCAAGATAAATTTAATTTCTTGACACATGTTGTAGAAGAACACATCTCCACATCTCCAGGAAAAGTAGAAGAAAATATTTTGAGATCGAAAGCTCGAAATCTCATAGAAACTTACCGAAATTATCTTGGAGATGACTTCATCGATGAGTGCTGCCATTTCAAGCATACTGTGCAGTATCTGGTGAGAAGTTTGGAGATACCTCGTTGATAGGCATTTCAACTTATCTCAGATACCATTCTCTTCAAGATGTCTACCCGAATATCTACATAGTGTTACAAATTTTTCTTTCGATTCCGGCTACAAACTGCTCTAGTGAAAGAAGTTTTTCTTGCTTAAAGAGAGTGAAAAACTATTTGGGATCAACCATTAATGAAGATAAATTAAACACTTTGTCTATTTTGTGTATAGGATCTGAAATTACCGCAAAGATAGATTACAGCACAGTGATAGAAGACTTTGCTAAGAAGAAGGCTCGGAGGAAATTATTTTAGATGAAAATTCAAGAAATAAAGAATGACTTATTTCCTATTACTATTCATTAGATACTAAATGTCATTAAAAAAAAAATTGAAAAAAATACAACTACATAATAATTTTTATCGTATGTTATCCATTTTTAATTAATCCTTTTTATTAGAAGTTGAGTATTTTAGGATAATATAGACAATAAATCATATTACTTCCCTATTTCAAATAATTCAAATGTTGTATTAATAAAATAAGTAAATTGTTCCTATGGAATTTCGATAAATGGGAAAACATAAACTTTACCGCTAATAGTTCTACAATAAAAATTGCGATACAAGTGTAAGGAAAACAATTCAAAAATTGTAGTTCTAATGATTCATTTTTTAAATAAACTTATATTTTTGCTTGATAATAGATTCAAATATGGTTCCTATTCTATGTTTCTCATATTACCAAAATTGTACTTAGGAGACAGACGTAATGAGTTGTTGGGAGGGGGGCGGCGGAACCCGGCCTGCCTAAGGGTGTCATGAAGCTAAATGCGGCCCTGGGGCGACGCACTCAGTTACTAGATCCACAGAGTATATGTAATGGACCTAGTGATGTACCATATAGCCTACTCTGTGGGTCTAGTAACTGAGTGTGTCGCCCTTAAGATGAAACCTGCAATGCACCCTAAACGTCGGCAACATGTAGCCTACATAGCGTGCATATAAAGTGAAAAATATGAAAACGCTTTCATAAATGTTATATTACTTCACATGTAAAAGTACAATCTTGCACATCATCATGGTTACAAAAACCTACTTTTTGACGCCATTAGTGACATTTCATCTTTTCAGGGGGACGGCCCGTGAGGAGTTGAACGAAAATCTTAAATGTAAGCCCAGGTCGAGAAATTATTTGCCGCAAACTTGAGTTCGAGATGATTATCCTTTACAGAGTAGCGGTCATTTGAATGTCTTGACAAACAAATTTAATCTTTTGTTTTGTGAAGTAACTAATTTGTATGGTTCTTTTTTCATAGATAATTTGATAATTTAATTTTTTTTGAATAATTGTAATCCATAAAGTGTATTTTTTTTATCAGAATAGTTTACTTAAAACCGTGATATTGCGGAGAGATAATATTGATCAAATTAGTTACAGTACTTTGAAATTAAAATTACCTACTCTGGAAAGTATAAACCTTTCAAAGTCCGGTTTGCGGCAATTATTTTGAAATTATTGAGGGAATATGCCTCAGAATACCGGCATTTAGTCAATTTTCTTAGTTATTGACAGCATTTGTAAAACTATTTCTTATTGAATAATCATTTGTTTAGAAAGGGCTGCCAGGTTCTTGTAGTAAACATACCACTTAAGTTATTTCAAAATATGTTGTATAAAATTGGGTATGGATTGCATTTAATTAAAAAATTTGTTAAGTTGAGAAAGACGGTTTCATTAGACTCTGTAACTTGGGTTGATTGTTACAAGCGCAGTAATCTTTTAATTGAAACTCTTTTCCACGTCTTATCCCTAAACAATGTTTATAGATATGAAATGAATTCAAAACCACTGATTTTGGTAACCTTTTGCTTAAAAGTTTTGAAAAATGTATAAGAGTATGAAAAGAATGGTGGAATAGCGGCTGGAAAAGACAACTGAAAAGTGTGAACATATGAGAATGAAAGATGTGATAGAAAGAGCTTATAAATTACTTTTTTATGATTTATCATTGAATTTTTTTTGATAGTTTTATTGTTGAAAAAATCAATACTTATAAATTTTCTTTTGATCATTACGAGCAAATTAAACTTCACGCAAACCATGCTTAACACACTTTTATTACAAAAATAAATAAAAAAAAAAACGTAAAAACATTATGTGGATCGGTGGCGGTAAATTACTTGAACCATTTTCAGACGAGAGGGACTTGCAGAGGATTTATGATAAATTTACATGTAATATTATCACATGAAATATGTTTCACACTTGTATTTTTTTAAATAATTTTAGGGGCTTTTTATTTTTGCTTTTGTAAATAATCAAAACTTACAGATTTTCATTTGATCTGTTCTGAAGACTTGGAAATAAATCAGTTTTTTAACGGTGTCATCAGTATTTCCTTTTTGTCTCTTGATCTGTCCACTTTACAGTATCTACAAGCAGTAAAATAAGTATAGATAGACCGAGATACGAGAAGTTGAAGCGATAAGATGTAGTTTTTAAAATAGTCAATATGTTTACTATGTATTTACAGTATTAATTTTGTATTGTATCACTCTTTTAGGCCATATTTATTTCAAAATTCATAGTACATTTTTTGGTGTTTTTGGGTTTAATCAAATGTTTATTGATGTATATAGTTCATAGTTTTGTTGATAATTAATAGTATAACTTCTAATTATATGTATCAAGCAGGCACGGATTTAAGGGGGGGGCGATGGGGGCGATCGCCCCCCCCAAACGGAAAAAAGCAAAAATGTACCTACACGCTTAGAATAAAATGTTAATAAAATATTTGATTTACCGTCATGAAAATAACATTAGTAATTGTTACCATCTTAATAATATTACAGTATATATAATATTCGGATGTGTAGTCAGAGTTTGTAGAAAGGAGAATTTCCGAGTCGTCGGTTGGTAATTGGTAGGCAGGCACGGATTTAAGGGGGGGGGGCGATGGGGGCGATCGCCCCCCCCCCCAAACGGAAAAAAGCAAAAATGTACCTACACGCTTAGAATAAAATGTTAATAAAATATTTGATTTACCGTCATGAAAATAACATTAGTAATTGTTACCATCTTAATAATATTACAGTATATATAATATTCGGATGTGTAGTCTGAGTTTGTAGAAAGGAGAATTTCCGAGTCGTCGGTTGGTAATTGGTAGGCCTATATATTTTCGCCGGCAACACTGCGTGTCTAGCGCCGACGTAGTGGCGAGACGCCGAGACACTGATTGACAGACAACATTGATTTGATAATTGAGTTATTATATTAATGGTTGTGTAATGAATGTGTTAAATGTAACCATTGATTATATAAACCTACAATAGATAAACCATCTAATAGGAATATTTGTGGCAGTAATTTTGTTAGTTTGTGTGGCCCGCAACCACAGCTGGTTTAAACTGCATTATATTTACATGGGACTACACTAGCGCTCCACAATGGACCACAAAAACAGCTGATATTTTGAGACTCAAAATTTAACATTGGATGGGAAATCTATGTGTGTATAAAACCAATGATGTAACTCTACACAGTTAACTATGTTTAACTATGTCCAAACTATGTTTAAGTTGTTGCTCATTGAACTGTTTCCATAAAATTTTAACAATACAACATTCCAATGGAATCCATTTTATTATTTAATAGTTGTGATATTAAATGTATATACTTTAATGCTATTTCGAAGTTGTACAATTTATTTTGAAATTACATCAGGAAACTACCCCAGAGGTTCTAAGAAGTATCAATGGCAATACCTATGGCAATACCAATTTGACAATTAATTGTTTATACTAGTGTCATTAATCAGCTGTTGAAATAAATTTATGCCAAACTTATTTTCGATTACAGAACTTAGGTATTCTTCTATATTTAAACCCTAAAAACACCCCCCAAACTGCTAAAAACAATACTTCTAGGACGTTAAAATAGCAAAAATTTTCTGGGGGGGGGACCCTCAGACCCCCCCCTTACTGGGGGGTATTCCATACCCCCCGGCAGGTTCGCCCCCCCCAATACACTGCTCTGGATCCGTGCCTGGTATCAAGGATCCTTATAAGTCTGTGCCAACAATACAATTGGTTTGTCTCTGTATCTGCTCAGGTATTTATAGTATCTATAAACACTGACGATCTCCAGTCAGTACAAAGTAAAAAATCAATCAATTTGGCAAATTGAAAGGTTTTACAATTTTACTAGAATTTGATAAACAGAGGAATAATAAAAATTAATAGAAATAATGAGCTTATGGGAGGGATGTATTGAAAAATTGTGGTGAATAAATTCTGTATAGTATGTAGGTCTAAACTATATATTTACTTTATATTTAGGTCCTGTTTTTTATTTTTTTATTTAACTTCTATTAAAAAATACAGCCTAAATCTTATATTTTCATTATTTCGTCATTAATTTCTTTAAATTAGTTTATTTTTATCAAGTTACACTTATGTAAATAGTTAATCATTTTATTTGTGAAATTCAATAATACAACAACTAATAATTTATTAAAGACTTCAATTAATACAAAACTGTTTGTTAATCTGTATTACCAATAACTATCAGTTATATTTTATAGTTCCTTGTGGTGTAATATCACTGACAATATCCAAGCCCTGCAGAATAAAAATCTTGGCTTTCTTTTCATCCATCGTTATTTTATCATCCTTGAACAATTAATTGTTTCATAATTTAATTTTATAAATTATCATAAATAATGTTTCATAAACTTGTTAATTAACAATAAAATTAAATAATTCCCTTTATTTACAAGTGCATAACATAGGTTTCATTCACATAACGTACAAATACTGTACTTTGAGAATTTGTCTAAAATTCAAACAAGATGATGTCTAGGGTAAAAATATGCGAAGCAAATACAACTGAGTGAACGTAAGCGGATGTCTTCCGGGCCCTGCCCGACTGTCGATTGGAGTTCTGTCCATTCTGTCTTCCTCCCTCCAGTGCGGGAAAACGAGAATCCCGCCCTATGATCGGGCAATGCGGCGCCAGTTAGTGACCGTCTCAACGCCTTCATTTTGAGAAATACCATGAATGGCCCGTTTCATTATTTCCTATACCGTTGGGCTTCTATATCTGTCTATATTCTGTGCTGTTGCTAATGACGTAAAATGGGTGGAGCTTGCTATTGCGCTGTCAGCATGCGGCCTAACACTCTGGTTGCCATGACAACTTTTTAATTTAATTACACAGTGGGGGAAGAGTAGGTTTCTGTATCTCTTGCACCACTCTTTGCATCTCACTCGCACAAGTGCATTGAAAAGGTCACTTTCTAAGCGGCCTATGTATAGATACTATTTGCACATTTTATAGAACATGATTTATTATAAAATACAGTTCTGTGTAATATTACAAGTAATTTTACCGTAATTAAAACTACTAACAATTATATTAACCCACCTACACCAAAATAATTCATTTTTTGTCTAAATGGTCTTGGTGCTGTCTTAATTCCAATATAATTGTACTCAAATTCCAATGTAATTTAATTGGAAATTAAAATTAACTGACATTGTTCACAAACTCAATGGATAAACTGAATATGAATAAAATAACAGAAGGACAGAAGCAACCTTGCTGGTGCAAGTTGTAGGGCTTCCTGCCATAACTAATTATCAGACCATTAATGCCAGAACTAATTTTCTTGCTGTCTAGTCTAGTACAGATTTCACAGCAAAATTGATGGCTTCTACAGCATTCGATAAAAATAAATGTTAGAAATGAATGATAAGTTTGGGGAGTCTGAACTTAGCAGCTGTTTTGAGAGTTTGATCAATAATTATTTTAACTAGAAAAAATAATTAGTAACTTGTATTCCTACTCTATTTAGAAACAGAGTTAACAGAATTTGATTTACTGGTACTGTAAATAAAAAGCTTAGTTTTAAGACTTGCATTTTTGTAATTGGAATTACACCACTTACCAAATAAACTGCTCCTCAATTATTTGATGTATTTAAAGGAAATGTAAATTACAATAACTCAGTTCATCTTAGAAATATCTTAGTTAAACGATGCGGCCAAATAAGAGAATACAGGTTGAAGTAATCAATATTACAAACAGTTTTACCATTGGAATATATATTACTCATAGTTATTGCAGAACTGAGTTTTTTGCATTTGGTAGAAGGTCGTCAAACTAGGGATTTAGTTACATTTTAAAAACTGAGTGAATGGGTTTTACATATTTATATGATACTAGCACCCCCATTGTGGCTTTTAAAATTGTATATAAAATGTACAAAATTTATAATTTTCTTAATTCAAATTATAAGTATTTGTAAACATAAAAGCATTTTAGTTTACGAACTTAGGCTAAAAAGTTGTATAAGAAGCAGAAGATACGGTTATTTATTTTGCCTTTTTTTATCATCTATACTAAAAGCGTAAATTATAATAATTATTATTAAGAGTATATAATAATATGTTTTTTTAAATTGCTGTATTATAGGTTAATTACCTTCAGTCTGCCAGTGATCCTGCAAATCCTCTTGGGTTTCGTGTTTCTGCTTTTATGTCATCATCAGATCCTTAATAAACTTGAAGCATTTTTAAATTTATTCCTGATGGTCTTGTCAAATTAAAAAAAAAAAAAGAAACACCGAACATAAAATATATTTATTTAAGAATCTGATGATGGCATTAAATCCTAAATGCATAATCCAAGAGGATGTACAGGATCACTGGCATATTGAAGGTAATTAACCTTAATACATTAATCTAAAGTGATTCAGAAAAACAAGACCAAAATGAAAATGTTCACATTTGTTTAAAAAAACATATAAATTAAAATAATATTACTACTTTTTATTTCAAGTTATAAATTTGCAATACAACAATTTACTATCATATTATGCATGCACATTTAAGAATTTTAAGCATACCTTATCGAAAAATTTCTTTATAAACTAAGTTATTTGTCTTTCCTTTTGGTGTTAAGTAACTAAACTTGATGGACTACTTACTGTAGAACAGACTGCTTAAAATTGTCTGCAGGAATAACTCACTTCTCTCAAATTTATGCCTGCAAATTTTAAGGACTGTCCTTGAGACTTATTAACAGTGATTGCAAAACACAAATTAATAGTGAACTGTACTCTTTTGAATTGGAATGAATAGTCTGTAGGAATAAATACAGATTCTCCTCTAGTACTGCTAGTAATAATAGTTGCTTCAATCACATTTTTCAAAGAGCAGTTACTCGTAAACGTATACCGTTGCATAATTTTGGTGGAAAAAGGTTTCTGAGAAGCATGACAGGTGTTCCAATTTTTAAAATGAGTCTTTGTGGTGGAAACCCAGGTGAACTGATAGTATGCTGAAATTCAGTTGGAAATTGTACAGCATCATCTCTACTTGTACAATAATTGATTCTATCGATAGGTATTCAAACTTTTGTTTCTTGAAAAGAGTTTAGTAAAATACTGTTAATTTCTTTAGTTGTCCCATTTTTTGGAGTCAATATTGCTTTTTCACAAAATCACTTAGTTGATTTATGCTTAGTTTAGTATATTTTCTGTCCATTAATTCTTTTAGAGTAATTACCGCATTTCCTAGTTCTGAGGGCGAAGTGATCTTTCCTCCAGATTCGGAATATTTACCATAATATATTCTCAAAAGTAGATCAGAAAAGTTTCCAGCAGTTTCATCACTTCTAAGATGAACTCATATTTTTTGTAAGAGAGAATTTTATTATTTATAGACACATCAAAATCAGTCATATAAAATAGAGCTTGACAGACTGAGAAGCTTGAGGAATTGTAGGATAGGTGTAGAATGAATGGGATGGTTGACAGTCCATAAGATCAGAGGAACTCCTGGGTGGAGATGTTATCATAGGTGAAGGAGATGTTGATGTCACAGCAAGTAAGACATTGAAATGGCCTTAAAATTGTTTCCCCTGAATAGGACACGTCGTTTATCCCTTAAATATGCTCCATACTTGACCAGAAGTTTGCCATCACGATATATTTCAAACTCGAAGGGGTCTCCTGCTGCCTTGAGGTCACAAGAAGTACCGCAAGTCTCACATTTCGACTTTTCGGATATCTATTATAGCTTATTGGAGTATTGTTGGCTTACCCGGTTCGTAGTGAACTGTTTGAACCTCTGCTAGTTGCTATACACGTGATTTATGATAGCTATCCGTACTTCAGACGCTCAAGACACTAAACTGCATACAATATAAGACAGGGAGTAAAAATAAGCATGCACCATCCCCAAGATCACACGGTGAAGAACATTCTCGACATTACCAGCTTCAACTATGTCTTGAACAAAGGCAAGAAAAAGGAATATGAGCCATATAAAAAATTAAAATGATGAAACCTCTCTTCCAGGGAATTAATATGTACATGTTAACTTCAATTCAACACAAACTTTAGAAAGAATTATTTATGTACAACTAAAAACAATTAAAATGAAACTAATTTGCCAACAAATTAAAAATAATATAATAATTAACACGTTCGCTGCGGCAAACGCCATTTGGCGTTCAGCAGTGCCACGGCATATGCGGCTGACGCCATTTGGCGTTCTCAGTTGGCATTGAACGCTCCCCACTCCACGCGATATCATGACATCTTCAGTCATTCTAACCTCTTTAGTGAATTGCCACGTGTTTGTTTAGATGTTAGAGAACGTGGATGTGTATGCCGTTTCTAATTACTGTTCTTAATAAATGTGTTAGAAGTTGCTAAATATGGCAGGTTTTGAGCCCCGTGATCCCAATAGATTAACTGTTAGTGAAATTGATAGATTTAATGATAGTGATTCTGAATCAGAGGCATATAGTAGTGGTGACAGTTTTCGTCCAACTGATGACAGTGAATCAGATACAGAGTCTGAAAACACAGTTGACATTAGTAGTAGTGATGTAAACAGTCAGCTTACGTCAGTGTGTTCATCTCCTCAACCCAGTTGGGTTGAGTATGTACACAGTTGGGCCACCATACTGACAAGTAAAAGGTAAGGAAATAAATTTCAGTTTCCTAAAACTTAATTTTCAACTAATGTACAGTACAAATTGCAAAAACGCCATTTGGTGTTTACCGCATATATCGTAAATTTTGACGCTATATGCGGAAAACGCCAATTGGCGTTTTATGTAAATATGTACTTACACGCATTTGTATGTTTATAATAATGTTTTTCTACTCATTACTTTTAATAATAAATGAAAACATATAAGCTTTATGACAATTGTTATGTCCGCATATTCAATAGAACAGCTGATTCGGTCCGCAGCGAACGTGTTAATCACACATGTAACAAATATTTGGCATGTTTATGTTTTTGTGTATCAGCTGTTTTAAATAAATTATTAAATTAAATTAATGCCAATGTTATTCTTATAGGAAAAAATTGAATGTTTGGGGGCCTGTTTCTACCCCTCAGGGATAGAATTTAAAAAAATCCTTTCTTAGCACACACTACGACCATAAAATTATGGTACTATAAAAATGTCAAGTAGTATTTTTTTCAACGCTGTACGTTGATTTTTAGATCGGCCTCCATGAACGTTTGGGGGGCTGTATCTACACCTTAGGGATGGAATTTTGAAAAATCCTTTCTTAGCATGCACCAAGACCATAAAACGAAGGTACTGTAAAAATTTAAAAATCCTACCTATTGTAGTTAAGGCTTTGCACTGATTTTGAATTTTTCAATTCTTCTTTTATAAATATACCTTGTGACTTTTGAGTTACTTAGGATCAGACCCCCTCCCCCTTTAAAGTTAGATTATATCCCCTCACCACCAGTAACATGTAATGAATCAATTTATTGATCAATATATACTACTCTGACACTGAGTACTGAGTAATAAAGCCAGTTTTGATTTATTGATGTAGTCTTTTACTTTTATTTTAAAGCTGTACCATGTAATATTTATATTTTTTATCTAAATCTAACCACACACTCTCAGAAATTATACTCTAGACTATGGCCTTATCTTATTAGAAATCCTCCTAAAGAAAATAATAACAATAAAAAAACGTAACACACATAATCTTTAAGTTTGATTGAACAAATACGTTTTTTTTTTTCCATTTTAATAAAGGCTATCCTCCCTGAAAAAGACGATAAATTTAAATTTTATAACTAAGTAAAAACTTATAACTATAAGTTTTCTTTGGTTATAACTAATGTATTCTTTAAAAATACTATCCTTTCTTTTTGTTAATAAATTTTTACAATGACAAATTTGTGTTGCCTGATGATGCCAGCTTTGCTGGCAAAAGGCCTCGAAAAAAGTATTATTTATTGGTGATTTTGTAAAAATTTATTAACAACGAGGAATACCAATATTAACTCCATCTGAAATTTACAATACCCTTTCTTTGTTTATTATTCTCACCTTTGTTTATTATTCTAACATCTTGATACTCTTGGCGAAACCAATTACTCTTCTCTTCATTCTTTCTTTTTACCCAAACAGATATATTATGCCATGATAGTGTCAAGTGTTCTGCTAATGTTAGACCATCTTCATTAGGATCTGATGAACTTTGAGTTATGGGAAGTTCCAGTTGCATGCTGTCCCTTTTACCTACAACATTTTTTCCAAGTTATAATTCAATATAAATATTCTGAAGAGTATTTATATTTATCAGATGCAAACAAAAAATACTTTACTACCATTAAGGTGAAGAAGTATATACACTATTCAGTTGTCATTCCAAAACAACAACACTTTACTACCATTAAGGTGAAGAAGTATATACACTATTCAGTTGTCATTCCAAAACAACAACACTTTACTACCATTAAGGTGAAGAAGTATATACACTATTCAGTTGTCATTCCAAAACAACAACACTTTACTACCATTAAGGTGAAGAAGTATATACACTATTCAGTTGTCATTCCAAAACAACAACACTTTACTACCATTAAGGTGAAGAAGTATATACACTATTCAGTTGTCATTCCAAAACAACAACACTTTACTACCATTAAGGTGAAGAAGTATATACACTATTCAGTTGTCATTCCAAAACAACAACACTTTACTACCATTAAGGTGAAGAAGTATATACACTATTCAGTTGTCATTCCAAAACAACAACACTTTACTACCATTAAGGTGAAGAAGTATATACACTATTCAGTTGTCATTCCAAAACAACAACACTTTACTACCATTAAGGTGAAGAAGTATATACACTATTCAGTTGTCATTCCAAAACAACAACACTTTACTACCATTAAGGTGAAGAAGTATATACACTATTCAGTTGTCATTCCAAAACAACAACACTTTACAAAGATCTCTAAACTTAAATCACTATGTAGATTAATGTATCTTGTAACATTGAATTATATAATTTGAAAATAAATTCATGCAAAAGGTGACAATTTTACCCTTTTGATTCTGTAAGTTTATTGCATATACTTAAACATATAATAAGAAAAAGACTTGATATTTTTAATTTATTGCTAAATATTTTTAGAAAATTAACATACAGTAAATGTATAAGTTGGACAAAACATGAGAAGTTAGTAACAGCTCAATTTCAATTTAATATAAGTTACATTACAATTAATTGAATTTTTAAATAATAGAACAATTCAACTATATCTCAAAGGATTAAAAAGTTTATTTGAAATGTTAAAGCATTTTTTGTGACTAGATAATGTTCATCTGTCTATATTATGTTATTTTATTTAAAAATAAATGCCACTTTATAAACAACTAGTAAATTGTTCACGCTATACCCTAAAATAAAATTAATGGTAAGTTAAATTATCAAGTTAACAATGAATCCTGTTCTTTTTAATTACCATTCTTAGATATGAAACCGTGTTTCTTTCAATAGAAGATCCCTCATATAATTATTTATAACATTAGCAACAAAACGTCATAAATTTGGATATTTTGGCACAAGCTTCCTGCATTATGAACAATCATCTTCAAATACAGTACTAAACATGTAATACTACGCTTACTTATCACCCGTGGTAGAATATTGTGATAAGTAAGCACTGTATTAAACATGTAATACGGTACTATGCTTACTTATCACCTGTGGTAGAATATTGTGATAAGTAAGCATAGTATCAAACATGTGATACTATGCTTATTTATCACCCGTGGTAGAATATTGTGATAGGTAAGCACTGTATTAAAATTCAAAGTCGTACTAGTTTCAGTAGTTCGCACCCTACAAATAGTTGATTTAATTTGGTAGGTGGCACAAACATATACACATTCGTCAAGGAGCTTCAGTCCAATCATACAACTATAATTAATTATGGAATTGGCCGTGTGACAGAAAGATCTAAATTGCTAATGCTGACTGTATCTGAATATGAACTTTATAAAGGAGGAAATTTAACTGTAGAATATGTAAAGCCTTCTCCCTGACACTGTTAATTCATAACACCAATTGTATATCATAAATAGAAAACTTGTTATCAATTTCAAATAGGTAATAAGTTAAGAAACATTTTAAATTCAAAATTCAGTTTTAAAATATTCTGTTACAGGAACATTTTGTTTAAAAAATATTTCATTAGAAAAGTTAAAATTAAAACTTTGAAAGAGAACTCAGATACTTTTAAGTTACGGTTCGGGTATATATATACTACTATGGGACACCCCTGCACGCTTCATGTGCCAACCCCATCATTCGCTACGCTTGTGTCACCACAGCCTTGGTACTGCTGGTTAGTAGTCTCATTAGCGCTCGTAACATCTCAGCCTTTACCCTTATTCTGAGAATATTAACATTATTAGGCTATCTATTGTAGAACTATTAAAAGCAACAGAACAAATATTTAGTATTGTTTTGTTTATTAACTGTGTTTTTTTTAATTTTTTTTATTTAATAATTATCTACTGTTAATTTTCTTTTTTTAAGAAAAGAGTCCTTTAACAGTTATTTTGAATTTTGAAAAGTCCTTTCTTAGTCTATCACTGTGATTCAAAATATGCAGTTCCCAGAATTTCACTTAATGAAAAGTAACAGAACAAAATATTTAGTATTGTTTTCTTTAATAGCTGTTTTTATGATTTATTAAAAATCAGACTGTTTTACATTTTTGCTGAAAAAAACAATTTTTATACCAGCATTGACATAAACAATTAAGGCCAGAAATTTTTTTATTTTTGATACTTTTCCTACCACCCTTGGTTGGCACTTAAGCTTTAAAATGAATCTACTGGTAATCAAGATGTCGTATCTTCTTCCTAGCTCAAGAAATTTTGTGGGTACCGATTTGCTTATGGAGTTAAATTGATAAACTAGATTTTTGTAATGAAAAATAGACTTTCTTTACTTTTAATTTTATACTTTTTGCAGTATTTAGGCTATTGAAATAATATATAGTTATCTCTTTCTTTTATTTTATTTTTTATGTATATACCTCACAATAAAGAATGTGCTATTATATTCTTAATTAGGGATGTGATCTTACATGAATTTAGATATTTTCAGCCGAGTAAATTGTTTGGACACAGATTTTTGTTTTATGATAATAATTCTTAGACTCAATATATATATATATATTGATACAAAAAAATTCTTCCTGATCGGGTATCTTAGGAACTTATGTCAGAATAATAGATGGACTAATTAGAAGCTATAGATTAAAATTATAAAAGTTCATGCCAAATGAATTATAATAATAATAAAAAGTGTAAAGTAAAATTCAAAATGAACTGTGTTGACTCTAGACCCACTTTATAAGCTTATATCTTATAAACAAGTATGTACATGAATTTATATTGAAAATTTATGGCAATTTAAAATCAGAATATGGTTATTTGCCAATAATTAAAAATGAACACAACAAATTAATACTTGAGAGAAAGTAAGCAAAGTGTAAAAATAATACTATGTCTAAAAGTAAAGGAATCTATCATAATATAACCAAAACATAAGACAACGGACATTGGTTTCATTTGACAACATTTTTATGATAACTTTAATCTTATGAACTGCTTATAATTACATTTTGCAATTAATGGAAGATGCGGTATCCCTCTGAGAAATTAGAGCCTTCGTGGGCAATTAATGAAAGATGCAGTATCCCTTTGGGAAATTAGAGCCTTCGTGGGCAATTAATGAAAGATGCGGCATCTCTCTGGGAAATTAGAGCCTTCGTGGGCAATTAATGAAAGATGCAGTATCCCTTTGGGAAATTAGAGCCTTCGTGGGCAATTAATGAAAGATGCGGCATCTCTCTGGGAAATTAGAGCTTTCACGGGCAATTTTGCCTGTGGGAAGGCCTGATTTACCACCAGTGTGTGGAGCAAGGAACTGATGGGGAAGGGATTCCTTTGAAAAAAATTTGGATGTGCTAATGTAATTCTTACATTTGAGACGCCGACACAACGTTGTTGGTATTTTAAGGCGAATGTGAGTGTATAATTATATGAGTGTAGGATGAGTGCAGATGAGTGTAGTCTGGTTACTAACTGTTCAACTGTTCCTCAGAAAGGGCAATTTATTAATATCCCAACAGCCAGGGCAACTAAGGGACCTACAGTTTTACGTGGAATCTGGACCACGTAGTGCTGGTCTGATTTTCAGCTAATTGACAAGCCTGATACTCAGTTATCTCCCCCACACAACATCCGTACAATGATTACCACCCAACATGGACACCCCAGACTTCTCTAGTAGTGTCCAGGCCGATAGCAACCATTGAGCGGACACCATGTCGGTATTAAGAGGACCGAACATGGAGCCTATCACCTACAATCTCTCAAACACTTTGTCCCCAAGTAGCTGGGTAACAACATTGCGCCACCAGTGCCAACAATATAATGTAGATTTGGTGTTGTCAGCTTACATAAAAAGATAAATGGAAAGCCATACCAGAATAAAATCGCAGCTGGAATTAGACAAAAATAATAAACAAATTTAATTGAAAAATTAAGAATTTTAATAAACAAACTAAATGATATTATTAAGAAAAAAGTAAGTACTTCAGATGATTGATTATTCATTGTGAAACTAATTAGCACTAACATAATAGATATGAAATAATATTAGTGTGCAAAAGTTAAGAAAAAAGCAACATAAAGAGTTTGATGAATGCACAACATTGAAGCAGAAACACAAAAAGTGGAACATAGAAGAGTGCATGTATTGTACTGTCAGGAAATAATACATGAAAAAAAGAAAATAATCTTCCAAATAGTATATTGAGAAGATTTGAGAGAGCTTTTGGATTTTAATATTGATTTTTGGTTTCTTAAATAAAAGCCAGCATGCTTTTTACTGTTAGACTCTAATTGTTTGTGTGGTTTATTAATACTTTCATCAGTAGTTAGATTATTTTTGTCTGATATTTTTAAAAGAATGGCTTATATGACAACTCTAAACACTAAGAGTTTCTACTTTGAAAATCTGCAAACAAAATTATATCCTTGGTTATATTATTACTTACAAATATATATATATATATATATATATATATATATATATATATATATATATATATATATATGTATATAAAGTTAAAAATTAGGGCTACTTACGTATTTTAGGATGTAATAAAATTAAAAAACTGAGTACCCTTATATTTTTTATTAAAACTCATTACACAACATGTTTCAACTTTATTGTCATTTTCTAGTGTAAATGAATATATATATATCATGTAGTAGGAATATTTGTGCCAGTAATTTGGTTATTAGTGAAGTCTGCTATTTCAGCTGGTTTAAACTGCATTACATTTACTTGGGACTAAACTAGCGCTCCACAATGGACCACAAAAACAAATTATAATTTGAGACACAACATTTAACTTAGGTTGAGAAATCTATCTGTGTGCTTATAAAATCAATGATAATATACATTTCTCCTTGTTAAAAAACATGTCTTTCTTAATTAAATGACTGGTTAGTTATAATCGGAACATATTGCATTTATTTAATTAAACTATCCAATTTTGTTTTAATATGAGAGATACAAGCTCATTAATTTGTTA
The DNA here is from genome assembly GCA_035578905.1 of Stictocephala bisonia. Taxonomy (NCBI): domain Eukaryota; kingdom Metazoa; phylum Arthropoda; class Insecta; order Hemiptera; family Membracidae; genus Stictocephala; species Stictocephala bisonia. Next base: position 815,005 of record JAQJVL010000260.1, on the reverse strand, counting down.
TAAGAACAATTGTCCAATCTGTCCTTGTAATTCTTGTTAACTTTTATGCCAATTGTGTGAAGGAATCTGCTCTGAATGAATGCTTACCACTATATTCTACCACGGGTGATAAGTAAGCATAGTATTACAAGTTTAATACTGTGCTTGAAACTTACCACAATATTCTACCACGGGTGAAAAGTAAGCATAGTATAACATGTTTGATACTGTGCTTACTTACCACAATATTCTACCACGGGTGAAAAGTAAGCATAGTATAACATGTTTAATACTGTGCTTACTTACCACAATATTCTACCAGGGGTGACAAGTACATTATGACATGTTTAACCCTAGAACCATACACCGGGGTAGAAAAATGGGGGCAATTAATAAATTGCCCCCATTTTTATACGGTTAAAACGGCAATTAAAACCTGGCAAGTTTTAATTGCCCCAGGGAATTTTAATTTTTCAACAGTTTTGTGTTGGCAATGCGCAGAACCGCCATATTCTGCGACTTTTGCCTGTCCTTGAATACCTGACAGACACACTAACATTTTATTCACTAAACATTTATATTTATATCATTAGAAAAATATATGTAGAAATAATGCTTAGGGACAAAGTATTAGGTTGTTAAAATAAAAAAAAAAAAATACTAACCGTTTATTTTTTTAGATATTGCATTAGAAAAATTAATTGGGTACGAAATCACTGTACAATTCATGGGGTTGCCAAATGCTAAATTATAACCTTGTACATACTATTTAGACAAGACAATGTATCCTCAATATTTAACTTAGTTTTTTTAGTCCCCATATAAAATTAATTTGTTTTTCTTGTGGTTGCAACAATATACCTAATTTAAGGTAATTTAGTTCTATGTGTTAAAAAAATTAAGTTAACATTCTTGATTACAGCAGTATCTGTATTGTTAAGTATTAAAAACCCATTTTTAATGTCGATTATTCAACGACTTTTTATTTCAGAAATTAAAAAATTGACTGAAAGTAAAATTAATGACTATTAAACTGTGTTGTATAAGCATTTCAGAACATATTTTTATTGTTCATCAGTTTATGGTATTTTAATATAATAGTTTATGGTAAATATAATAGTTTAACATTGTTATTCAAAGTATTATGTAACTACATATAAGATGCAGTCTAAATTTTATATATTATTTGTCAATGGTTGGATCATCCATGTATGGTATTTTGATATAAAAAATTAGGAATACATCCTTGAATCATACAAGTAAAATAAATAAATAACAGTAGAGAAAATGTTATGACTTTTTATCACTCACATGCTTTGTTGCAGTGGTTATATAACCAGTAGGTAAGGAATAGTAGTTAAGGTTAAACATAAAACAAACAATTCTTTCCAAGCCTTTTAGAAATTAGTTTAAATGAAATTTAAATATTATATAACAATTTGTTATTTTATTATATAACAAATGAGGACACAACAAACTTACCGATCAGCAATCTCTGTTATTTTCGACAGCAAACTGCACAGCTCATGAAGCTGTTACACTACTGACGGCGACGGCACTACTGACTGACCGACTACACAGCTCAACCTGGAGTATAGCGGTGACTTGAACGACAGATAGCGAGAGAGCAGTTCCACAACAGACAATCCATTCCTTGAGAATGCTTGCTATCGTGAATAAGTTTTTGTAGGAATTGCTGAAAACAACCAATTTTACATTGAAACAGGTAAAACGAGAGTTGGTAAACTTGAACATAATTTTTCCCATTAACTTAGATACTTTTATTATTGTCATTACATTAAAATAATATTTTATAAAATAAGAATTCATTAAAAATAAAGCTTATCTTATCTAAACAATCTTCGCGTGCCAACCCCGTCACTTGCTACGCTAGTGAGAGAAGCTCGACCTTCAGTCTTACGTGGAGACTCTGTCTTTTGCCCCTTTGTAGAACTCGGCCTACGGCCTCGCCAGGGTGCTCTATTAAAGGTCCCTTTGTAGAACTCTTCTTTCAGTTCGTCTTTGACGTATGTAAGTGGTGAGTTCAGCCGGTGAGTGTAGTGGTGAGTTCAGCCTGTAAATGTAGTTGTGAGTTCATTTCGTCTTTGACGTTAGTGGTGAGTTCAGCCTGTGAGTGTAGTTGTAAGTTTAGTTCGCCTTTGACGCTTGTAAAACTGTGAAGGTTTGACAATTTTGATTTTGAGTGTAGTTGTGAGATCAGTCCGTCTTTGACTTTCATGGTGAGTTCAGTCGGTAAGTGTGTGGATGAGTTCAGTTTGTCTTTGACGTTCGTGGTGATTTCTGTTCGTTTTTGACGTTAGTGGTTAGTTCAGCCTGTGAGTGTAGTTGTAAGTTCAGTTCGTCTTTGACGTTAGTGGTGAGTTCAGCCGGTAAATGTAGTGATGAGTTCAGTTCGTCTTTGACGTTTAAAAGAAGGCGTTAAGGGTGATATTTTCTATTGACAGACTTCAATCCTGTAGAGAAATATTTAAATCTTGCAACATTCTGACGTTTCCATCTCTTTACATCTATGAAAGCCTATCATTTCTTAAACAAAATCTTTCAAAGTTCAGTAGTTCTCAAACACATAAATACGACCTCCGTCCTTCGCCCAACCTTCAAATACCAGCACATCGCACCGCTTTCTTCAGAAAACATCTCTTCTTTAATGCAATAGCAATTTTCAACAAACTCCCAAAAACCATTCAAACCGAGTCAAACCACTTGAGCTTTAAAAACAAACTAAAATCCTTTTTGATTAATAAGTGTTTTTACAGCGTCCGGGAGTTCATGACTGACGGTGCTCAAGATTTTTGTAACACATAACAAGAGTTTACATTTGAATTAAGTATTCATGATCATTTTCGAGTTATATATTATTATTATTATGTTGTTATTGTGTATATTTTAATAGTGAAAAGTGATATGTTAGGGGTGAGTTCAGCTGGTAAATGTAGTGATGGGTTCAGTTCGTCTTTGACGTTAGTGGTGAGTTCAGCCTGAGAGTGTAGTTGTGAGTTCAGTTTGTTTTTTACGTTAGTGGTAAGTACAGTTCGACTTTGACGTTCGTGGTGATTTCAGTTCGTTTTTGACGTTAGTGGTGAGTTCAGCCAGTAAATTTAGCGATCAGTTCAGTTCGTCTTTGACGTTAGTGGTGAGTTCAGTTAGTCTTTGACGTTAGTGGTGAGTTCAGCCGGTAAATGTAGTCGCAAGTTCAGTTCGTCTTTGATGTCAGTGGTGAGTTCAGCTTGTGAGTGTAGTCGTGAGTTCAGTTCGTCTTTGATGTTAATGGTGAGTTCAGTTCGTTTTTGACGTTAGTGGTTAGTTCAGTCTGTGAGTATAGTTGTGAGTTCAGTTCGTCTTTGACGTTAGTGGTGAGTTAAGCCGGTAAATGTAGTGATGAGTTCAGTTCTTCTTTGACGTTAGTGGTGAGTTCAGTTATTTTTGACGTTAGTGGTGAGTTCAGCCGGTAAATTTACTGATGAGTTCAGTTCGTCTTTAACGTTAGTGGAGAGTTCAGTTAGTCTTTGACGTTAGTGGTGAGTTCAGCCGGTAAATGTAGTGATGAGTTCAGTTCGTCTTTGACATTAGTGGTGAGTTCAGCTTGTGAGAGTAGTCGTGAGTTAATTTCGTCTTTGACGTTATTGTTGAGTTCAGCCTGTGAGTGTAGTTGTGAGTTCAGTTCTTCTTTGACGTTAGTGGTGAGTACAGTTCGTCTTTGACGTTCGTGGTGAGTTCAGTTAGTCTTTGACGTTAATGGTGAGTTCAGCCGGTAAGTGATGAGTTCAGTTCGTCTTTGACGTTAGTGGTGAGTTCAGCTTGTGAGTGTAGTGTGAGTTCCGTTCGTCTTTGACGTAAGCGGTGAGTTAAGTTCGTCTTTGACGCTAGTGGTCAGTTCAGTTCGTCTTTGACGTTCGTGATGAGTTAAGCCTGTGTGTAATGGTTTGTGCTTATTGGTCCTGGTGGAGATAGAGAATAAAAAGCTGTTTAAGTTGAATATTTTTTCTATTTAATAACCTGCTTTGTATTGTTGAACATTTTCATATTTTGTGTGTGTGTGTGTGTGTTTTTTTTTTTTTCTTTTTCATGCTGTGTTGTATATTTTTTCATAATTTGTCTTGTGTTTGATAGTTTACAAGAATATGTAACTTAATCAATTTCTCACCAATCATGAACAATCCAATGCCAATAAATAACGTTTAAACAAGTTATTTTATATATTTTAAGATAATTGTCTGAGTTTAAATTTAGTAATTTACATAATTTTCTACATGAGTTCAGTTAGAATCCAGCTAGAACTTACAGTAATTACGTAAGTGATCGTGGGAAAGCCACGTACAGTAAAGTCTCAGACCCCTCCACCTGAGCCGTGCAAGGCAGAATTTCCATAACTAGTGTTTAGTAAGAAATTTACATAAATAATTACAACTTTATGAAAAAAGCATTTATTCTCTTGTCTGATTATAATATCCTAAAAATCAATGATAATGCCTAATCTATTTTTCTGGAATAAAATTTATTGCAATAAGATTTTTCTATCTGATGACAATTGAAACAGATTCTTTTCAACAAATAAGTACCTTCATTAAGAAATAACTGTTAGCATTTTGTATTTATTATCTAGCTCATCATGAACTTTGGATAGTGACTTAATATTTTTCTCTTACCTTTGTTACATAATTTGTACAGCAGAAAATAAGTCCTGATACGCCTTTGTAGTTTCTAAATAGATTGAGATATCGATGTGAAAACTCTACCATACTTTAATACATTTTTTGTTTTTCTCGTGGTTGAACAGTTTTCATCCCTTTTTTAAAGGATGAAGTAATAATGGGTTAGCCTTAAATTTTCAAACAGTAACTCCTATCTTGCGACAGTTGGAAAAATCTAATTTAGAGGGGAAACGATGGATTATAAAAAATGGTCCTAGACACCCATGGGCAAAACTACCAACAAAATTAGGCCATAACACTTAGTTATGTAATACGAGTGTTTTGCAATTTAGAAGGGAAACGATGGGTTATAAAAATAGTCCAAGACACCCATGGACAAAACTACTAACAAAATTAAGCCACGACACTTAGTTATGTTACACGAGAGTTTTGCAATTTAGAGGGGAAACGATGGATTATAAAAATAGTTCAAGACACACATGGACAAAACTACTAACAAAATTAGGCCATAACACTTAGTTATGTAACACGAGCGTTTTGCAATTTAGAAGGGAAACGATGGGTTATAAAAATGGTCCAAGACACCCATGGACAAAACTACTAACAATATTAAGCCATACACTTAGTTATGTAATACGAGAGTTTTGCAATTTGGAATGTAAACGATGGGGTATTAAAATGGTCCAAGACACCCATGGACAAAACTATTAACAATATTAAGCCATACACTTAGTTATATAATACGAGAGTTTTGCAATTTGGAATGTAAACGATGGGGTATTAAAATGGTCCAAGACACCCATGGACAAAACTACTAACAATATTAAGCCATACACTTAGGTATGTAATACGAGAGTTTTGCAATTTGGAATGTAAACGATGGGGTATTAAAATGGTCCAAGACACCCATGGACAAAACTACTAACAATATTAAGCCATACACTTAGGTATGTAATACGAGAGTTTTGCAATTTGGAATGTAAACGATGGGGTATTAAAATGGTCCAAGACACCCATGGACAAAACTACTAACAATATTAAGCCATACACTTAGGTATGTAATACGAGAGTTTTGCATATTAGAGGGGAAACGATGGGTTATAAAAATGGTCCAAGACACCCATGGACAAAACTACTAACAATATTAAGCCATACACTTAGTTATGTAATACAAGAGTTTTGCAATTTGGAATGTAAACGATGGGGTATTAAAATGGTCCAAGACACCCATGGACAAAACTATTAACAATATTAAGCCATACACTTAGTTATATAATACGAGAGTTTTGCATATTAGAGGGGAAACGATGGGTTATAAAAATGGTCCAAGACACCCATGGACAAAACTACTAACAATATTAAGCCATACACTTAGTTATGTAATACGAGAGTTTTGCAATTTGGAATGTAAACGATGGGGTATTAAAATGGTCCAAGACACCCATGGACAAAACTACTAACAATATTAAGCCATACACTTAGGTATGTAATACGAGAGTTTTGCAATTTGGAATGTAAACGATGGGGTATTAAAATGGTCCAAGACACCCATGGACAAAACTATTAACAATATTAGGCCATACACTTAGTTATATAATACGAGAGTTTTGCATATTAGAGGGGAAACGATGGGTTATAAAAATGGTCCAAGACACCCATGGACAAAACTACTAACAATATTAAGCCATACACTTAGTTATGTAATACAAGAGTTTTGCAATTTGGAATGTAAACGATGGGGTATTAAAATGGTCCAAGACACCCATGGACAAAACTATTAACAATATTAAGCCATACACTTAGTTATATAATACGAGAGTTTTGCATATTAGAGGGGAAACGATGGGTTATAAAAATGGTTCGACACCCATGGACAAAATTACAGACAAAAATAAGCTATAATACTTAGGCATGTAATACGAGTGTTTTGCAATTTAGAGGGGAAACGTTGGGTTATAAAAATGGTCCAAGACACCCAAGGACAAAACTACAGACAAAAATAACCTGTAACTTTTAGTTATGTAATACGAGTGTTTTGTAATTTAGAGGGGAAACGATGGATTATAAAAATGATTCGACTCCCATGGTCTAAACAAAAGAAAAAAATAAGCTATAAAACTTAGGTATGTAATACGAGTGTTTTGCAATTTAGAGGGGAAACGTTGGGTTATAAAAATGGTTCAAGACACCCAAGGACAAAACTACTAACAATATTAAGCCATACACTTAGTTATGTAATACGAGAGTTTTGCAATTTGGAATGTAAACGATGGGGTATTAAAATGGTCCAAGACACCCATGGACAAAACTACTAACAATATTAAGCCATACACTTAGGTATGTAATACGAGTGTTTTGCAATTTAGAGGGGAAACGTTGGGTTATAAAAATGGTTCAAGACACCCAAGGACAAAACTACAGACAAAAATAACCTGTAACTTTTAGTTATGTAATACGAGTGTTTTGTAATTTAGAGGGGAAACGATGGGTTATAAAAATGGTCCAAGACACCCATGGACAAAACTACTAACAATATTAAGCCATACACTTAGTCATGTAATACGAGAGTTTTGCAATTTGGAATGTAAACGATTGGGTATTAAAATGGTCCAAGACACCCATTGACAAAACTATTAACAATATTAAGCCATACACTTAGTTATATAATACGAGAGTTTTGCATATTAGAGGGGAAACGATGGGTTATAAAAATGGTTTGACACCCATGGACAAAATTACAGACAAAAATAAGCTATAATACTTAGGCATGTAATACGAGTGTTTTGCAATTTAGAGGGGAAACGTTGGGTTATAAAAATGATTCGACTCCCATGGACTAAACAACAGAAAAAAATAAGCTATAAAACTTAGGTATGTAATAGGAGTGTTTTGTAATTTAGAGGGGAAACGTTGTTTTATAAAAAATGGTTCAAGACACCCATGGACAAAACTACAGACAAAAATAACCTGTAACTTTTAGTTATGTAATACGAGTGTTTTGCAATTTAGAGGGGAAACGTTGTTTTATAGAAATGGTTGAAGACACCCATGGACAAAACTACAGACAAAAATAACCTGTAACTTTTAGTTATGTAATACGAGTGTTTTGTAATTTAGAGGGGAAACGTTGGGTTATAAAAATGGTCCAAGACACCCATGGAAAAACTACTAACAAAATAAGCCTTGACACTTAGTTATTTAATACGAATATTTTGTAATTTGGAGGGGAATTGTTGGGTTATAAAAATGGTCCAAGACACCCATGGACAAAACTGCTAACAAAAATAAGACATGACCCTTAGTTATGTAACACGAGTGTTTGGCATATCCTGAAACTGTATCTGTAGAATTTTGGGTTGAATGAAGGTATTACATTAACATTGACAAAAATATATAGAACTATTCGTATCCAATTAAATTGTTGTAAAACAACTAAATACAAACAACACCATCACTTTCTTGTTGTCTGTGAACTTCGACCAGACTACATTTGGGATTTCAAATTCACTGTATGCTTTGAAATCTTTGTCTTTATCAATTTATATTTGTCTTTGTCCTTATCAATTTATATTGAGCTGTTCGTTGCTTAGTGTGTTCAATCATTTGGTGGTTTTGATAGCGAGAGGTTTGGGAATCATTTAAGAACATACAGTGATTTCTTCAAACTTATATAACAATGAGTGTTTAGACTGTATTAATCCTACTACAGTATACGAGGTTGCAAGGATAGCTCATTCAGACACAAAATGCAAAGAACAGTATTTATTGGCCGCAAATAAGTTGTCCCATTGATACATATTTGAATGATAATTTGTCGTCATAAAATTATCTCTCTTCTATTTCCGAATACACGATACCAAAGATCCAGTTAGACCATTAGGCACTATTATACACTCGATAAACGCTGTGGGGGTTTTACGCTATCTAGATATTCTAGATGACTCCTCAGGTAACGCCGGTTACGTGTGATGGACGGACTTTGCGATTTAATAAAATTCTTATTATTATAAGCGCACAGATTCCGCTCAAATATTGTAAAATTACATTCAGGGATCCAATTTAAATTTTTGTACAACCTAGGCCCTAATCGCTGATATATAGATTGTTCACTGGGATTGGTATCAAATCAAATTATACATTGCAGTGATAACTGACTGCTGCCTAGTGGCAATACTGTGAACGCACAGATGGGAGTTTCAACAACACTACTAGGACAGTTACATAATTTGAGAATTAAAATCAATATAATTTTATATCTTGACGCACATATGTTTTTGTATAGCATATGTTTTTGTAATACCAGTAATTGTTTCAAACTACCAGCAGTTAATCCAACTACCCCGAAAGTACAAACAACACCGCATGTCTAGTAACCAGCGATATATGAACTGGCTGCTAATAACCTCATTGCCTACTGAAACGTGGTGTTAAATTCACCCTATCATAATATAATAGCATCTTCTTGATAGGTGGAGACACCCACAACACTACCTGGCTTCCAAAAAATTATAGTTGGTAAATATCCGAGAGATCACACGAGTGATAGTTGAGCCACCAACTAGGAGATTGATCACACAAGTGTCAGTAGAGCAACCAACTGAGAAATCACACAAATGACAGTTGAACTACCAACTGGGAGTTCACACAAGTGACGGTTGAGCTACCAACTGGGAGATCACACAAGTGACAGTTGAGCTAGCAACCGGGAGTTCACACAAGTGACGGTTGAGCTGCCAACTGGGAGTTCACACAATTGACGGTTGAGCTACCAAATGGGAGATCACACAAGTGACAGTTGAGCTACTAACTGGGAGCTCAAACAAGTGACGGTTGAGATGCCAACTGGGAGTTCACACAAGTGACGGTTGAGCTACCAACTGGGAGATCACACAAGTGACGGTTGAGCTGCCAAATGGGAGATCACACAAGTGACGGTTGAGCTACCAACTGGGAGATCACACAAGTGACAGTTGAGCTACCAACTGGGAGATCACACAAGTGACGGTTGAGCTACCAACTGGGAGATCACACAAGTGACGGTTGAGCTACCAACTGGGAGATCACACAAGTGACGGTTGAGCTACCAACTGGGAGATTACACAAGTGACAGTTCAGCTATGAACTGGGAGATCACACAAGTGACGGTTGAGCTACCAACTCGGAGATCACACAAGTGACGGTTGAGCTACCAACTGGGAGATCACACAAGTGACAGTTGAGCTACCAACTGGGAGATCACACAAGTGACGGTTGAGCTACCAACTAGAGATCACACAAGTGACAGTTGAGCTACCAACTGGGAGATCACACAAGTGACGGTTGAGCTACCAACTGGGAGATCACACAAGTGACGGTTGAGCTACCAAGTGGGAGATCACACAAGTGACGGTTGAGCTACCAACTGGGAGATTACACAAGTGACAGTTCAGCTATGAACTGGGAGATCACACAGTTAGAGCATGAGTGCAGAATCTGACCCAGAGTGCACCGTTTACTATTGAGTCTATTAATTATAAGGAAAGAGATTTCATGCTATACAGGAGTTTATCTTGTTTGTAGAGGTTAAAAAGTAAGGAACTCCCAGTTGTGTGATCTCCCAGTTGGTAGCTCAACCGTCACTTGTGTGATCTCCCATTTGGCAGCTCAACCGTCACTTGCGTGAGCTCCCAGTTGGTAGCTCAACCGTCACTTGTGTGAACTCCCAGTCGGCATCTCAACCGTCACTTGTTTGAGCTCCCAGTTAGTAGCTCAACTGTCACTTGTGTGATCTCCCAGTTGGTAGCTCAACCGTCAATTGTGTGAACTCCCAGTTGGCAGCTCAACCGTCACTTGTGTGAACTCCCGGTTGCTAGCTCAACTGTCACTTGTGTGATCTCCCAGTTGGTAGCTCAACCGTCACTTGTGTGAACTCCCAGTTGGTAGCTCAACTGTCATTTGTGTGATTTCTCAGTTGGTTGCTCTACTGACACTTGTGTGATCAATCTCCTAGTTGGTGGCTCAACTATCACTCGTGTGATCTCTCGGATATTTACCAACTATAATTTTTTGGAAGCCAGGTAGTGTTGTGGGTGTCTCCACCTATCAAGAAGATGCTATTATATTATGATAGGGTGAATTTAACACCACGTTTCAGTAGGCAATGAGGTTATTAGCAGCCAGTTCATATATCTCTGGTTACTAGACATGCGGTGTTGTTTGTACTTTCGGGGTAGTTGGATTAACTGCTGGTAGTTTGAAACAATTACTGGTATTACAAAAACATATGGTATACAAAAACATATGTGCGTCAAGATATAAAATTATATTGATTTTAATTCTCAAATTATGTAACTGTCCTAGTTAGTTGGACACAAACTTGACAACTAACTTATAAGGCAGTATTTTTACTGTCTCACTCACTCCCCTTAATTATATCCACTAGAAACCACACTAGCATGCTCTCGCGTGTAATAACCCCTTAACACACTATGTAGGACTTATCTGGTTTAATCTATTTATGTTCACTGCTAACAACTCAATATTTAACGAACAGCCATATGGAAGAGAGAGTCTAGGCTGCACCATTCTCCTTTCCCGGAGCAACACTTACTCCAGTAAACGAGCAACAAGTTCTCTCTAAGTACAATTACCTTAAAAACTAAGTACGTTGCATATTATTTCGGTTTATAGGATCGTTTAGGGGCCATTCCTAAATAACGTACCGGGAAAATGGGCCTTTTCAGACCCCCTCCCCTCGTGTTACGGATTTGTTACGGCAATATTAACCCCTCTCAAAAATTACGTAACGCTTCACCCCCTCACTTTTTTCATCCAGTTTCTACATATTTTTATTTATATTATAAAGGCATTGTTTAGAAATTCTTCAGTTTGTTTTATAATGGGGGGAGGGGGGGGGCATATACTACTAATTTTAAAATCTGTTTTAAAATCTTTTATTTTGGGTAAAAACAATCAAAGTGTGTGAATGAATTCAAACAAATTACTGGGTTTTAATAGTTATGTAACGCTGCGTAACGGTTTTAACGATGCATAACGCTCCGAAACTTCCCCTTCCCCCTTCAGGTGTTACGTAATTTAGAGAATGCCCCCTATTTATTTTCTAACAAGATATTATTTTGTCTTACATTTTAGAGAGGGGGTTCTGACTCCCTATTGTCGGCGCAGAAATTATGTGTACCCGAATTTGAAGGTTGTTTACTAATAAACTAAGAGGCCTATGAACAATCCAATCACACCATTGTTTTACTCGTTTTATTGTTCTTAATGACATATGAATTTTTTTAATGTTATTACTGTATAAGTTTTAAAATTGTTTATGCTAGTAGGCTCAAAAAAGTATTTTTATCTAGTTTTCACTGTGCATCAACTTTACCGTAAATGTAGAGATATATCTGTAATGAATATGATTGATATAAAATTGATTCAAATCCAATTAAAATCACTGCATTTACTACGCTCATAAAAGTAATGTATCGTAACTATACACTTCATAATGATTACAACATGACCAAGTAATTAATTTTACAGCCTCTTTCAGGAAACTGTTGAGAACATTCTTGAAAAGTTAAAATTCTAAAACTTCTTAAACTTATGGAAAACATTCTGAGATCCAACATCTGCGTATTAAAATACAAACGTTGTACATTAACGGGCTTTTGCGTAAAGTAATGCACAGTGAAAACTAGTTAAAGTTCCTGTACTTTTTTCATTCCGATTAGAATAACAATTATTATAACTTATGATAAAATTTATAAATTCAAATTTAAAAACGAGGAAAACGATGGTGAGATTGGATTTTTCAAAGGCCTCTTTGTTTCTTATTTAAAAACTTTCAAACTCGCGTACACATAAATTCCGCGCCAACATTAACTCCACGTCCGTTAGCTATGGCCCTGAACAAAAGTAAATTAAGTTAGTTTTGATATAAGCTGGTTTTGCCCAACTGTTTTATATGAATTTGCCTTAAAAATAGTAAATTATTAACAATTCAGCAAGGAGAAATTCACTCTCCCTCAAATAATTTATCGCATTTCAACATTTACTATTATTAACTATGTGGAATTATTTTGGAATTAACAAATAATATACACTATATGATGTAGAAGGCCAATCGTTTAGATAATAATTGTAATCTAACATCGTTTTGTAAACTTTTGGCGTGTAAAATAAAATAAAATTGAAAAAGCAATCAGCTTAGGTAAATTGAAATCGGCCAAGCAATCATGAAAGCGGATCAAGTGGATCACACATACAGGCGTTGAAAACCTTTTTACCGGCAGTCGTATAAAAATACATTGAATACAATATCAAATTAACCTATGGGCTTTACAGTATTTTCAAACAAAATTCCTCGCAGTGGCCTACACAAATTATTCAAACATTTTAAAAATATGTTGCCTTAATGAGTTGTTTAGATCCCACCAGACTATTTCCACGGTTATAAAGTCTTCTAAAAACGTTCATAGGCAACAAAGCGTTAAAGGCTGCAAATAACTGGCTAATGAGATGTTTTAGGGGCACTCGAGGAAGATATATGCGAGATATCACCATTTGCCATGAGAAATACTCAATTAGTAGTTTGACGCTTGCTTGCTTGTTTAATGAACGTAACTATAGAGGGAAGAATTATTTTAACTAATTAATTATAAAACTCATTTGTTGGCAACAGTTTCATTGGTACTGTAATTATATAGAACAGGGACCTTGTCAATTTTTTTGTTACATAACTAAAAAACAACAATATGATTGTTGTTCAGCGGAAAAGCAGGGAAAATTACGAAAATGAGGAAAAACGGAAAACTGTTGTTTTCCTTAAATATACCGATGTGTGTACTCAAATTATGCGGAATTTTGTCCTGATTATGAATATGACCAGGCCTTTGCAATTAGAGTTTAAGCACGTCCTGAAATGTGCCGATTTCAGTAAGGTTACGTTCTATTAGAATATAGGTTCTAGGTTGGGTATTTATATAGGTTAGGTTAGGAAAACTTATGAACTTTGAAGGGTTATAACCAACTAAGCTACAAATCAATTAATAATAATTAATCCTAACACAACCTAACCAAAACTAACATAACTTAAACAAAAATAACATAACCTAACCTATCTATCCCTATCCTATCCCATAACCCAACCTATCCCTATCCTAACAGAACGTAGGCCTAACCTTACTGAAATCAGCAAATTTTCGGCGCAAACGAGATTAATCGGCTTGTAAAAATATTGCGATATTCGTGATCAGAGGAAATTCCAGTACAATTCTAGTACTGGTATTAATATATTTACGAAAAAATATATTTCCACTTTCTTCAGTATCGTAATTTTCCGGCTTTTCTGCTGATAAAAACGATCATATTCTTGTTTCTTAGCTATTTATCTACTATTAAAAAAATTGTAAGCCGAAAAATCGACAAGGACCCTGTTTTAAATAATTACACAATTACCCACCATCAGGAATGTGATGACATTGTAAGTGCATTGTTACAATCTCCTGGTGGTATGTCTTCTGAACTTTTACATTTTAGGCAAAATTTTGTTATTTTGAAATAAAGCCTTTTTATTTTTATTATATAAACCTATACAATTGCGATTATTTTAGGAAAGTACAAACTGTATAATTTTTCTTATGGACACAGTTTCATCCTTCAATTGTACTACATTATATAAATGTAAATATAATATATTCAAAAATAAAAAAGTTGAATAAAATATGGATAAAAGTACTGGGTATGAAGATAAGTCTAGCTAGAGTTAAATTTTCCAAAATAGTTCGCACACATCCAAAATCGTCTAAATCTTATGAATAAAGTCCAGGGGACACGACACTTTTTTCATAGCTCTCTAGGACACACCTTTTTCTAGGTATAAACGATTTCATGAAAAAATAAGGATTTCCACAAAACCATTGTCTGAAATCACTTTCCTATACCTGAGTACTACTATCCGGCCTGCTGACATTGTAGTACAGTCTAGTTGTTGATTTTCTCACACAAAAACTTGTCCGCACAAAATATCCAAATTAATATTATTTAATTGGCATTAAAAGACTACGGTAAAATTAATAATTAGGAAAGAAAGCTTTCAATTATAGAGGATATAAAGCACAGTATTAATAAACATAGTACATGTAACGGTAAAATAAAACAGGTCATATGCCATATAATAATATTCACATATATAAAGTTGACCTGTTTTATTTATATGTATAATTTAATTTTTTATTTAATATTATTGATTTCTTTGTTTACTTATGGCTGAAAGTGTGACAAAAACTTGGTTAATGTGATACTGTACAGCTTTTACAGCATACTGAAAATATATGAACAATAATTAGGCCTAGTATTTATAGTTCTAAAACTTATATTGTAACTTCAAACTAACCATTTTAGTAAAATTCGTAAACGAACTAACAATAAATTTACAATCGTTCATTTAATTATAGAGATTTTAGTGTTGACTAATGTACTTAAAAAAGATTTCCTTTTACCAAATTGAAACAACGTGATTGGTATTTTTCACGTATTGATGGAAAATTTCCAACCACCTTTGTTTTCGTCATTATAGTTATCCAGATTAAATAAGTTAATCTGGATAAGTTGATCCAGATTAATTAAGATGTAAGACTTATTTATCTTTTGATAATACCGCCCACCCATACACGTACAGAGGTATTGACCCACCCCCCCACCCATACACGTACAGAGGTATTAACCCTCCCGCCCGCCCATACACGAACAGTAGTATTAATCCACCCGCCCGCCCATACACGAACAGTAGTATTAACCCACCCGCCCATACACGAACAGTAGTATTAATCCACCCGCCCGCCCATACACGAACAGTAGTATTAACCCACCCGCCCATACACGAACAGTAGTATTAACCCACCCGCCCGCCCATACACGAACAGTAATATATTAACCCACCCGCCCGCCCATACACGAATAGTAGTATTAACCCACCCGCCCGCCCATACACGAACAGTAGTATTAACCCACCCGCCCGCCCATACACGAATAGTAGTATTAACCCACCCGCCCGCCCATACACGAACAGTAGTATTAACCCACCCGCCCGCCCATACACGAATAGTAGTATTAACCCACCCGCCCGCCCATACACGAACAGTAGTATTAACCCACCCGCCCATACACGAACAGTAGTATTAACCCACTCGCCCGCCCATACACGAACAGTAGTGTTAATGATGCCGTATAATGGGAAATAATGAGTGACAATAGTTATCAACATGTCCCTTACTTTGAGTTTCAGGTCCAATTACAAGACCTGACATTGCCAATCCATTGTAGTTTTGTAATTTACCAAGTATTGTAATTTACCTTTGAACCCACACACATACAATGGTGTTGACCCACCCGCCCACCCACACACGTACAGTGGTGTTGACCCACCCTCCCACCCACACACGCACAGTAGTGTTGACCCACCCGCCCACCCACACACATACAATGGTGTTGACCCACCCGTCCACCCACACACATACAATGGTGTTGACCCACCCGCCCACCCACACACGTACAGTGGTGTTGACCCACTCTCCCACCCACATTCGTACAGTGGTGTTGACCCACTCGCCCACCCACACACGTACAGTAATTGCGTATTTCCAATTCTACTGCACGTGTAATTGTTCGATAAACAAAAAGACAAATACCCTTCGTTATTTTAAATTCATGTTACATTGTTCATAAACTGTGTGAGTAATATCAAAATTCACTTTAATACAATGAATTTGTAGAAAATTATAAATAAGATAGTTACATTTATTTTGTGAATGTCTCTGGAAAAATTACGCGGTCATTTCCTCCTATTAAACCCATACAGAATTTACCCACACCCACCCATACAAGCACGGTGGTACTGGAATTACAGGCACGGTGTTACTGAACGCTTGAATGTGTTATTAGGACAGGTAGTAGCAAGGCTGCTGCCGTGTACGGGTGCCCCGCTAACTAAACTTGAAAAGCAAGGCCGTCGCTGGGGAGGGTTGGTTAGGAGACAAATAATGGGCTTGCATGTGAATAAATGGTAAATAATATAGTGCATTATTAATGTATAGTGTGACTTTACTATCATAATTCACTATATATAATCTATATTTATAAAAGAGGATGTTTGTATATATATATATATATATATATATATATATATATATATATATATATATATATATATATACAGTATATAATTATGTTTGAAGTTTATGCGCTGCCAAACCATCTAACCGATCGCCTTTAGGATGTTGTCCTGTATACTCCCGAGATTGTTTCTGTGAAGTTTGATGCAGATCCGTCCACAGGGTCTCGCCCCACGGGCTCCTAAAGATCCCATGTTATTCAAATGGAGAATCTGAATTGTTTACAAAAAACATATGACTGTGTGGTTTAATGTAGTTTCACATGCCATAAGCAGATTGAAGTTCTCACAACAACAGTACTGTATATGTTTTGATTTATTGTAGTTCTACATTTACATTTACACACCAAATAAGAAGACCAAAAATATTGGTTACCCTCTTGCACTCATTTAATAAATAATGGTTTTTTTTCTATAATTCTTTTTATTGCTTTATTTTGGTATGCCATTGAAAAATGAAAGGCGAGACAACGTCCGCAGGGTTCAGCTAGTAATGTATATATATATAATAATATTATAACGTATATACATATTATAATAATATATATACATTATTATTATTATAAACTGTATCACATTTCGAGTTCAATAAAATCCAAATTTGGGTATGAATATGTAAAAAAAACGTTAAAAACTTTTTAAATAAATTTGAATAGTACGCTTTGAATTTGCATTGATGTAGGATAAAAAAAGGTACCGTAATGAGTTTAGTAATCAAAAAGACACAGGGTATAATCATTAAGACATGCACATTCCCTCAAACTAGTATACAGGGTGTTTCATACCTCCTGGCCACAATCTCCTGTGGTTGAACCGTTTGACATAGAGCGATGCAGTAAACTGTAACCCTAATAAATCTCATATGGAGAACTTTGCAAAATTGTTTTTGTCGCATTTAAAATACAGAGTGTGTCCAGAAATGAGGGTCACAGGTTCGAATCTCGAAGCTTTCATATAGCAACATAGGTCATGTAGCACATCATTTTAAAGCTTTTTGAACACTGAACAGTATGGTAAAAACATTTTGAAAATATCTTAAGATTTGTCCATATAGTAGGGGTTTTTTTGAATTGTTTTGACTTTATATTTTTTTTTATTGTAGTACTCTATTACATAAATTAACGAGTGTAAAATTTGTTTCATTGGAAAGAGCATAAGATAAGCTTTCAAATGGTATGTCGTATGAACATGATTGCAATTTTATATTACATACCCAAAATTGTCAAATCCAAAAAACTTTGCAGCCCTGTAGTCAAACATTTTTAAATGAGAACATAGGTCATGTGGCATATCAAATTAAATGTATTTGAAAAAGAAACATTTTTATAATTTACACTTTATTTCTATCGCTTCAAATTTCCAAGTTATTCGAATAAATCCAAATTTTAATAAAATTCAAGCATTAATCTTGAATGGTTTGAAAAATTCTTTTTTTATCGAGGCAAAGTTAGGTCTATGGCCCTTTCTTACAGTTAACCTCCCCTACACTATTTTTTACTTTCTACGCCAATTTCATTTTAAACGTGCTATTCAAACGTTGTCGAGGGACAACGGTACAAACCCCTATGGCACATTTAAGTAGACCTCCCGGAATTTGAACCCGTGACAATCTGCATATGAAGCAGACTTGCTAACCACTAGGCTAGCAAGAGGTCTAATAAATAAAATAATATTGCTGTTGGAATAAAAACAAAATTATAAATAACTTCAAATACAGCTGAACTACATACATGAAACAAATTCATACATGAACAAATACATGAAAACTTTACGCAATTACTAAAATCACAATAATAATAAGAAATAATAATAAGAAATAATAATAACACAATAATAATTACAAACGTAAAACAATTAAAAATGCTATGAAATCCAAAGATGGTAACGGCTACATGTTATGTTACAGATGAAATGTTCAAAATGCTTTCCTTCATTTTGAAAGCAGTTCCAAAAACTGACAACGGCACTCAATATTTCATCACCACTAAGCACTTATACTATGAACCACATTTCTAATTCTGTACATCATGTCCTGTCTATGATGTCCTGTACATCTATGATCCCCCCCCTTCCCCTAAGATAGTAATCCATGCTGGTTAAGTCCGGAGATCTAGCTGAATGTGGCATATTTGCTCCTCTGCCAACCCATCTTTCAGGGAATTGTCGATTAAGAGGGCTCTAAAGGAAAAGAAAATATAAAAGTCATGCGACACTGGCGAGAGAAGTTGGAACTACGTCGTTTGTTTGTGTTTTTTAAAAATATTTTTGTGAAGGAAATTTAATCCGCCGGACAGAGTACAATAAAGTTCCTTGAATCAATTCCTGTATAATAAGTTTTCGTAGTATTTTCAACCGGAAACCCCAATTACCCCTCCCCCCGCGTGCCGCCTCCTCGATTGGCTGCGCCCGATCTTCTCTGTCTGAATGTATGTTGAGCAGAAAGGCCAATTCTTTTCAACAATTATCAATTTTCCATTCAGTTCCGATATTGCTGCTGTATTTTATTTCTTAACATGTTTTTATGTAATTTTGTTTTTGTAAAAATAGTAATATTTGTTTAAAAAAGTAGACTTTTTACAGCGAAATCAAATTATTCACTGATAAAATTGGGGGTCTACTAAATATTGAATTTCCAATTGAAACGTTTTACAAAATCATAATTCTTGTTAAAATCTTATTATTCTCAAAACGGTTAGAATTTAAAATGGTTAGGAATAGGCTTACCATACGTATATTCTACAATTGAATAACAATTGAAGAATTTGATTTATAAACGTAATGATACGCTTTACTAAAAACTAAGTAAATTACGTTACAAAGTATGGTTTTTGTAAACATTCCTTAAAGCTGTTGAATTGTGTTCTAAATATTGGTTTTTATGTGGTTAAATATTTAATAAAAGGCATCAATTTGCAAACACATTTCTATATCGTATCTTTTTATGTTCGGTAGAAGACTAAAACAAAATTATTAAATATTAAATGAACGCCACAACAATTCTTAACATACGTTTAAAGCATTAAAGGATACGCTTTACTGAAAACTAAGTAAAATACGTTAAAAAGTAATGGTAAAAAATACCACCTGACAATTTATTTGACGTTTTATAAATTTTGTACGGTTTATTGATTACTTTTAACTAAAAAAAGATTTCTAATAAACTATCATAGTTTTATGGAAATTATTGTTAATGTTCATTTTCAGTTTACTCTAAATACATATGTTTTTTCTTTCTGATAGCTATATATATTATTAAATATTAAATGAACGCCACAACAATTCTTAACATACGTTTAAAGCATTAAAGGATACGCTTTACTGAAAACTAAGTAAAATACGTTAAAAAGTAATGGTAAAAAATACCACCTGACAATTTATTTGACGTTTTATAAATTTTGTACGGTTTATTGATTATTTTGGCGTTAAACTATTCAGTATATGTTTATTATTATTAATTATATTAAGCCAGCTGTTTTTTATAAAGTTGTTGTTTTAGTAAGTTTTATTTTCGCCATTAACAAAAATACAGTTTATTTAAATGTTTCGGACTACTCTTTATTTAGTAGGAATTGCAACAAGTTATGGGTTCCAGTTCACGCAAATAGACTGAATAAGGATATCGAACGAGAAAGTCCGAAATCGAGTCGAAATTTTTTTTTTGTGGAGTATCGTCGTTCAGCATTTGTTTAGTAAATGGATCTGGCGAAACACGTCAAACCTTTGGATGGTGAAGCAGATTGGCCAATATGGAAAAGAAAATGCCGCGACTTGCTAGATTATCACGAAGGTGCTTTGGATGTTATCGACGGGAAGATCGTGAAACCAGCGCCCTTAGCAGCTGGTGAAGTAGATGAAAAAGTCAAGACGAAACACCAAAAGGCAATTGATTTTTTTCGCAAGGCAAATAGTTACGCAAAATCTATGATATCAAGTTCAGTTACTGACACAGTTTATCAAAAGATTATGGATAAAGAAACAGCTTCTGAAGCGTGGGAAGTGTTAAAGTCGAATTTTGAGGCATCGTCCAAAGATCAGTTATTCAAAATATGCACAGAATTCTTTGCATTTAGTTGGAATAATAGAGAGGATGTTTCAACCCACGTTGCTAAATTAAGACATTTGTGGATTGAACTCAACAATGGTTTGAAATCCACTAATGAAAATACATTTTACTCATTGTTTGTAAAGTTTTACAAACTTTGCCGAAAGATTTTGAGTGTTTCAGGTCCAGTTTGATGTTATTATCAAAAAACGAAAGAGAACGTTTGATGAACTGGTTACACAATTGTGTATGTATGAAAGAAACTTCAGAAAGGTCACAGAGGACACCACTGAAGAAGCATTATTTGCAAAAATTGGAAAGCAAAAACTAAGCCAAAAGCCACAATTTTTTCGAGTGGAAGAAAGCCATGGATCGTGAAATTGCCTCATTGAAGGAAAACCAGACGTGGATTTTGACAGATCTTACACCTGGTGCAAAGGCCATTCCATGCAAGTGGGTCTTCCGACTAAAGAAAAATCCTGACGGCAGTATCGACAAGTACAAGGGACGGTTGGTCGTAAAGAGGTTTAATCAACGATATGGAATTGATTACAGTGAAACGTTCAGTCCAGTGACCAAATAGGGACAATCCGTTCGATTCTCAGCGTTGCAGCAAGTGAAAATATGCAATTATTGCAATTTGATGTTTCAACCGCTTTCCTCTGTAGAAAATTTGAAGAGACAGTTTTTATGAGACAGCCCCAAGGATACGAAGATGGAACCCGCAAGGTATGCCGACTCCAAAGAAGCTTATATGGTCTCAAACAAGCACCAAGATGCTGGAACAAACGCCTAGGAGTCTTTCTTCAAGAAAATGGATTCAAGACCAGTAGTGCTGATCCATGATTATTCATTCGAGAGAGGGATGGTAAAAAGCTGATCATCGCAATCTATGTGGATGATGGTATTGTAGCTGAAACAGATACAAAGGAGATGGAAGTTTTTATTGAAGAGTTGAAAACAGAGTTCAAATTATTTCGAAAAATGCAGACTATTTCTTAGGACTTCAAGTAGAAGAAGAAAAAGAGTCTATAAAAGTTCATCAGGAAACCTATGCTAAGAAAATTTTTGAACGTTTCAATTTTTCAGAATGTAGACCAGTTTCGACTCCAATGCTCAAAAGTGCAGAAATTTCCACACCAGGGATAGTTGACCATGAGATTAAATTTCCCTACAGACAAGCTGTTGGAGCACTGGTGTACCTGATGCTTGGAACAAGACCAGACCTAGCGTACAGTGTAGAATTTATCTCGAGATCCGTCGAAAATCCAACTAAAGAATATGTTGGGCAAGTCAAGAGGATTTTCCATTGCAGTTCCATTGCAGGGACTCTGGACCCTGGAGTTAGACCTTGTATGTTGGGGGGACACAAGTAACAAGTTTACCATGCATTAAATTTCCTGTATCCTACTTTTTCCGGGGGGTCTGGGGGACATTTTTAAAAATTGCAGCTTAAAAACATGACATTTAGGTACCTTTTTTGAATGAAAAATACTTAAACTCAAAACATGAATTGATGTTTATTTTCATCAAATATAAAAAAATATTGGTTGTATAGCAATATAAACCAGGTATATACATATTTACTTTCTACAATAGAACGGTCTCATATTGTCAAGCAATGTAACCCTTATATTAACACATTAGCACTACAATATTAGCACTCCTTTATTAATAATTAAATAAGAGGAAATTTCCTATTTCCTTTTTTTTTGCATATTTATCCGTTAGTTTATCCAAGTTGAGGCTTTTTACTAAATTAGATTCTGAATAAATTACAGCTAAATTGGAGAAACGTTCTTGGCCCATGGATGAACTAAGCCATTGATTAATTCTTCTCATTGTCGAGAACGATCGTTCACAAGTAGCACTATTAGATGGAAGGGTAAGAGAAATCTTAAAAAGCAGTTTGAAATTGGGATACATATCATCTTGAATTAAAACCAGTTCTTTTAATATTTTAACCAACTCTTTAAGCGGTATTTCTTTCGGGTTGATACCATCTGACTCAAGAATGCACCACCGTAGGATGCTCATTTCTGATATGAGAATAGTTTGGTTCAATCCGGGCACTGCATATTTCTGTATAAACGATTCAGATTTCTCTACAGTGAGGCAAAGGAACACTTCACTCGCATTTGCTACTTCCAGGGCCGCCCAGAGACTTTTGGTGGCCCCGGGGCAAAGTTTACCATGTGGCCCATTCCTTCACTTCAAAATAAATTTAATTACTCTGATTGTCAAATCTACTATAATTGATATTTTACTTTTAGCACATTCTACAATATTCTTACCATCTCTTTCGTTAAATTACTATGGTAATTAAGATTCTTGTTCATGGACGTTTTCTCAGGGCTAGCTGCGAAGCTCCGGTAAGTGTTTCTCTAATTATCATATACTTTTTAGACATTTCCTTAAGTATTACCGCTACAATAACATCAATCTCTTATAACAAAACTGTTATTCTTTAATATTAAATAAATAATAACGAACCAAGCAATGCCACAGTCAGTTGCATAGTTGGGCGCAGCAGCTCTTCGATTGCCAGTTGAGGAGCCATCCTCGTCAATGATATTAGCTGTGGGTAAGGGAGGGAGGGACCAATAAATTTGTATAGGCTACTTGGCTTCGCTAGCTAAAGAGCAAGTTTAGACTGAGAGTGACCGAATGTTTAGGAAGTAAAATAATTTGGCGAGCGCGAACATCTAGTGCTTTAAAAACAGTCAACTGAGAGTTGAGGTTATGGTATTGTTTTCAAAACAGGTTGTAGACCACTGGGTACGTAGCTTATTGATGTTGGACATTAAAACATCTAGTTTATATTAGTGATTTTAGTTTGTGTTTGTGCTAAACTTTAAAACTATTCAATTTTTATTTCACAGGCATAAAAGGCATTTTGTACCAACTCAATTTTCTCAGCATAAAACACAGTAAAATTTATGTCTGTCAAATTGGACACTTTATCATTGATGTACATCACAGTGTACATGTCCGTACAGTGACAGTGGTATTGACACACCCATTCACGAACAGTGGTATTGACCCTCCTGTTCAACAATACACGTACAGTTCAATCTTAGTTAATTTCACTTATCACGCAACAAACAATAAATAAATACTGTATTAATGATTGTCAAAAATATAAATGGCTTACTCGTTCGTCAGTGACAGTAAAAAATTATGAAAACTATTTTGATTGGTCGTAGATTTGTTATGTTAATGAATGACAACACTATACTCTGATTATCGAAAGAAAGTGACTGGCGGAGCGGCCGCGCGGCGACCGAGTTTAAGTACAAACATTCTATTTCACAACCTTGTGGAAACGTAAAACAGAAAGTTATAAATTTCCAATAAACGGTGTTTAAGTAGTCAGTTAAGCACGTTTTCAGCACATGTTTTAAATATTTTGTATCTTATTCCGACGAATTAATATTTGTAGTTATATTTTTTTAAACACGAATTGGAATTAAAATTTTTGCATTTGCCATGTTCGATGTAGAATAACTGTGATTAGAAGCATCAGAAAAATATTTATTGTAGAGAATTACTAGTCGACATTCTTAGGAACAACATATTAAAAACTGAGATCCCCACGAATACAATTAACGGCGTTATTAATTTTTTTCCAAATGTACTGTTAACTCTGTTAATAATATTTATTTAAATTTAGTTTTTCCTCTATATGCATAACATAATTTTAATCATCAATACAAACTTCTATGCAACCTTAAATTTCACTAAATATACCCGTAATCAATTAATATAGAAAAATTAGTACAAACCTGGTGCAGCGGTCCGCTATCCAGTCAAAGTACAGTAACAGCCCAAAAACAGTGGCGCATCCCCTTCAGGCTCACATTGCGTCCTTCAAAACCACAAGTCACCAAACTTTCGTAAGTATTAATAGAGATAATAAAACACTATTTGACTGTATTTACAAATAAAAAGAAATAGTATATTTCTTGATAATAATAATAATATCGATAAATGACTAATATATACAGTACTCAAGTGATAAATAAAAAACACACAAATACACTGTTGAACACTACAGTTGTGAGTTAGTACTCTTCAAACACTAGTTCCCTGATACCTTCCATTGGGTCGTCGCCATTATTAGAATCTTCTGAACAGGAATCTTCCTCGGAGCTGCTGCTGTCTCCCAAAGATATAATCATTTCCTCAACAGCTTCTTCCATTACTCCTTCGTTTTTCCATGCATCGACAATGACCTGTTTTGTGTGGTTCACTACTTGTTTCCACCTCTCAGCACTTATGCGATGAATTCCTTCTTTAGTGAGCCGTTCAACTTCAGCAACAGTAAACCTTTTGTTGTTTTCTGCAACATACCCTTTAACTTGAGCCCATATAAGCTCAATCGCATTAAAATGACAATGGTAAGGTGGTAAACGTATCACTTTGTGACCCCTGCTCTCGATCAATTCATCTACATAATATCTTTTGTTCTGGGATTTGTGCAGTTTCACTAACTCCAAAAGTTCACATTTTTTTAACTCGGCTGTAGCTTGAACATTTTTTCTATGTAGCCATTCAATGATGTCAGCTTTATTATTTTTGGTTGTAGGAGCTTTATCAATTTGCTTCGAATGGTACGGAGCATTGTCCATGACTATTAATGAAGG
Organism: Stictocephala bisonia; assembly: GCA_035578905.1. Taxonomy (NCBI): domain Eukaryota; kingdom Metazoa; phylum Arthropoda; class Insecta; order Hemiptera; family Membracidae; genus Stictocephala; species Stictocephala bisonia. The sequence goes on along the minus strand of JAQJVL010000260.1, from coordinate 789,508 downwards.
CTCTTCTAGGTTATTTAGCATAGTTTCAGAACACCAATTGTAGAACTTGTCGTGGTCCATATCTTCATGGTAGTCACCAGTTTTTTTGGATTTAAATAGTAAGAGGGAATTTTCAACAAACCCCTTTGAAGAACCTGCATGACATAATATCAACCGCTCACCTTTTCCTACAGGCGTTGCCATTGTCCCCTGCAGTGACTCATCAGTCCATCCTTCTTTCAAACAATGCCCAGCATTGACCCAAGTCTCATCTAGCCAAATTATACTATCGAAATTCTCGTCTTTTATTTGGCGAAGAAAACTGCATCTCCAGGCAGCGATGTCACTTCTCTCCATAATCACTTTTCTACCCGAAAATTTTCTCCACATAAACCCTAATTCTGTTAATATCTTTCTAAGTGAAGACAGACAGCCGTGAAACAGATCTTCATTTCTCAACGATGAAAATAGTTTTTTCAAGGTCGGATATTCTTTTCTAATGTAGTATTGATACACGTGTCTTCGTACAGCGTCTTCCTGAAATACATCAAGTTTTGTTACAGTTTTCTCCCGTTTCCTCTCTTTTCCTGGAGTTGAAAGTTGACTATTATTTTCATTTTGTAATACTTTTACGTGTTTTTCCTTGCAAACTCGCACAACTGTATTTTTATGTATTTTAAGTGCATCTGCAGTTCGCTGTATTGAATTATTAACTGTAATCAAAGGACCTTGATTCGCTTTTTCTCTGTCAAAATACTCCCGCACTTTGCACACAATTTCTCTCGACTGTCCTTTCATAGGTACGCCTCGGCCCGAAATATTTCGTTTCTTTGGCGTTCGAGACCTAGGTCTTCCTCTACTTTTCCTTGGTTCATTCTCGTTACGTTGCTCCATTCTCAGACACTAAAGTTTATTTTCACAAAATAACTTTAAAACAGGTTCAATTACAATTAAAATACCAACTCAAAGCATTCTATCACTTATATTGAAGAATAATGATAACACACCCACGAACATCACTCAGTCACCGCATCTACTAAACTAAAAGCAAGAAATTTCCCCCAGCCATATGGTAGGTATAACGGTTCAATTTTCGTGGAAGAGGGTGCTATTTTTGTACAGGAAAGGCCGAGACGCTGGGGTTGGCGATGGCCGTGGCGGTGGTGCGCGCGAACAAAATGGGCACACTAGGTCCTGACTGTACCTCCGCCGTAGAACGCCGCGCACTGCTCTCAAAGAAACTCAATTCATATATTAATCCATTTCAGTAATCCTTTATTATAAAAAGTGCAAGTTCTAAATGAGTTATAAATAATGTTATTCAAAGAAAATGTCACGCGAAGCTCATTCATGAACGACTTTAAATAACAGAGTTAACAGTACATTTGGAAAAAATTAATAACGTCGTTAATTGTATTCGTAGGGATCTCAGTTTTTAATATGTTGTTCCTAAGAATGTCGACTAGTAATTCTCTACAAGAAATATTTTTCTGATGCTTCTAATCACAGTTATTCTACATCGAAAATGGCAAATGCAAAAATTTTAATTCCAATTCGTGTTTAAAAAAATATAACTACAAATATTAATTAATCGGAATAAGATACAAAATGTTTAAAACATGTGCTGAAAACGTACTTAACTGACTATTTAAACACCGTTTATTGGAAATTTATAACTTTCTGTTTTACGTTTCTACAAGGTTGTGAAATAGAATGTTTGTACTTAAACTTGGTCGCCGCGCGGCCGCTCCGCCAGTCACTTTCTTTCGATAATCAGAGTATAATCAATTATGCTATTTGTTTGGGAACAACCCGTACGTGGGCATAAATGGTTTTTAATCAAGAGCTACTCTACTGAGTATGTTGAGAATACACCCCTGTTCCTGTTAAAGTTTCAGGGTAAATTAAACCAGACAATAAAAGAGTTACAACAAGTTAAATGTCACAAAATAAATACTATTCAAAAGGAGTTGTACAAATCTTAACAATGATGAAGATGTTTTATCTATTAACGGTGTACTTAAGAGCTCCTCTTTTCATTAAGACCTATGCCATAATATTTTGTTAAAATGTCTTTACGAACATCCATGTCATAATAACTAGTAAATTTAAAATGTCAAAGGAAACATTACAGTAGAGAGAAAGTAAAAAAAAAAATTGCATGTACAGTAAACTCTGGTTAACCGGTTAAATATGATGGAAGGTGAATCCGGATAGTACAAAACGTAACAAAATTATAATTTTTAGACAAGATTGTGCCACGCGATTCCTCCCGCGATAGCGTAGGGCAAGTTGAATGTAATGCATCATACACACATATTGTTACACATCCGGTAAGCGTTGTGGTTTTGTTGTATGCATATTTACCAGATTTAAGTACCTAGAAATCTACTGTAATTTAGTGGTTTCATCGTTAATTTATTCTTTTTATACTGTAAAAATATATAATTTACTTTGCAGTATATTACAATACTATATTGAAACATTTATAGTCTATTTTTATTGATTTCAATAAAACGTTACCATAAATTACTGGGCCTAAACTTAAGTTTTTTGTTCTCTCAAAATCTGGAAATGGAATATGGATCATAGCAAATTAAATTAATTAAAAATTATAGTAGTTTACTAGGAAATCAAAAAAAAAAAAAAAAAAAAAAAAACGCATTAAATTACAGAAATATCACTCTATAAAATACAACAATAACAAAATATTTCTGTACTGGACGACATTAAACAAACAGACTAATGCTTGACGATGTCCCCGATCTACCCTTCGTAACAATTAATTGAACTCTTCCAGCCACGTTGATACAACATTGTATATTTTGCCTGCGGGTTTTTTGGGTGCAAAACATAGTTACTACTGAAATACGACTACTATTTCTTAAATTTAGTGCATATATTGAAAAATTGAACTGAATTACTGCAAAGAGGAAAGAATGCAACGTTACCACGTTCGAACGGAGTGCTGCCGCCTACTACCAGCTTTGAAACCAAGTTTGTAAGAACGTTTTCTCATAAAGATTTTTCGACCTTTTTAAAATGTTTTTACTTTAAATTTGTTTGCTTATTTAATTGTGTTGTTCTTAGGCTTCCACTTTTTTTATTACAATTTATTAATTTGCATACTTTAGGCCGCAGGTTACTGATCACTCGTTTTCACATTATATGATCTATTATTTTGCTACGATGAGTCAAGGGATTTTCGAAACACTAAATCAAGATTATTTATCTACATAAACAGAATTTGTGAAAAAATACAAAAGAAGGATAAAAGTTTAATGAACAAACCATTACAAATACAAATCAACGCGCAATTGCTGTATTATCTTAAGTTTATAATAGTAATATATCATAACTAATGGTTTTGTAAGGATAATAACGTTACCAAGCGATTGATTTTCCTACCACTAAAAGCCAAGATAGAGTTGAATTTAGGACAAGTATAACAATTTTGTTTGAAGTAGTATATACTTTTGAAATTAAAGTTAAAAAATAAAACATACAGAAACGTTCTTGTCCACATAGTATTAAACACGTCCAAAAACGGAGTTTTGAGTAATACAAATGTAAAGTTAGTGGATCTTTTGGCATGTTTTATATAAATAGTGCACGAAAACAGGACATCTCATAGAGGTGACCCACTGTCCACACCACTCATTATATGTTCGCAAACTGGAATTTATATTTTGGTGTGTTCACAAGCTGCATGACTTTACACTTGTTCGCAAACAAGACAACTGTTCACACACTAACCAGAGCGTATGCTGTCACACCACTATGTCAACCGCTGACAAACTTCAAAGACCAGTGTACAACTTTCTCCAAAAGGCTCCCTAGTTGCTATAAAACAATTGGTTTAGTTTAAACGTTTTAAAACTAAAACTGGAAGACTTATCTGGACTTATTAGGAAGATTCCTAATATCACTTTTGAAATTTTGATACAGGCCTGAATCGTTTCTTATCTAGTAGATTATTAAGTATTTTCTTTTTTTGTTGCATTAAATGGGGCCCCCCCGGTGAACTAAGTTTGTGTGGCCCCGGGGCAATTTGCCCCTTTTGCCCCCCCCCCCTCTGGGCGGCCCTGGCTACTTCCATTGCTTCACCGGCAAACCTTCTTTTGAGTTCACTGATCAAAATATCAAGTATTGGGTAATAAAGGTCACAACGGTCCTGTACCTTGCTGTTCACTTCACTGTTATCACTCAAACTCTCTGTATCGACTCCTCTTGACTGTCCAACAGTAGACATTACAAAATATTCATTAAGAGTTTTTGAAATAACTCGCCGACGTTTGGGTGCAATATGTGAACTTGAAGTCGAATGATTTTCTTTTTCCAAGGAACGAGATATTGTGGTAGTCTCTATGGATTGGGTTGTGATGCAAATATTTTCAGGGAATAAATGTAGTTCGTGAATCCTTGAAAACTCCATTACTTCATTCCACTTTTTCTCCCAGGCGTATTCACTTCTTTTTGACTCGAACTTCATAGTAATTGCTCCTGCTGCTTTTGCACATCTTGCTATGCAAGAGTCCTCCTTCTGAAGCGCTTTGCTGAGGATATTTATATCAGTTAAACACTCCGATAAAAATATTAAACATACTACAAAGTCCATGGATGTAATTGAAGCCAGTAATCCTTTGGCCTGAGGAGACTTCGAATTCCTTAGATCATTGTTAATTTTAGAATTTATCGTTTGTATATAGAAGAATATATACAACGATAAATATATAAATCGTTTGTATATAGAATTTATCGTTTGTGGAATAGAAGTGCAATGTAAATTACTTGTTTTTTATGTATATATTGGAGGAATAAACTTAATTTGATTTGATTTGCAATATTTTTGAGGATGGTACGAATTGCATCAAAATTTATGTTAACAGATTGGACAGCAGTAGCCCTACACGACCACCTAGTGTCACTTAATTTGTGGATCTCATGTGGGCCTGGGACTTTGATCTGTAGCTCCTCTTGCAGTATTTTCTATTCCTCATGCATATCAGGGTTAGGAAAAACTCATATAGTGACTGCACCACATTAAAGAAGAAACAACTGTAGTTTTTGCTTTCACAAGAGTTTACAAGAACCAAATTAACCTTATGTGCTAAACAGTTCACATACATGGCGAGAGAATGGGTATCCCTAATGATTTTCTGTAGCCCATTCTTTACTCCGGACATTACACTCGCGCCATCATGTGATTAACCTATTAAAGTAGCAGTTGTACCTACTTCCTTAAGGTAGTTCAAAATAATGTTTGCTAAGAACTCAGCACTACTATCTAGAGAAACATCCTTCATTATTAGCAATCTTTCTTTAATTTCTGATTCAAACAACTTTCTTATACAAATAAACAATTGTTGAACTCTGTATGACTTTGCTTCATCAACCATTAAGGCATAAAATCCAGATTCTTTTACCTCATTCACTATTGTACTTAAAACCTCTTCAGTAACAATTTCGAAAATTTCGTTTTGAAAGTCATGACTTGTTTAATTGAAATATCGTTCATATTTTCCTTTGAATTTAGCATCATATTTTGAGTATAATTCACATAACTCTAAATAATTTCCCTTGTTGCCTGACGTTTCTTTTTATCGTGTCCACGAACATTCCTTGTTTGGCCAAAAATAACAAAAGATCCAAAATTTGCTTAAAATATTCACGATTTCAGAAATAAGTTCTTTATGAGATGATGATATTTCTGAAGCATTTGTATCCTTTGGCTTTCTATAGTTATGCCACTTCGCAATGGAAAATAAGTGACTTTCACTGAATGCATGCTTTTCTAATTTTTCCCCTATCTTCTTCCAGTTACTTATGCCTTTTTCAGTTACAGATACTTCTTTATTGTTAGAAGAAAATATCCTGCAAGCGTAACAGAATACAGCATCTTTCTTTATACTGCATTCTAGCCATTCAAATTTCTTAAAATAAAATGGTGTAAATGCTCGTTTTGAATTTTTAAAGTTTGAAAGTGGATATGTAGTCAAAATTGAGCGCGATGGACCCGTCTCTATATTACCAAGGTCCAATTTTTTTGAGTAGGCTCCTTCATCATAAGTAGAAGTAACTGAATCAGTTTGTTTATTTATGTCATGGCAAGACTTTGGAAGACAGCCTGGGGAAGCTTTTATTAAACACTCAAATTCCGCTTCTTCATCGGTCTTAGACACGGTCACTGGTTCTTTTATTTTAAAAAAGGTTCTAATGTCTGTTGTTTTTTTACTCATTTTGTTTAAACTGTAGATTCCATAGATAAACAAAACAGAAAAATGATAATACTGTAATTAATTAATATGGAAACACCACTCATCTTATCTTAAATAACACAAACAAAAACACTTATTTTAATACATGAAGCACGAAAGCGGGAACAGAGCATGAACACTAGCTGGCAACTGCTGACTGACTGGGCTGGGCAGACTGGCGCACACGTGTCTAGACGATATAGCACTCCTGTTGTGACTTGCAAAATAATTGAAACACCGCTGCCGGCCGCGCTAAATACAACTCGATTCAGTCAGCCACGTCAATTTGTAGATGGTAAGTAGTCGAAGTCAACCCGTAATTGTATTTTATAAGTGGGATGCTAATACTCGCACTGATCTTCATTTTAGATTAATGCCATTCTAATTTATTATTATTAGTATATTTAGAGTCAACATGCATTTAAGTTCATCGTTCATTTAATAACTTTTATATTCCTTATAATTTTATAAGGAATATAAAAGTTATTTTTTATATATATTATTCTATATAAATTATTTTATTATAATAATAAAATTATATTCCTTATAAATGAAAATTAAAATTCACACGAAGGTTGGGGGGCATTGCCCCCCCATAACTCCGCCCATGTCTGGACCTTGGAATAGAATATAATAGAAACAGAGTAGAGGCTGGAGTTTTGGAGATCTACAGTGATGCTGATTTCGGAGGATGCATGAAGTCAGGCCGTTCAACCTCTGGAGTCATTGTAAAATATTCAGGAAGAGCTTTTTGTGAAATTCTAACAGGCAGTGTGGTCATGGTTGGTGGGCAGAGATAAGTCCATATGTATATAGTTGTAATTTTACCGTTTGATTTTAGTTTTAAGATTGATTGCATGTGCATGACTATTTAATTAATTTTATTTTCTATTTTAGGTTGCATTATTTAGAATAACATCTGAAAGTTAATGTATTCCCTATATTTTATTATTTATAGGCTATAGTGTTTTGTTGATTGCAGTATTTTAAGAAATATAAATAATTTTTTTTCTTTTGCAGGTTGATAATTTTGACAAAATACTATGTAATATGTATAGCTAGCATACATGCAGGCAACATGTCTTAGATCAATAAAAATGATTTCATTGTTTTTGATACATACAGATACAAGAAGGCTACTTATACAAGTTAAAAATTAGTTCTACAGTGACCATAAACAAACGTCGCGTGTTTTTTAGGCCCAAGAGTCCCCGTTGTTGTACAATCAAATACAATGCAATTTGTTAACCTCACGTAAAAAATGAAATAACACTTTGATTTATTTCAATTGCTGTTTTATAATAATACTAGCTGTACCCACCCGCTTCGCCGGTCATAATACAGTATTGAGTTTGATTTAGAACGTAATAGCTGAAAGAATTCGATAATTTTTGCTTCTTCTACCAATATTAGATTTTTTAGGAGGCATGTCATAAAAAGTAAACTGCAAAACAAATAATTATTTATTTTTTATTTTCACGTTTCACCACATGTTTTGATTACCGGGGAAAAAAGGTTAACACCAAATACAGATCACCTGATCAAGTAAAAGTAGTGTGTGCTACACTCTCAAGGTGAAATGTAGAACTACAATAAATCAAAACATATACAGTACTGTTGTTGTGAGAACTTCAATCTGCTTATGGCATGTGAAACTACATTAAACCATACATATGTTTTTTGTAAACAATTCAAATTCTCCATTTGAATAACATGGGATTTTTAGGAGCCCGTGGGGCGGGACCCTGTGGTCGGATCTGCATCAAACTTCACAGAAACCATCTCGGCAGTATACAGGTCAACATTCTAAAGTTTCATGGCGATCGGTTGGATGGTTTGGCAGCGCATAAACTATATATATATATATATATATATATATATATATATATATATATATATATATATATATATATATATATATATATATATATATATATATATATATATATATACAAACATCCTCTTTTATAAATATAGATAAAACGCAATTAAAATGTGTTTGATTGAATTGTGATGATTTTGAGCAGGGAAAATAAAACACACATCATTTAGTGATATGATATATCGAACAAAAATATTGATTTTGCCGATAATATTGTAACACAGAGTAAATTTTATTCTATGCGTTGTATTACTGTAATACAAATACAAATTCTATTGTTGTATGTCGATATTTCCAATACATCGATATGTCGTTGTCATCCCTCCATAGTCCAAGTCCATTTATTAGTCCATGACCACTGCCCAGTCGATAGGCATTTTGCTATGCTTTGTGCTGCTGCTAGTGCGCTGGCCGCTAAGCGTTTGGGTTTGAGGTGTTATAAGTAGTGTCGATTTTCAAGCTTTGCTTTTGTTATTTCTCTTGACTGCGGTGAGTGTGACGCGAATGAGTTGCAATATTTGATTTTATTAGTTTGTTACATGTTTAGTAAAGTTGGAAAAGGAACAGAAGTGAAGTGGAGAGTGACCAGTTATTGGTGAAGTGAATAACGAAGTATAAATAAACCCGATTTGTACACGTGAACGTTGTTGAAGATACGATAGGTATTCCACATCAATTTTATTTCAGAGTGTATATTTGAGTGGAATCTTGTTAATTATTGACGAAAGATGGTCAGGAGTAGTGGGTAAGTAAATGAATTCTTCAATAAACCTAGGCATAGGCCCTACAAGTTTTGGTATTTATGCGCTTTCTAGACGCTTCAACTCCCAATCTGTTATTATCATCAGTGGGTAGAATTGGTAATTATACACTTTCCTGGCACCTCTGAAAATACGATTTCATGTTGAAAAAGCTGTGAAATATATGAGTTTATATATCTTGAGGAGTTTGATTTCATCCGCGGAAAACTCGTTTTTTACCGAAAAAAACGTAAAATTAGTTTTTAATCTGATAGTTAAAAAACCAACTTTTTAAAAATCGTTATTTATGACAACTTTTTTCATTTCGGTTTTTTTAAATGCTGAACACAAATATATAACTGGTTTTGTAGTAAAAATGCATTTTTTACTGATAACCTAACTTATTCTGTCTATTTTCTCAACAAAAATTCGTAATTTGTGTTGAATTCGAGTGTTTGGCCTCCGTGACGGCCTGCCGGCTGTCACTCCGGCGGGAATATAGGTGAATTCGGTTTTTTTTAAATTAATAATTGTTGCATATAATGATCGTGTAGTGGCCGCTAATCGCAATTTGCCGCGATAGTAGTTTTTCAGTTATATCTCAAGAAATATTTGTAATAGACCAAAATAGGGTAATTATGCACTTTCTTGCCACCAAACAAATTTGGAACATTTTGCTTGAAATGGGTCTAGAATTGGCTGTATTTTCACGAGATATGCTTTTTATTCCGCGGAAATAACGTATTTTACCGAAAAATTCGAAAAAAACCAATGTCACAACTTTTAGTATTTTTGTCATATTTCCGTTAATTTTAATGGTATTTTAATCATCTTTTTTTATTTTGAGGAGTTTTTTTGCGCTGAATACAAATTTGAAAACTATTTTGGTCTATTACAAATTGAATTGAATTGAATTGAACTACTGTCGCGGCGGATCGCGATTAGCGGCCATTACGCGATCATTATATACAACAACTATTAATCACAAAACCCGAATTCTCATATATTCCTGCCGGAGTGACGGCCGGCAGGCCGTCACGGAGGCCAGACGCCCGAATTTAACGCAAATTACGAACTTTTGTTGAGAAAATAGACAATTAGGATAAGTTAGGTTATGTTTGGTTATGTCAACAAAAATGCATTTTTAGAACTGAAAAAATAATTTTACTACAAAACCAGTTATATATTTGTGTTCAGCATACAAAAACACGAGAAATGAAAAAGAATTTGTCGAAAAATAACGCTTTTTAAAAAAGTTGGTTTTTTCATTATTAGATTAAAATCTAGTTTTTTGATTTTTCGGTAAAAAACGAGTTTTCCGCGGATGAAATCAAACTCCTCAAGAGATATAAACTCATTTTTCATGACTTTATTAACATGAAATCGTATTTTCAGAGGTGGCAAGAAAGTGCATAATTACCCAAAATAGTTTTAAAATTTGTATTCAGCACAATAAACGTATCACAATAAAAATTAAAAAAAGATGATTAAAACACCATTTTTATTAACGGAAATATGACAAAAATACTAAAATTGTGATATTGGTTTTTTCGAATTTTTCAGTAAAATACGTTATTTCCGCGGAATAAAAAGCATATCTCGTGAAAATACAGCCAATTATAGTCCCATTTCAAAGAAAATGTTCCAAATTTGTTTGGTGGCCAGAAACTGCAGAAATACCGTAGAATTTTATGAGAATACGCTTTTTATTCCGAGGAAATAACTTTCTATGAAAAAATAAAATTAAATTTTGATAATGTTATTTTTTTAATTATCTCCATAATTTATTGTAGTTTTTTCATAATATTTTAATGTAGTTTTTCGTGCTGAACATGAATTTGTAAACTATTTTGGTCTACGATAGTTATTTCTCGAGATATCATGAAAAAACTATGTTTGCGACAAATCACCTATGGTGCCCATATACACATTGTTAATAAGAGCTTTGACTGGCCACCAAAAACAAATTTGCACGTATTCTTGCCGTAACGAAGGCCAGGAACCCGAATTTAATGCAAATTTTGAATATTATTGAGAATACAGACAATTAGCCTATGCAGTTTCTTGCCACCAAACAAATTTGAAACATGTTGCTTGAAATGTGTCTAGAATTAGCTGAATTTCATGAGACATGCTTTTTATTCCTCGGAAATACATATTTTACAGAAAAATTATAAAAAAACCAATGTCTCAACTTTTAGTATTTCTGTCATATTTCAGTTAATTTAAACAGTATTTATTCATTTTTCAAATTTTGATGTGTTTTTTGCGCTGAATACAAATTTGAAAACTATTTTGGTCTATAAAATTATTTCTCGAGATATAATGGAAAAACTAATATCGCAGCGAATCCCTAGCGGCCAGTACGTGATCATTATATACAACAAACTATTAATCACAAAAACCGAATTCACCCATATTCCTGCCAGAGTGACGGCTGTTAGGCCGTCACGGAGGCCAAACACCTGAACGCAATGTATGAATTTTTGTTGAGAAAATAGACTATTAGGATATGATAGGTTATGTTTGGTTGTTAGTAAAGCATGCATTTTTTTGGGCTGGAAAAATAATTTTATTATAAAACCAGTTATATATTTGTGTTCAGCATAAAAAACATTAGAAATGAAAGAAGTTGTAAAAAATAACTTTTTTTAAAAAAGTTGGTTTTCTTACTATCACATTTTACTTTTTTTTTGGTAAAAAGCTTGTTTTCCGTGGATGAACTCATATATCACCATTTTTTCAAAAATAAAATATCATAGGTGGCAAGGAAGTGCATAATTACTGTCAATTAGGATAAATTAGGTTATGTTTGGTGTATTTTTGAGCTGAAAAATTAATTTAATTGAAGAGCAAATGATATATTCTTGTTCAGCTTAAAAATGCTAGTAAAATGAAAAGAAATTCCAATTCTTCAAAAAGTTGGTTTTTCACTAATACATAAAAAATTAGGTTTTTAATTTTTCGGTAATATACGAGTTTTCTGCGGCTAAAATCAACCTCCTGAAAAATTATAAACTCATATTTAACCACTTTCAACAAGAAATCAATTTTCAGAGGCATCTAGAGAGTGCATAATTACTCCAGTTTTGTGTCTGCTAAGGTCTTAATAACTTAATCTCCATTTAAAAAATATGTAGACCCGAGTTTACCAAGACACTGTACCTAGACGAATAATGATAATTACATGATTCTTTTTTGTATTAAATAGAATTTAATTGTGTGTTGAACTATGCCTCTCAAATAATTTTCATAACTCATTAAAAATTTTTTATTGGCATTGTTTATAAAAAGTACCGGTTTTTTCATAATTTCTAATGAACCATCAACTTTTAAAAATCATAAAAAATTGAATTGACGTTTGATGTAAATGAAACTTTTACCAAACGTTTGTCAATAGTTTTCAAACGTTACCTTGAAGTTTCAAAATTTTAATTGAATTATTTTAAGTTCATGTAATTTTTGTGGATCAACTTTTATTTGGTTGTGATAACTGGCAGGCCTACTCAGTATAATTTGATACTGTTGGTATTGGCTTGATTCGTGCAAACCAAATAAAATGCTTTCCAACCATAAATGTTGATCAGTGATTTTTAATTTATGTTTATTTGATAGTGTCGGGATGTGCAGTCAGCAGTTAATGACGCCTTCAAATGCCTCGCCTGCATAGTATCAAAACCACGCAGCCATGTCTCCACTCCAATGGCATGGCACGGCACGTTTGACTGCCACTGTTAAAACTCATTTGCTGTATTCTTTTAAGTTTCATCAACCATTTTCGATCACCATTTACTCATGATGGTTCAGGACCGTCAACGGCAGGTTTAAAAAATGTTAGCTCCTGTTTTATAGGGAATGTTGATTATTTACATTTGGATTAGGGAGAAAGACCATTTAAATGAAAAAGTACATGTTGACCCTATATACATGAAATAGTAACCCTTGAAAGCTCCAATTCAACTTCAGTGATTTTTCAAATAATAATCTATAAACTGTAAATAAATTATGTTGTATAGGCTCCTATATTGTACTCAATTGTAAATATTTAAAAAGCTGTTAAGATATTGTAAAAATTTGTAATAAGCGTCAAATTCGGGTGTCTGGCCCCTGTAACGGTCTACCGGCCGTCACTCCATTGGTTATATAGGTATATAATGATCGTGTAATTGCCACTAATCATGATTTGCCGCGAACATAGTTTTTCCTTTATACTTTACTATGGACGCTGAACTGAACTGGCTCAAGCACCTACAGGAAAAAGCCAGGAAGTTCAGAATGGCTTGTTGGGCATATTGGAGGGCCATTGGATCAACATGAGGCCTTAAACCAAAGGTGGTTTATTGGCTATACATGAGTGTGCTTCGGCCCTCCTTATGTTATGCTGCAGTTGTCTGGTGGTCGGTCATGGCACAAAACAGTGCAAGGCTAACATTAGATAGATGCCAGAGAATGGTGTGCCTGGGAATTACAGGCGCAATTAGAACAACCCCATTGGCGGCAATGGAGGCCCTCACTGGACTTTGCCCTATATACCTGTTTGAATGGGGTACCAGCAGAGATGAGTGGATGGAGAGTACTGAGGATGCACAAGTCAAAGGAAGCGTCTGGTTTACAGACTGACAGAAGTAGGTGCGGGCGCTGGGGTTATGGGAGGGGTGTATGGAAAGTTCTGTCTGTACATCTCGGAGCCCATGCTACCGTCATCCAAGCGGAGGTGATGGCAATCATGACTGCCCCACAGGAATAAATGTATCTAGGTGGCTTTGGAGGAGTTGTTTCCATCTGCTCAGATAGTCAGCCGGCGATCATGGTGCCACGTACCATCTCTAATTTGGTATAGGAGAACCAGGAGATCCTAGAGACCCTTTGTCAGCGTAAACAGATGAGACTCATATGCTTTGGGCCTACTGGCATTGATGGAAATGAGAGGGCTGATGCTCTGGCTAGAAGGAGGGCAAAGGGCTCTCTTCTAGGACCGAAGTCGGCCCTTGGCATCCCTTTCCAAAAAAGTTAAAAGAAGAATTGATCGGTGGACCTTTGAGGAACACGCTGGTAGCTGGAGGACTGAGACTGGGCTGAGGCAGTCTCGTGCACTTATTCAAGGACTGGATCCCAGTTCCGAGCTTTGTTGAGCTGTGACCGGGCCAAGGTGATGGCTGTTACGGGACTGCTGACTGGACATAACAGAGCACTTCACATGTAGGATCTGTGAGGAGGATGATGAGAGCTCCATACACATTTTGTGTCATTATGGAGCTCTCTCATCTCTTAGGTACAAGACTGGGTGCCGCTGGAACCAGAGGATATCAGATGCTACACTCGGGGAGACCCTGTACTTCATAAGGGGGACTGGTCTCTTGTGACACTGTTGTTAGGCTCGGGGCCATGGGGTCTAGGCGCGGTGGGCTTGGTGACAGGACCACAACCCAGTGTATATATCTATCTTTTCCTTTATAACTCGAGAAATAATTGTAATAGACCTAAAAAGTTTTCAAATTCAGAGCAAAAAAGCTATCAAAATAAATAAACAATCATTAGGAGGACAAAATAAATTAACGGAAATATGCTATGTAATAAAGACTTTAAGTTGTGACATTGGTTTTTTTTCTGGTAAAATGCGTGGTTTAAATTCGTAATTTGCTTTAAATTCGGGTGCCTGGCCTCCGTGATAGCTTGTCCGCTGTCACTTTGGCGGAAATGTGAGTAAATTCTGTTTTTGTGGTTAATATTTGGTGTACGTATGTTCACGTAATGGCCGTTAATCGCGAATTGCAGCAAAAGTAGTTTTTCCGTCTTATCTTGAGAAATAATTGTTATAGACAAAAATAGTTTTCAAATTTGTATTCAGCTCAAAAAACGCATCAAAATAAAAAAAGATGATTTACCATTTAAATGATTGGAAATATGTCAAAAATACTAGACGTTGTTACATTGGTTTTTTTAAAAATTTTTCAGTAAAATATGTGATTTCCACAGAATAAAAACATATCTTGGGAAAATACAGCCCATTTAAGACCTATTGTGATTTACACAGAATAAAAACATATCTTGGGAAAATACAGCCCATTTAAGACCTATTTCAGGCAACTTTTTTATTATTTTACATTTGATTTATGCTGAATACAAATATAATGGGTTTTTCAATCAAATTAATTTTTCGGCCTGAAAAATACACTTACAGACCTAACCAAACATAACGTAACTTAGGCTATCCTGATTGTCTAGGCTATTTATTCAACAAAAATTTGTAATTTGAGTTAAATTCGGGTGCCTGGCCTCTATGACTGCCTTCACTCTGGCAGGAATATAAGTGAATTTGGTTTTTGTGGTTAATAGTTCCCTCTTCATAGTTTTATAAAATAGGTGATTATTGATAGTTTACACGTTATTTATAAAAAACGAATGTAGCCTATAGATCTCACATTGCAATACCATCACCTTTAATTTACTCAATATATCGCACCATATGATAGTCATCAAACAGAGTGTTAACGCAAATTACCTATTTGTGTTGAGTAATAGACAGTCAGGATAAATTTAGTTTTGTTTGGTTTAGTACTATAGGCCTAAGTTAATTAAAAAGTTTATTTTTCGGGCTTAAAAATTAGCCTAACTTTATTGAAAAGCCATTCACATATTCGTGTTCAGCAATAAAAAACTTGTAAAGTGAAAATGAAATTGTTGTAATAAACCAATTTTATTAAAAGTTGGTTTTTTACACTAGGCATATCAGATAAAACGAGAACTCCTAGTAAGTATAAATTACCGAATTGCCAACATATGCGGTATGCATGCAGTTTCTTTTCACCTTATGAATTTACAAAGTTTCTTCTCTTTTAGGTTAAAAGCTAGATTTTCAAAAACGTGGTTTTTTTTCTTTAGAAATTATGTTTTACAAAAAAAATGTGAGGAAAATGATCTGCTGAAAGAGAGATCATGTGGAAAGTAACACTACACAAAATGATATTTATTTGAATGTCTATTTGATTATAAAGATAGGCCATTTAACATATTTTACTAAGATTTGTTATATTTTTTGTGTTAAAATAGTTTTATTTAAGGATGTTCCCACTTGCAACACCTCAACTAGCTTTATTTTTGTTAATAAATGAACTTATGATGCACTGTCTTCATCTTTATTTATTTAAATAGTTTTTAATTAGCATAATACGTGATGGTACATATACAGTACAAGTAAACGTCACACAACACAAATTTATTACAATATAAGCACAAAATGCACAAATATATTACAATACAAGCACAAAATGCACAAATATTATGGTGATCGATTTCGGTGAACCACACTCACCTTCCTCAGACCAGAGGGATTCACAAAACAACAAGCTGAAAAACTGTTTGTAAATAACTCAATTAAAGATTTATATCGCAAAAAAGACGAACTGACATTTAAGAGTTACGACATTCATATGCAATTTGTTAAAGAATATGGTAGTAGGGCTTGGTATTTGCTGAACGATATTCTTGATGAGGAAATTTCACGTATAATGGAATCGAAATATAATAAACTTAATTAGAAATTGCAAAGATTAAGGAATGTAAGTACTAATGAAAATCTAACTAGCCATTTAGTTAATGATGAAAGTCACGTTTTTCATAAAAGGGTAATTAATATGAGTAATGTTGAATTTAGCAAATCTGAAAATGATGTATTGTGTTATGGACCCAAACATAATTTCATAAAAAATCAAAACAAACAAGCCGATATTTTAGCCACCGACATTGAATGTAATGTATCTCAGTTGAAAGATTGTAACAGAAACGAAATTAGATATGATGTAAGTAAAATATGTAAAACAATGCAGGTCCAAACTAATAATTTGAAACAGGTTTTAGATTATAAAGTTTGTTTAGATGTAAAACAGAAATTACAGTACGAAGATCTAGTCGCAGTTAAAGCGGATAAGAGCAACGCAATTGTAATTCTGAAAAAAGAAGATTATATTACTAAAACCGAAGATTTTATCAAGGAAAATAAATTTCAAGAACTAAAAGGTGATCCTACAAATAAATATCAGGATGAAATTAATAAAGTTGTAAAATCTTGTACAAAAGTTATTACTGATAATGTTCGTTTTAGAGCTTTTATGAATAATCCTAAGGCACCCACAATGAATCGTATTCCAAAAATTCCCAAACCTAATGTACCTATTAGGCCCCTGGTAAATTTCAAATCTGCGCCTACTTACAACATATCAAAGATATTGTCCAATATTTTGACTTCTGCTTTGAACCTTGAAAATAAATATACTGTTAAGAACAGTATTGATTTTGTCGATAAGGTCAGTCATGTAAAATTGTGTAATAAGACTAGGTTAGCCTCATTTGACATATGTAATCTATACACTAATATTCCAGTTGATGAAGTGATTAACTTAGTTAAGGAAAAACTTGTAGAACAACAATATGAAAAAATGTATGTAAATCAAATTGTAAAGTTGCTCAAAACTATTTTGAAATAAAATTACTTCCGTTTCAATAACAAATTTTACTTACAAAACGATGGTTTAGCTATGGGTAGTCCACTGTCAGCCATTTTATCAGAAGTTTATTTACAGTTTCATGAAGACTCCATTTTAGATAAATTAAAAAAGGAACATGATATCATATTTTACACCCGTTGTCGATGGTATTCTGGTTTTGTTTAACGAGAAATCATGTAATGACTTAGATAATATGTTAAATATACTTAATTGTCACCACCAGAAGCTTAGTTTTACCAGTGAATTTGAATCTATGAATGAAATTAACTTTTTGGATCTAAAAATAATTCGTGATCATAACAAACTTTCATATAGAATTTTCAGGAAACCTACTCAAACCAATTGTACCATAAATAACAGTTCTGTCCATCCCCCGTCTCACAAAACAGCTAGCTTCAGAAGTATGTTATATAGGGCGTATTCAATACCATTAAGTGTTGCAGATAGAAAACAGGAAATAAATGTAATAAAATCAATAGCTATTGCAAATGGATACAAGGCATCAATGATTGATGAAATTGGAAGTAGAATAAAAAAGAAAATAGAAAACAAAATTCGAGACGATAGACGAACAACACTTAAAAAAGAAAAATCCGATAAAGAACAAAAGAAGTATGTAGCTCTCCATTACAATGGACTGTTTACACAAAGAGTTGGTAATAGATTTAAGAAATTTAATTTATCAGTAGCTTTTAAGACTTGTAATACTATGTCCAACATTTTACACCCGAATATTGAAAGTGAAGATAAATTCAATAATTCAGGAATATATAGGATTAACTGTAATGATTGTAATATGTTTTACAGACTGTAATTTTTAGCAGACTGTAAATTTTAGCAAAAGATATAAAAACCATGTCTCTGCTTTTAAAAATAAGAAACCTGAAAGGTCTAATGTAGCTAAACACCTTCTGAATTGTACCCACAGTTTGAATAAAATAGATGAAAATGTAGATATTCTAAAAGTTTGTAAGAAGGATCGTAACATGAATGCTTGAGAAGAGTTATTTATTTTTAAAGAAAAATGTAAGGATCGTGATAAATTAATGAATGAACAGGTTAATTTTGATTCCGAAATAGTTTTTAATAATGTATTTTCAGCGAATAAAAGAAGAGAAGTAACAGACAATAGGAATTAACCAATAGTATCACAGCAGCCGCCATTTTGACGATTCCAGCCAATGGGGTCACGTGATCATAGGCCTATAAATTGAGTTGTTGAACTCCGTTTTCCATTCTTTTGTGAATCCCTCTGGTCTGAAGAAGGTGAGCGTGGTTCACCGAAATCGATCACCATAATATTTGTGCATTTTGTGCTTGTATTGTAATATATTTGTTCATTTTGTGCTTATATTGTAATAAAAAAAAAAAAAAAATATTTAAATATTAAATAAATAATCTTCATTCCATATCCCTTGTTCTACAAGTCATCCTATTTCAATATTAACCAAATTAATGCTTCTTTGACCCTTATGATTTTCTTAGCTACCATTCTAAGAAAATAATTAATTATATTTTGTTGAAAAACTAATGTTTACACAAAAATGAAATGACCGTAAGTCTGAAAACAAAACTAAACTATTAACCACTAAAATCTAATTAACATATACTTTTGCAGGAGGCCAGACAGAATTTAACGCTAATCTCGAAATTTTGTTTGGTTAAATTTAGCCCTCGTGGGATTCGTGTTTACAATTATTATTATTTCAAATTGTAATCTATATTATTAAACTTACTTTTGCGGCAAATCGTGCTGTAGCGGCCTTTACATGATTATTATAAACACGAACTAACACAAAAAAATCGATCCACATACCTATATATTCGTCTAAGTGATGATTGGCAGGCTAGGCACCTGAATTTAACGTACATCTTGAATTTATGTTAAGGATATCTTTAGTTAGGTATGCCTGCATATTGCCCTTGTGGGATTTACGTTTATTATTTTTCAAAACTACTTTCTTGTCTAATCACCATTATGCGATTATTATAAACACCACCTCTTAACTGGTGATTTTTTTCTGTGTTACTATTAGTGCAAAATAATGTTACATTTTAATCCTGTTTTAATTACCGTGTACGTGTTGAATTGTATTCGCACAATTTAATTGGAAATAAATTATATCTATTCCTACAACAACAGGCACATGGTAGCCCTTGTCCAAACTTATAAACTGGCCTGAACCTTGCAGTACGCTTTCGCTGAAGGGAAACTGCAGTTTGAAAAGTTTATCTCTCTCTTTCTCACACTACCCGTCCTAAGTGCCATTTACTTAGGATTTAACTCTAATTGATTAATCTTGAGGATATTTGTTTAAATATACGCTTGAGTGATGAACTAGACAAAACAAATCTCACTAAGTATAGCACAACATAAATAAGCTTAACTACTGACAGCCACAATAGAACAAATCAAATAGGCAGTGACATCAATATGACATTGGAACAGTGGCTTGAATCAAATTTGTATTATAATTAGAACGAAAACAGTATTTATTAGTTTTCTTGGATTTTTTTACAGTATATATTTCTGAAGAGTACATGATCTCGGAGTACTTCTGAAACCTAATCTTGATCCTGGCAATCATATGTCTAATATATGCAGCACTACAAACAGAGTAATTGTATTTACCAGTCGTACATGCCGCCAGGAGTTCTCAGTGTCTTCCATACGAATTCACTATACTACGTTGGAGAGAACGATCATTGAGTCTTCAGTAGGTCTCTGGCCCTTCACCAGTTTGGTCATTGCTCTCAACTTGATGAGGTGCGCAGAAACGCTTTTTCCGGCTGTTTGGTGTCAAGCTTGGATATTGCTACCTGCTCGTCACTTTGTAAGAAATGGAACAGTGGTTGAACCTCCCATCTTTGGCTGTCCAAAGAAAGTTTATGGATCTTATGTTTCTGTATACTCAGTGGTCAGGTGGACTATCCAGATATCCTCTTGTCAACTTGATTTCAATGTCCCTCGCCACATTCGTCGTCCTTAGCTGTTCGTTGAACACTTCCACCCAACAAACTACATGTATCACCAATGATGCATGTAGTTTGTTTTTACATGTATCACCAATGTACATGTATTTAGTTATTTGCATCAGGCGTGGTAGAGTCCAAACTCTACCTACAACGCCTGATGCAAGTTGTAAATGCTCTCTGTGCTGATTTGGACTGTTTCTGTACTACTGATGAAACTTTTAAAACGAAGGCACTCAAACTATTATTAAAATATCTTATTAAATTAGCAGCAACTAGTTATATATCTGTTAATTTTTTGTTGTTTTATCCTGTTAATGTTATTGTGTGTGTCATCTGATAATGAAATGAGACAATTATTATTGCTGCCATCATCCATAGAATATTACTTGAAATGGTGTATAGCCGTGGAAATAAATAAATATATAAAAAAAATTAGAAAACAGGTTCATCGTAATATTGCTAATGAAGTTGTAAAAATATGAGTCAAGGTTGATATAATCAGCCTAGTATTATAAACTTGGTCCCTGAAAGGTGGTTCTGAGATAAAACTAGTTTGAAAATTTCTTTGAATATCAGATCTTGGTATTGTAAACCAAGAAATGCACTTTGCTTTATCTTCACAAGAAAACACTAATTTTAGATAGTGACTATTGTCCACTGTGAGTTTAACAAGTGTTAACAATTAAAATTTAAAAACATTTTGGAAACGTGTTTAATGAAAATTGAACACCCACTAAAATATCACTAAAAACTACTTTTATCACCATAGACATTGAAAATTGTAAAGGTAATTTTTGGACACCCATTATTATATAGTACTGAAATTGTATTTAAAATAAGAACCTCAGTAATATATAGTATTTTCAAAACAGTAGTTTATCTACAACTTCATAAATTTAGTCAATTTATTTATCTACATATAAGCTGAATCATAAATATTATGTAGGTTTAGTTTTTTGCAGCATCAGTCATTTTGAATTTCTATGTGCTCATTCTCATTATTTTTTAGGTTGGTTTGAAACATTTATTACCATTTTATTTATTGTTTATAATGCTTTTATGAAACAAACAATATAATACTTATTACAATAGATAATTTGAGTTATTTTTTAGCTGTGTTTTTTTCAGTCACCATAGAAAGAGATCAAGAAGTAGATCGATAACACCAGATCATAAACGAAGCAAGTCTTCGCGAGATTATGACAAAGACAGACCAAGAAGAAGAAGTAGATCACGAGATAGATTAAGGAGGTCTCGAAGTAGAGATCGAAAGTAAGAATTTATAAAATTATTAAAATCTAAGAACAACTAATGTATTTTCAAACATCTGGATTAGAAGATTTATGCTATTCATAACACAGTAAGTACGTTTGTAGGTGGGCGGGTGGGTCAATACCACTGTACATAAATGGGTGGCCGGGTGGTCAATACCACTGTACGTATATTATAAGAATATTGTTGTACAGACCCACTATATATTGGTGAGACAATAGAAAAAACATTGTTATTTGAAATGTTCACATAAATAAGCACCTAAACCACTGTACGTGTACGGGTGGGCGGGGTGGGTCTATACCACTGTACGTGTACGGGTGGGCGGGTGGGTCTATACCACTGTATGTGTACGGGTATCAAGACCACTGTATGTGTATGGGCAGGTGAGTGGTTTAATACCACCATTTATGGGTGGTTGGGTGGGTCATTTCCATTGTAAGTGTATGGGTGGGAAGGTGGGTCATTACCATTGTACGTGTATAGGTGGGCGGGTGGGTCATTACCATTGTACGTGTATGAGTGGGCGGGTGGGGTCATTACCACTGCACGTGTATGGGTGGGCAAGTGGTTCATTACCACTGTAGTGTGGGTGGGGTTATACAGATAGAAACTGGAAATTTTTTTGCAGTTTTTTTGAAATATTGTTGCCACGGTAGCAAATTGTTGAATAAATTGTAATACATACGTTTTATATGTTTACATAAAACATTTCCATAGATATCAGGTGATAAAACAATTTTTTTCCTCTAGGTGTTATTTTATTATTACGAGTAAAATAATACTAAATACAAGTAGGTTTATAATTTTATTATTTTTTTATGAGTTTGTGTAATATAATATGATCTAGCACTATCTGAAAATCTAATGGCTGGTTCGAGAGTAAAGCAAGATATATTCTAAAAATGAAACTTTTACATTCAACATACAGCAAAAAAATGAACTTAAATAACCTATGTTAATTAGTGATGTGAGCCGGGTGGGTAATACTCAGCGGGTAGGTAAATATAAAATGGGTATCCATGCCTAGCTCGGATAAATACAGAAAAACTATTTATAATTTTTGTTGAATTTAGTGGATTACATGTCTTTTTTTGAAAATCCCATACTCCAAGGTTGTTAAAATGATGACTAAAGGGGTTTTCAAATTTTGTATATTGTTTCCACAAGCATTTAACTTCTTAGCATGATCGATTTAAACACCCTAATCCTGGGTATTTATGATTTATATATATATATTTTTTGTTAAATGACAAAATATATATATATAAATTAAAAATGACAAAAAAAGATTACAAATATAATAATTAATGTGTTTACATGTGTTATTATTAATAGGGGTTTTATTTTCTCCGAGCCGTATTATTGTTTTTTTATATTTGTAAAAATGGAAGGAAATAAAAATCATTATAATGTAACACTTTTCTATTAATTGTAATGGTTTAATTAGTTTTAATCAAAACTGTCTTGTTCACATTTTTTGAAATAATAATATATATTTTTCTCATAAAACATACATAACAAAACATAACCATACTACACATATAACCATTACAATAACCAATTTAAGAAATAAAATATATACATTCCTTGACAATGCCAAACATTTGTCTGATACACTAAATATTGTCCAAATAAATGGTGGATGCCAATCCCTTTCCTCTGACATGTGCCAATACCGGCTTCAAAGTTTTTGTAAAAATGGAAGGCTTGTCCATTTATCTAGTTTCTGCTCCACAATTTTGCAGTAGAATGATTGTAACAAGTATATGTATCTAGTGTAGTTAAGGTGTTTTTTAACAAATACATTTTATTTGTGTATTAGTATCCTAGAGTATCATTTTATTTACAATAATTATTAGAGTATCCTAGAATGTAACACCACCTGTGACAACCGCTTGGCTGACAAGACAGCCACGCAGCCACTAGCAGTTGAACAGCGTGACTGACTTTACGGCCACGTAGCACTGAATGTGTTAAAAAAATGAAAAACATATACAATTTTTACTGTATTCTAAAATACATTATATTTATTTGTTCTCAACTACTACTTTATTTCTTTATTTATTCATTTATTTTTTTCTGTATGAAACAAAAGTTAGTAAGTTAAAAATACAAGTATGTATCAGAGACGTAAGTCAAACTTTTGAGAGATTTCTCAATTTAAATATCAATTAAGTCATGATTAAGTTGTATCCCCTCCCGTGCTATAGTAAAAAAGTAGCAAATTAAATCGCCTTCAACAGCCTCACCTTATAATATATTTTATAACTAGAAATAACAGTTCCTGTAATTTCCTCTTTAAAATTACTATTAAATCAATTAACCTACTTGCTCATTACAAGATTTGTATACATTTTAAAATAAAGTTAAACATGGCATATATCGAGTACTTATTTTCCATCAACAAATTATTATTTCAGAAAAGATAAAAAAATTCCTGAATCAAGAGTGAGAAGTAAGCCATTAAAACTAAAAAGGCGGTCAAGATCGAGGTCAAGATCTCGATCTAAATCAAAAGAAAAGGTTACAAAGAAGGAAGAAAAGAAAGATTCTAAGGAAGATGAGCCTTTTGACCCTACAAACTTAGATAAGGTAAGTGTGAATTTGTATCATAGTACTAAGGTACAGAATTACTCTTTTAATTAGATTAACTTAACGTGAACAAATTATAGATTCAAAATTATTGCATATTATTACTTACAAAATGAATAAATTCCAGTATTAAACAGTTATTGCTTTGGAGATGTGTTGTAGTTTGTGATTTAGTTAAGTGCTATAAAACAGCATTAGGGCCTATGTAACCCCAATATTAATTTTTAATGTACTATCTTCATTTGATGTAAACTTAGTTTATAAGGTAAATATGTTATTAAGCAAGGGAATGCTTGTCACCTCATATTTTTTTATAAATATACATTTAGAGATGTTTAAAGTGAATGTATAACTTATGTTTATATTAGCTTTTAATAAACTGATTTTGTATTAAAATTGAAAATGTTTTCATTTCTGTTGATAATTTAGCTTTTCTAATAATTAAAGATTTGTTTGAAAATCCACTTTTAAAACGATTATTACCATTTAATTGTGTAAATGTTGTAAATATAATATACAACATACTAAAAATAATAATAAAACTTAACATATAAGTCTGTATAAAGATATTATATTTAGGGTGTATAAAATCTAGAAATTATGATTATAAAGATTACTGTTGTGAAGTGTTATTTTTGTAATGTTTCAGTAAATATAGTTTATTGTAATAAAAATATAAGGGCGATGTTTGCCTAGAATAATGCACTCTTCCTAGACAATATTGGCAGTTTTGATTAAGACAAAATATACAATCATAATATAGGTATTATTTCATTTAGGATAAAAACATTTATATTGTTTTATTATTTACCATCATTAGTTTTAAAGCATTAAAATAAACTTTCAACTCTACTGCCCAAATAAATTTAAATACATATTATATCTTGAAAAGTAATGAAATAGTGTTAAGAATTGTTCCAAGTTTTATATCTCCTTAAGTTTTAAAAGTAAAATATTTTAATTTATTGTTAAACATTCATTTTATTTGAAGAACATGTCTTCTTCATTGGTGCTGTTTTTTTTACATGTAGTGTGAACAATTCCTGACCTAAAGTTTTCACCTAATCTGTGAATTCGATAAATGAAGTTACATTCAGATTGATAAAATAGCCAATCAAATTGTAGATGGGCCATTAAAATATTGAGTTGTGTAATGAGACATAGTTCTCCAAAATTAAACACTGTTTTATATGTAGTTTTGTATATTTTAATCATCATATTAGTTGTGATATTAGTTTGAATGTGTTGTGCTAGAATAAGTGTTGGCAAGAACCTCTTGTAGTGATTTCACAACAATAAAAATCACAGTAATTAATTTTTATTACAATTGTGGTGTTTACAAATAGTGTTATGTATGTATTTTATTGCTCACTTGAAAACTGTTATAGAGAAGGAAGTCAATTCATCTAAAGTTTTGAGTGAGTATCCCTTTCCACAGGTACCTGGTGAAGACGAAGAATGGGTTGTAACTGATGTCATAGAGGAAACTGGTGGTGATTTAGAGGTAAGTCCATTCTATTATTTTGAAAGGGTGCCAATTCTGTCAAATGATATATTTGTTAAATGTGAATGGTGTGACGGTACTGCTGTGAAGATCTTTCACAGCTTTTAGATGCTTATTTGGTTATTTTTATTGGAAGAATGAGATAGCCAACCCTCTGTCTGTTTGGTATCAACTGATTAAGAACTCTGCTGAGAGGTCTGTAAAGTTCAGTTTTACAATAAGTGTTCATAAAGGACATTGTTATTTTTCCTCCTCAATGTCCCATTGACGTATAAGTCACTGCACACATTCCATATGATTAACTGTTCATTCATTAAAATTTACTACTTGGCTGAAATGGATATAGGAACTAAATAAAAAAACATTTTAATATGAAATTAATTCTGAAACACTCGGCTATCCAAATATTGCTAAAGGTCCAGCCAAACCATAAGTTAACCCTTTGAGTGCTACTATATTTGGTGATATGTCAGATCCGGAAGTGCTAGCTTATTTTCACCAAAAACACAAAGGTCTTAGGGAAAAAATCTTAATAAATTTATTTGTCAGTATATCTTTATTAATTAAAACTTTTCGTGGTTTTATTTGACATAATATAAAAACTAAAAAATTACACAAAAAAGAGAAAAATTAAAACTAAACAAATATAAAAAGAATATTTCCAAAACATTTTTATATGTGAAAACTTAAAAAAAATAAATTTAGTACTTTTAGCTTATTGTTACTGAAATTAACAAGGAATAAATAATAGTTACAAAGGTAAAAAATAATATTATTATAGAAAAAAGACCAAAAATATAAAAACCATGAATACTCTACAATTTATCCAAAAATAAGGAGGATTTATGAAAAAATTCATTAACTTTTTGAAAAGTTCACAGACAACCAAAGAGTAAAACTAACACTATTAGAACATGAGTATGTTGTCTGCAGCCAGTAAAATTAAATAATTACTGTGCATTATACAAAATATGTAGCATTCGTGACAGCGATCCCTGCACTTTTCGACTAAATTGCAGTGCCGCTTACAGCAATACCCTAGCACTAAAAGCCTGGGATAATATTGTTTATTTATTTTAGTTTCAACATATCATCTATATGCTGCAGGTTAAGGATATTAACATTGTTTAAAATAGGTAAGATGTGTGCTAGTTTTTTCCAAGGATTTATTGGACACTTTCTGTGTGAAATTATATTTCTGTTAAAGATGTGCCGATTCTCGATTCCAAGAATCGCTTGATTCCAGCAGTATCTAATTTCCGATTATTATCTGTTGATATCGCTTGATTTCGATTCTTAATTCTTCAAATTACAAATACTGAAATGTTGAAATATTATATGCTGAAAGTAATTGTTAGGTCGGATTCAATGTATTCCATTGATTATAAATTAAAAATGAAACTGCATCTCCGATACTGGTAATCACGTAGTGCAGTATTTCGTAGCGAAAGAAAATAATATTGCCAATAGAGATGGGTAGTTATCAAACGACTGAGTCAAATGAACTAGTCAGCTTAGTGAATGAGTGAACTAGTTCGTTCATTAAGATTTGAACGGGATGAATTCAAAGCAAACAATGAACTCGGAATGTAGTAATGATGTAGTGAATGACCGAGTTTTCAGTTTAGTTGTAACCTAACCTAAAACTCCGTGAATGGAACAGAAGTCATTTTCTCTATGACGCATGATATAAAATGAGATTACGCACACACAACTATGCTGGACGAACAAACGAACCACGAAGAATGAACGAACTTCTAATAGTTCGTTCTTTTTATCTAGTTTGATCATTCTACTTATCGTTGCATAATTTTGAACTAGTTAATTCAACTAGTTTATCACAGTGACCGAGTTGGTCGTGAATTAGTCTTACGAATGAACTACCAATTGACCGATACTGGCAACATGTTCAGCAGTTGTTGTCACTGTCAGTCAGCTATTGAAGAAGTCTAATTAATCGAAATCTTAAGTGTGTGGAGGAAGCGACGTAAAGGTAAAACATGCTATGAATTGAGAAACAACAGATTTTGAACATTTGTAAATTATCATCAACATTGCTTAGTGGCCAAATAAAATCATTGGATCACATCTTCAAAGACGACTTAAAAATTACTAGTTTTCAGTTTTATTTAACTTCGTTAACTTGATATAGAAATATACAAATAGTTTTCAATGTCTTATAATAAACAATTGCCGTCAACCTCGTTTATAGAATGCCACTAGTGCTGATTGGCTAGTTTGATTTGTTGTCTCCTTCTTCTTCAGACTTTTACTTTTTGTTTTCTCGTTCCCTTCGGCATTCAGGAATGGAGTAACATAAGTTCAGGTTATGTTACGGTTACATACTGTTTAATGGGAAGTTAGTTAGTACGTTGTGAATGGTTTAATTACGTGTTATTTTGAAATGAAGCCCTTGTTTATGTATGAACTGTAGATATTTTATAATATTTTACCTTGTTACTTATTTAGTTTATAGTTGTGCCGTAGCACAGTCGTCTCAAATAGCCGCCTTACTCTTTGTTGGTTTTTGTTTGTGTGTCTGTGTTTCATTTCGTTGTTCCTTGTTTGCTGTTCGTGTTGGTCTGTCTTATCATTTTTATTTTCTGCTTGGCCAGCGAACGTCGTCTATGTCTGGCTAAGGAAATCTTTTGGTAAGTGTTCGTAATAAAGTAATAATAAAGTGATCGTTTTTTAATGCACAGTTGTGGCCGAAATATAGTTTATTTGTTGTTAATTAATGTTCTGTGTATTTTTTTGAGTTTATAGTGATGTTTCCCGTTTATGTTAATCCATTTGTTTTAGCTGAGATAGGTTATGTTAATTCATTTGGTTTAGCTGAGATAGGTTAGTTGGTGACATGGCTGCCGATTTCTAATGCTTCTTTTTGTTTGATAATTCTTGTTTTGTAATGTTAATATTATTTAAAGTTCTTATTTAATGATGTTTGTGGAAGTAATGTTCAAATTTTGCTAAACTTATTAACTCTTTCAGATGTATCTTATTGTAGGTCTAGCCCACTTTTCACAATTTTTCCTGACTGTACATGCTTTTGCTATTACTGTGCATTTTCTTGTTGGGTAAATTTTTGTTTGTACAATCAATGTTGACCTAATTAATTTCTTTAAAAAAAACAAATGTTTGTTGATTAATTTTTTTATGAAACCTATTTTTTGGGTATTTTGTTAGTTAAGGACATACACTGTTAAATTTAAATGTTGTGGGTTTTTAAATATTTTAAACCCTTTTTGATTGATTTAGGCACCCTTCTCTTTTAGTTATATATTTTGAATATATACGTAATTTATTTTTTTCCTCCTAATAATTTTTGAGTTTTTTCTTCTGTGCAGGGCTGCTATTAATTTGTGGGGTCGTTTCAGCTTTTGCCTCCAGGGTCCAGGAGGGGAGATGGATCGTCACCTGTATTGCCTTCCTCCTTGATGTCGCCTGGAGACGCTGGACCGTCCTTTAGGCCTTCTTTGTGGCCCAGAGGGGGCAGCCACCTATTCCCCCTCTTCCTCACTGCGCTGTTGACTGATTCTCCAGGCAGATAACTCATGCATGCAGGTGAAAATGTTTCATTATTTTTTCTTCACCCTCCCGGCCACCATTGTGATTTTGTTAAAGAAGTGAAAAAGAAAAAAATGTACAATAATAGCTGTGTAGTGCTGCAGTGAATATCTTTTGAAGTTCTTGAAATTGAGGTGGGACTCTTTACTATGTGGACTTCTGTTAAAGGGAGGGTTTTTCGGAGCTTTATAGGAGAGACAGTTAGATTTTATTTTTATATTTTTGTTAAATTTAATTTTTGTTGCTGTGATAGGGTTTTATTGTTAATGGGGTTCTCGGGGGCTTGTTGTTAATTCAATGTCTCATTAGGAGCCGTACAGTTACGCCCGCTGGATTCGATGTAATTATTTATTTAGATCTTTGTTTGATTTTTTTTAACTTTTCTAAATTGGCCTAACCTCTAAATTACTTTTTGCTGGCGTTGTTGTGATTATTAATTATTTTGTTATCTTTGTTTATTTGTAGTTATTGTTAAGTGTTTTTCTTGTTATCTCTGTTTATTTATTCTAGTATTTGTTCATTTTTGAGTTTCCTGTAAGTATTTTCAAAATTTGTAGATTATGTCGGTGGATAGTTTGTTGATGCATTTTGTTATATTTCTATTTTGTTACACATATGTTATTTAATCCATTCTCATATTTTGTTATTTATATATAGGCTTGTTATCCTTCTAATCTTTTTATTATTGTTACTCGTTTGAAAATTTATTAATTTTTAAAGTTCAGTTAGTCCTATAGAAAATGTGATGAACCCTAAAATAGGCAACAAGCTATTTTGCCTTCTTAAAGTTTGTTAAGTTATTATCTTTTCAGGATTTATATGTTTCTTTTTAATAAACTACATTTTGAACGTAACTTGTGTTTTTGTTCTGTGTCCTCCTGAGTCCGGTGCCATCGCATCCATCTTCGATGGGTCCAGAATTGTTTTTATGAGGTAGGGTTGCATGGTGTAGTGGACCTACTACTAAATAATCGTAATTAAACTAAGAATCGAGAATTGAATCGAGCGGTAATTGGAATCAAGAAAATTATGGAATTGGCACATCCCTAATTTCTGTTAATGAGATATGTCACAAAATAAGAGCTATTAAAATCCCTAATTAAAAAAAGATCAAGTTAAAACTCCCATTGAAAGTATTATTATAAGAGTTACAAGAGTTTCATGTTTATTAGATTAAAGTGTATATTCTTATATATTTTTGTTTTAACCCTAGATTTGTGTAAAAAATATTCAAAACAAAAGTTAACAAAAAGTGCGTCTCTTTTTGTATTTCTTTATTTATGAAATTCTTGCGTTCCCCGTCATGGCTTTGCCCATGTTGCTTTAAAGTTGTTGCTATTGAACAGTGTTTAACACTGAAAATTTTGAATCATTCATAATCTGACCGCCCAAAATGTCTCAATTTCTTCTTTGGATGCAAATACTTGGCAGTAGATGATTGGGTGTGGTTGTTACTACCACAACAGGGAAGACACGACCAGCAATAATAGTGCTTAAGTAAGCTGTTTTCAGTAATGTAAGATGAGAGTAAGACTATATATGGTAAGATGATATGTGGATCTAGACTAGAGTTACCAACGTACCATATATGCAGAGTATAATAAAACTGAAAGTAAAGTTAAGAAAATTCAGCTGTACAGGTACACAGTGAGTAGATTTAGGCTATTATTGTGAAAGTGCAGGTTTAGTTTGACAGAGTATCCAATTATATGATACAGAATTTGAATTAGTATAAACATCAACATTTTTATACCCAATATCCTCTTTTATCATAAAGTTATACCTGATACAGCGTTTTATATAGTATTTGGTTAGTTTAGCACCTTGATTTTGTAATTTAAACATCTGTAGATTGCATAAGTAATTGATTAGACCAAATAATAACAAGTTTTTATATAATATGATAAGAGTTACTCCCTAAAATCAGTACCATTAATGAACATGCCGTGGTAGTCTGACTAAGGCAGAGATGGTGAGCTGTAACCATTGCACTTTATATCATTTTACATTAATTTATTTGCTCATATACTAGTAATAGAGTTTTCCTGGGCGTTCTACCTTAATTGCGTAGAATATTATGATAAATATATAAAAACAAAATACTAAGTCATATTGTTTTTACTGTCATTTTTAAAAATAGGGATTTGCAAAATCAACCATTACAGTAATTATTTTTAAGCAAAAAACAACCATAGTCTGTAGAAGTGATTTTTAGACAGTTGTGAATTAGATCTACTAATGAATACATTTCATGAAATGAATATTAAAAAGATAAAAGATATTTTTTCATTAATATACTTTAATAATAGTTGTTTAAGTTTAGTATAAATTAGTTAGTCTTGTATAAATTATAATGACCAGGAGATATTATAATTAAGTAGCGATTGAGGAATGTAGATGTAATTGTTTGAGGACAATTTTAGAATATGTTTTTTACAGTTGCGTTCAATTTATATGCATTCTTGATTCAATAAAAAGATTTATTTATAGTAGTTATTTGAATGTATATTTAATTTTCTTTGATGATATAGGAAGAGTATGACTATGAAGCAGACGAAGACGACCGCTATTCTCGCCGCTCTTCCTCCTCCCATGGATCACATCCCAGCAGCAGGTAGGCCAGTAGATTGTAAGGATTCATACAACTAAGTAATAATTAAACTCCAATTTTGTTTCTATATGCTTCTATAATTTGTGGCGAGCATGCCACACACATTTCTAGGTGGTCAGCTGATAACAGACTGCTCATGCATGCGCGAAAACCTAGGGAAAACCTTTGACGCAAGAGAGCGGGAGTCGGTCAAAGGACATTATGGGAACAACAGTGCTCAGCGTCGCCACCCATGTTGGAGTCTGCAGTGGATAAGTTCTAGTTTTTAATACAACCATTTCCAATTTTAATTATATTTTGCTAATTTATTAGAAGAGGGAGTGGAGTCATAATGTAGCTTCAGTTTTACTTAACACTTGATGTAGTATTAATTATTTGAGGGCACGAGGGGATCGCTACCAGTCCAGCCAATTATTCATTTATTAGTTATCAATTCAGTCTTTTAACCCTAGATGGTGAATACTAGGTGACCCATTATGAACTCCCAACTGCAAAGTGTTTCTTTTCAGCCCTTCGCAAGCTTTCTTTGTAAAAATCATAAAAAATACTAAATATGCTCCTAATGTACTCTAACTAAAAAATGTACTAATGTACTCTAACTATGTAAAAATGTGTCTCAGTATAAAATGTACTCATAGAGTCACTGATGTTGCAGTTGGCGATGTACTAAGTGCTTTTATATACATAATGCTAGACTCAAACTACTATGTCAGTATTTCTTAGTTATATTGTGCAACTGGCCACGCTACTGGACAAAGTGGTCAGTCTTATTTCTCACAATTTGTATGATTGTATTTTGATATTTTTTATGGGAAATAAAATTCATTTATTCATGTCAATTTTATCATTTCGTTTTTCTTCTCAAGAACTTTACTTTCATGTACTACCATAAAGTTATTAAAAAAATTGTAAATAATTATTTTCTTAGAAAAGATTGGAAAAATTTTGTACATTAATTATAACTTATAACCCTCCTTAGGAGCACTAAAATATTTTTGTAAATAATTTATTTATTTATTTATTCATAAGACGCCGATCGTCAAGATATGGGCGAATATGAATTTCGAATGAATGTGATGAGTGTATATGAGCGAATGTAGTCATTGTTACAATCTAAGGCCGACTATTCCTTAGAAAGTGTCATTAATTAATAGCCCAATGACAAATGAACAGCCGGTGGTTATCAGCTGATCCTTCTCAAAATGTATTGACTCTGATTGGGATCGAACTGAGAACCTTTAGCAAATGAAGCTGGGATTGAACCAACTACGCTAGCCAAATTGTTTATTATTTTGTGCACTATAACAATATGTTGTTATATTTTATATAAACTACTATTTTTTTTTTTTTTATTGTTTAGATAAAACGCAAAAATGAGAAAATGTGCCACGTTACAGTATGATCCTTATAGGTAAACAAATAGTACATGTAAAAATTGTAAAAAATTACCATTGAATTGACAAGAAAAGGTTGTTTAGGAAAAAATAGTCATATTGTACCCATATTTATGAGTATATAAAGTTTTATATTTTTAGTTTGTTGTTGAAAATAAAAATTTTACAACGGAAATGGAAAATTCTGTGAAAAATTACATAACAATCCATAAATAAGGGGTATGTATAATATTTTAAAATGTTTTGCTACATGTACTTTATTAGTATAATCTATTAGCTACAAGAAAATGTAAAATATATGAATATATTCCAAAAAGTATACAACTTATAACACTAAAAGTCAGTATGCGCAAATTGTTTAAACAGCTGTTGAAAAGTTGTGCATATCGTAATCATATTAAAAAATATTTTTTCTGAGAACAAAAACTGATAAACAGATATTCCTGAATATAAATATAAAAAAATAATTATATTTGTAACAAAAATAAAGTTTTGATGTAGGATAATAACATATTACGTTATACAGGGTTTCCGAAAAAGAATGCCCTGATTTTGAATGGGTGTAATTTAAAAACTATTCAAGATAATTAAACGATTGAAACGTCAAATTGAAGAGGAAAGATCAAAGTTTTGTTTTCTGTGTGGCATGGGAGTGAGCGTTGACCTTGGCATGCGCAGAATTGCTGCGCAGTGACAGGCCGCCTTTGCCACAACACGCCCGCCAGTCATCAGTGCAATGTTCACCACGCAACAGAAGGCACAGTGTGTTCTGTAGTACGCAGAATTGAAATCGGCTTCTAATGCAAGATTGTCGGATTTCTTCGACTTTGTCATCACTTGTTTTTGGCCGGCCAGGTGAATGTCCTTTCAACACACTCCCGGTTTCACGAAACTGGTTAAACCAGCGACGAATTGCTTTGTCATCGGGCGGATTTAGGCCTCGATACGTCACTCGAAACCGACGCTTCACACTAACAAACGATTTCAATTCTGCGTACCACAGAACACACTGTGCCTTCTGTTGCGTGGTGAACATTGCACTGATGGCTGGCGGGCGTGTTGTGGCAATGGCGGCCTGTCACTGCGCAGCAATTCTGCGCATGCCAAGGTCAACGCTCACTCCCATGCCACACGGAAAACAAAACTTTGATCTTTCCTCTTTAATTTGACGTTTCAATCGTTTAAATATCTTGAATAGTTTTTAAATTACACACATTCAAAATCAGGGCATTCTTTTTCGGAAACCCTGTATTGTTGTCGATAAACAAAATAAAAGCGTCATTTTGAGCGAACACTATTAATACATTTTTTTTTTTCAAGATCTTAGATTATCATGAGAATACTAAACTAATACCATATTTTTACATGTCTTATTTGATAAAATTGGATAAAAAATAAATGTAGGCTAGTAACTACATAAATATATACATGGTTGTAAAATTGAAATACAGTAAAAAAATGAAATATTTTACTCATTCTAGTTCTCCAGCCTGTTTTTAGACCTATATTGCATTATTTATAGGTAGGATTGTTATCATTATGATTTTGAAGTCCTAATGGTAGTGCTTTTATATAAATATAATGTAATGTTGATTAGTGGTAGGACTTGTTGAACAATGCCTAAAACTAATTTCCTTTTAAGCACTGTCACTTCCACTAATATATATGTATTATACATGAACTAGAATATACTATTCACTACACTACACTTTCATTTCATTTCAATTCACTACTCTTATTATGGTAAATACGAGCGGTTGAGAGAGCGTTGTGTATAAACAAAGATGGCTAAACGTAAACTGATGGCCGCTCTTCTACATCATCGTTGTCTCGTGACCATTGCCAACGTACAGCACGAAATTTCCTGGAGACGTTACCAACCGACGTAAGAACTTTCTGGCTTTCTACCCAATTTTTTATTTATATCGCAATAAGTAGTGTTTTTTTATAACTTTTTACAACAGTTTGTAACGCACCAATACTGACTTTTGAAAGAACACGCAAATAAGGGTAAACAACCAAAACACCTACAACATTGCAATTTGTTTTGTTGGCTAGAGTATTTCATTTACTGCAGACCGACAGATTGTACACCTGATTCCGACTATTGGTTATTGTACAGTTATGCGACAAACATTGGCCATTTTTCCCACTCCCGACCTCCTGCCGGGCGGGAATTGAGCGGGAATTTCAAGTTGCACGTTGTAATTTTATTCCTACGTTTATAAAATTATGTACAAAAATGATTAAAAATATGAAATGTACAGAACAGAACATTCTGCATCGATTGGTACCAAGTTTGCTGTGCTTGCTTTATGATAAACATATGTTTTATTGAGTTTTACAAAAGAGCACGCGACGTGCCTAATTCTGCGATCACATATAAGTTTGAAAATAACACGCGAAGCACCAGGATTCGCGATCTAGGGTTTAAATACTTAATTTAGAGTCATTAAAGCTGGCTGTGATTTGTAGGTAATTCGGTGAATAGCACTCATGCGGCCAAATCAATTAAATTAAAACCCACGCCCTTCTTTGTTGCACGGGAAATGGCGGCGAATTTAATCCTTTAATTAACTCACGGCCTCTGATTATAATGATACTTTTCATCCGATTGCACCCAGCTGTCCGTTTTCTCCACATAGTGGTAGCAGAGCTATCCGTTTTCGCCACACAATGGTAGCAGTGCTCTTTTTTCTTAAATATTAATTCATTTTTTTAATTCAAATTAAAGTTCATGTAACTTCAATAAAGCGAAGCCAGTTCACAGACATGCCCGTTCACGAACATGTCGGCCGACCGACCAACATAACTAACTTTCACTTCTTCAGTTTCACATTACCATTATAAGTTTCAATTCTATCCAACTTGAATAATTTTGTATTGCAATAAATTATTTCAATTTTCTTGTTGGACAATTAAATGAAAGAATGATTGTGTGAATCCGTAAGTGCGGATCAGCGGTGTAGACAGGCTGTTAGCGTGCGTTCTTAAACCTGTTCATAGGCTGCGACCACGTGCATCCTGTGATTTCAGCATAGTCAATTTCAATAAAATTTCTTTGTTTTTCTCGTAGGTCAATTTGCCAAAAATAAATTTCCAATGAAAATTTTAATTTTTGCTTTTCATTGACATGTGAGTGTATTTAGTGTCACACCCTTCAATCTCATGCCCATTTATTTAATTTGAAAACATTTTTTAGACATCTTCATTAAATTTTGCAAACTAAATTTCAAATATTTCAAATCCAGTCAGTTTCAATTTAGCCAATTTCAATATTTTAAAATAAGTAGTTTTCTAGGCAACCTTATGCATTTAAGTGATGTTTAAGTAATTGAGAAAAGATTAAATGTTGATTACTTGTGTTAAAAAAAAAAAGAATAGATGGTTTAATCATCCCTTTTACACTCCTCCCCAGATTACAATTAAGTTAATGTTAGATGCAACCTTAGGGATTTATCTAAGTTTTCCTTTTTCTTCAAAATAATTATCAGTGGTTGTAAGTCATGTGAAAAATGAATATTGTTAAAATTGCTCTCAGAGCTTGGGTTACATCCAATCGGCAATGAGATTTCAAGTTATTTTCCAAGCGAAGTATGCCAAGTTCTCTACTAGCTCTATTGGTTGACTTACGTGGACTGTGAACAAAACTTTCTTCAATTGGTCTTACGTCATCCTCAGATACACGCGGCCGGCCTGAGCTTTTCCCTTTACACACACTTCCAGTTTGTTGAAATTGCGTAAACCACATTGCACACACAATGCTAATGCTTTTTCTTGTCGGTGGTTCAATACCGAATTTGAGACGAAATGCCCGCTGCTCTGTAACTTGCGACTCACTTTTAGCAAACTCAAGAATGCAGAAAACCTTGTGCTGCACAGTAGCCATCTCGCTCACAAGTGACAATGAAACACAAAGGCGGCTGGCTGGCGCGAGAACTCTAGCGGCCGTTTCTGCAACTACCGCTGCCACCGCCCAATTCCTCGTTTGAATAGGTCAAAAAAAACTTTGAATCTTTCTCTTTCCATTAGTGTATAAATTATTCATTTTGAATTTATACTTAAATAAATACGAATTTATTAAATTGGGTCCATCATTTAGAATAACCCTGTATATAGAGGCTTAAGTAAGACAGAGCATGAGAGTTTGCTTGGGAAATCTCTAAGTAACCTGAGTGGAGAGGCAGTCGGGCAGTTGGGTACTTGGTATAACTTCTTTTCAGCTTGTATTAAAAGTCATCCCAACAATTTATTAACAACTCAACGCTACTCTAATAATACTTTAATATAGATCGCTCCACATTGCAGAAACCGGTTTTTTCCACTCCAGGCCACACAGTTAACCTGCGGTGTCCAACTCCACAAATAGGCCACAATTGTTTAGTAAATTTGTTACTTCTCTGAGAAGCACGCTCATCATTTATTGTCTCCGCGTGCAGGCTCTGGAATGCTCTGCCTGATAATATCAGATCCATCGATAAGCGCACTAGGTTTGGGGCGGAGGTGAGGTGCTATCTGCTGCGGGCCTAGCGGGAGTAGTGGTTGGTGTCGCTGTGGCTTGGTGGTGGCGGTAATGAGTGATTGTGCCGAATGAATGTAGTTTTGAATAAATGTTATGAATAACAGTAGTTTTGTTTGAGATAGTCGAAATATTTTTAAGTTTAAATATAATGTTTCACATTTTTTGACTTTATTTGTTTTACTTCGTACATTGCAATTTCTATTTTGTATTTCCTTGTAAATTGTTATTTATATTTGAAAATATCTTGTTATGTATGATGAGGTTAAGTGGTAGAGAGGGCTTTGCAGCCCTAACTTCGCCTCTTGAATATAAATAAAGACGTTTTTCATTCCATTTTCATTTCATTTCATTTCACGCTCGTTACTCGGGTTCCTTAAGGCTGCACGCCGAGTGGTCCAGCTGGATTTAGCCAGCAATAAACAGCTATTAATATCCTTGCTGCTCAAAACAGCCGGTCAGCAGAAGCCGATGTGGGTGGAAGCCGTACTTAAGGACACACCTGTGACCCAATTAATAACCGAACTAGTCAACATACTTTTACCCGACAGGGCAAAATAAAAATTACTAACCCAATCAGTTTACCACATACAAGGTCCCTCAGAGACATTGGCAGATTTTATTATGAATATTATGGAGTGGC
Source organism: Stictocephala bisonia (assembly GCA_035578905.1). Classification (NCBI taxonomy): domain Eukaryota; kingdom Metazoa; phylum Arthropoda; class Insecta; order Hemiptera; family Membracidae; genus Stictocephala; species Stictocephala bisonia. The sequence goes on along the minus strand of JAQJVL010000260.1, from coordinate 751,065 downwards.
AGATATTTTGTTATCCGATAATTATGATATTTTACACATAATCCTTATCGGGATCAACCCACTAGAGCCAGGCTAGCTCTAGCTTTCCAGCCCCGGCTCAGATTTATGATTTCTTGTTTCTGATACCGCGAAAGGTAGTAACAAGGTATGAATATTAGGCAGACGGAATTGCTCCAATCCAACCAAACTCATGCCACAATGGTCTAACCCTGTCTGATAGACTGATTCACCGTACGGTCACTGTACGGCTGATAAAGCCGTCAACGTGGAAGTTTGTGACCTCATTGCACGTTTCTCAATGTAATCCTTTTATTAACTCATGGCCTCTGATTATAACGATACTTTTCGCTTGATGGCACCCAGCCGTCCGTTTTCCCCACAAAAACATGCTATTCTCTGTTTGTCTTATACATGGAATTTTCAAAATAATAAATAATATATAACCCGAGGCATTTAAAAAATATATAATATTATTATTTGCCCCCTGACGAGCGCTTCACTTAGTTTTTGTCTGGGTTAACTTTCTTTGTTAAAAAAGTTATTAGCCTTTGAGCTGCAGGCATACTTCTTAGAACATTATGCATTGTCTCATCCTCTCTATTATCTCTGTTTTTCAATAAGAGAAGGTTTTTCATGAGGACTGGAGCGTTTCTCTGTGTGAGCTCATTCACGTCAGTTAAAACCCGGACAAACTTTCTGTTTGAGACTTTAACTGAATATAGAAACCAGAAGTTTTTTATATAATTTTTTGTTATAGATGTGAGTTTTGTGTTAACTGTATGTTGTGCGATCAAATTACCTGTTTGTTAAACATGAATACCATGAAGAAGAAAATGAACCTGATGTGTTATATGAGAAATTTGTACAATTTTGTTTCATTATATTTTGTTGAAACAACAAATTGACCTTATTATAATGAACAAGAACAGTATACAAATATATAATTATTTATTTGTATAATTTTTAAGTTTTAACATTTTACATTTATTTTATGACAGTAAATTTGTACATTTTAATTAAATCTTTCTTACAATATTTTACTAAAACAGTGAATTTTTACCTTCTAGAGTGAATTCTTAGAGATCTACAATGAAAATTGAATATAAAAAGACTGTTTTTTTTCTCGTTAAGCTATTATTTGTGAACCCGGAGAAAAACTCCATGTGCACCCGATCGTGTTTGAAATCCTTGCACCCGACAGAGGGTTAAAATTTCATGCATATACATTTAAAAATCAATTAGTAGCTGGCTTAAACAATGTAACAAAGATTATTCTCAGAAATGTGCCATCACGCTCCAACCACCATATTATTTTATTCAATAATATGCATATGCAGATATGAGAAATAACAGTAAAGGACTTGAAACTGAACAAAGATATATACAGTACATTCATTGTTTAAAATGAACTGATCTTTTAGTTACAGCTCCAACAAAAGCTCCTAATATGTGACTTCTTACCACCGATTGCTGTTTCTTTAATGACTCTGCCTGTCTCAACTTTTCTTATTACACCATTCTCAAATTAAACATCTTTGATAGTCTGGTACCTCAAAATCGTTGTGTAGTTTTAGTCATCACCAGTTCATCCAAATTTACATTTTACTGACAGACTTAACAAAAGATTTAGTACCTGATAACTGTGATATAGCTTTAGGATTTTTAGAGAATTTTATATCTAGAAATAACGTTTTTAACAGAAATACTTTTAAGTGGAAAACCATCACTGTCAGTAATGTTTTGAAGTACATCAGCAAGCTAAGTACCTCCCAAAGTGAAGACTACCATGGCCTATCCAATAAAATAGTCAAAGAAATCGCTCATCTAGTGGCTGAACCCTTAACTTTTTTGCTCAATGGGTCCTTAGATCAAGAGTGTTTTCCAAATGTTTTAAAAATAAGTAAAGTCATACCTATTTATAAGAAGGGAGATAAGTCGTTGCCATCTAGCTTTAGACCGATATCTTTGGTTCCTATCTTTAGTAAGATATTTGAGTGCTGCATTAAAGATCAACTTCTGGACTATTTTTGCCAGAATGGTCTCCTTTCTGAAGAGCAGTTTGGTTTTCTACCCGGTCTTAATACAACAAAGGCAGTAGAAGCAGTAGTTGAGAACATATTAACAAACTTTGAAGGTAAATACTTTTCATCAGCAACTTTAATAGACCTATCGAAAGCGTTTGTCTGCATTTCGCACAAGCTGCTCTTGAGGAAATTGGACTGTTATGGAATTAAAGGACTAGAGCTTAAACTTTTATCTTCATATTTAATTGGCAGGAGACAAATGGTTGTACAAGGTCAGGAAAAATCCTCCCTAAAATATGTTGAAGTGGGCGTCCCTCAAGGCTCTGTCCTGGGTCTCTTTTTGTTTGTCATCGCAGTAAATGATTTTCCATACACAATGCCTTGTAGATCTATTTTATATGCTGACGATACAACGCTTTTAAACAGCAATAAAACTTTAGAGGGTTTAATTATTCTACAGCAAAATCGATCAGTTAAAACTGCTCTTGAATGGTTTACAGCTAATAGCCTGGTAGTCAATAGCGAGAAAACTGAAAATATTGTTTTCTCATTAGATTATAAAGTCAATAAAGATATTCAACCTGTTAAGCTTTTAGGATTTCATTTAGACAGTAAACTAAACTGGGGTAGTCATATTGACCATTTATGTAGCAAACTCGCTAGAGTGACGTATTTATTGAGGAAGTTGAAGACTAATGTTAGTAATGAGATGTTAATCACAGCATATTATGCTTTTTTCCAGTCACACCTGACATATGGAGTAACTCTGTGGGGCAATTGTACTAGTTCTAGTCGCATTTATATCTGGCAAAAAAAAGCTTTAAGAATAATAAATGGAGTTCCTGAGACAGAATCATGTTTGCCTATATTTAAAGAATTTCAAATAATGCCCCTACCTTGTATATATATTTATTATTGTATAATTAAAGTAAAAGAGATTTTAGAATCACTGAATAATAGAAAAGATATACATGAATACAATACAAGGAATAAATATCAACTTGATCTTTTTCGTGCCAGACTTGAGAAAACAAACAAAAGCCACCTATGTATGCAAATAAAACTATTCAATAAATTGCCAGAGAAAGCATGGTCCATTAGCATAAATAGTCTTAGGATCAACTTAAGTAAATGGTTAAAGGTAAATACTTTTTACTCAGTAGAACAATATCTAGCCTGTGATACTAGCACATTAGACTGTTAAAATGTTAGCATGTACTGTGATATTACTGTATATAGTTATTTATTAATTCTTATTGTTTGTCGATGTTAGGCCTATTTATTCTACTTTTGATTTATTGAAATGACCTATTGGAGTTTTTATTTATTATTATTAATTTTTACTTATTACATTTAACTATTTTATTATTAGCCTGAATTCTTTAATACTAACTGCATACAACTTTGATGTACTCTATCTATTATTCTTAAACACTTTTGACGATGCCTATTGTATTGAATGGCAAATAAAGATTCTTGATTCTTGATACAGTGCAAGTCCTTAATAAACCTTTCGACTGGTTCTCCTTTAAACTGATTTCTTCCAAAAAAACCTTGTACATTCATATAATAAATTCTTTTTAACTTCAAAATAGTCATTTAGGCATGTAACATTATTATAAGTCAATTCTTTGGAGGAAAGATCTGTTCAGAATATCTTCAGTTTACTTGCTAGTTGTATGGTGCTTCATTCAACTTTGAAACAACTATATCGTTCCCAGCACTTAAACCAATTCTTCCAATTTGAATTTTCCCAATCCAGTTTTTAGGAGACAAAGGCCAAAATGTTATTTCGTTTTCTTTTACACCTGACACCATGGATTGATGCCGTCTTGTTCCTAAATTATGTTAATAAATTAACTCTGCAAAATTATAACCGCAAGCTTTAATAACTTAGAACTAAATCAAAACAATACAATTAATTATTGTCATTAATAACTAGTATATTGGAGAGATAGGACATCAGCAAACTTAGCTTAGAAGACAAGTTCACCAACACCAGAGTACTAGTAGTAGTAGTAGTAGTAGTAACATATAGTATATTGGAGAGATAGGACATCAGCAAACTTAGCTTAGAAGACAAGTTCACCAACACCAGAGTAGTAGTAGTAGTAACATATAGTATATTGGAGAGATAGGACATCAGCAAACTTAGCTTAGAAGACAAGTTCACCAACACCAGAGTAGTAGTAGTTACATATAGTATATTGGAGAGATAGGACATCAGCAAACTTACCTTAGAAGACAAGTTCATTAACACCAGAGTAGTAGTAGTAGTAACATATAGTATATTGGAGAGATAGGACATCAGCAAACTTAGCTTAGAAGACAAGTTCACCAACACCAGAGTAGTAGTAGTTACATATAGTATATTGGAGAGATAGGACATCAGCAAACTTAGCTTAGAAGACAAGTTCACCAACACCAGAGTAGTAGTAGTAACATATAGTATATTGGAGAGATAGGACATCAGCAAACTTAGCTTAGAAGACAAGTTCACCAACACCAGAGTAGTAGTAGTAGTAACATATAGTATATTGGAGAGATAGGACATCAGCAAACTTAGCTTAGAAGACAAGTTCACCAACACCAGAGTAGTAGTAGTTACATATAGTATATTGGAGAGATAGGACATCAGCAAACTTACCTTAGAAGACAAGTTCATTAACACCAGAGTAGTAGTAGTAGTAACATATAGTATATTGGAGAGATAGGACATCAGCAAACTTAGCTTAGAAGACAAGTTCACCAACACCAGAGTAGTAGTAGTTACATATAGTATATTGGAGAGATAGGACATCAGCAAACTTAGCTTAGAAGACAAGTTCACCAACACCAGAGTAGTAGTAGTTACATATAGTATATTGGAGAGATAGGACATCAGCAAACTTACCTTAGAAGACAAGTTCATTAACACCAGAGTAGTAGTAGTAGTAACATATAGTATATTGGAGAGATAGGACATCAGCAAACTTAGCTTAGAAGACAAGTTCACCAACACCAGAGTAGTAGTAGTTACATATAGTATATTGGAGAGATAGGACATCAGCAAACTTACCTTAGAAGACAAGTTCATTAACACCAGAGTAGTAGTAGTAGTAACATATAGTATATTGGAGAGATAGGACATCAGCAAACTTAGCTTAGAAGACAAGTTCACCAACACCAGAGTAGTAGTAGTTACATATAGTATATTGGAGAGATAGGACATCAGCAAACTTAGCTTAGAAGACAAGTTCACCAACACCAGAGTAGTAGTAGTAACATATAGTATATTGGAGAGATAGGACATCAGCAAACTTAGCTTAGAAGACAAGTTCACCAACACCAGAGTAGTAGTAGTAGTAACATATAGTATATTGGAGAGATAGGACATCAGCAAACTTAGCTTAGAAGACAAGTTCACCAACACCAGAGTAGTAGTAGTTACATATAGTATATTGGAGAGATAGGACATCAGCAAACTTACCTTAGAAGACAAGTTCATTAACACCAGAGTAGTAGTAGTAGTAACATATAGTATATTGGAGAGATAGGACATCAGCAAACTTAGCTTAGAAGACAAGTTCACCAACACCAGAGTAGTAGTAGTTACATATAGTATATTGGAGAGATAGGACATCAGCAAACTTAGCTTAGAAGACAAGTTCACCAACACCAGAGTAGTAGTAGTAACATATAGTATATTGGAGAGATAGGACATCAGCAAACTTAGCTTAGAAGACAAGTTCACCAACACCAGAGTAGTAGTAGTAGTAACATATAGTATATTGGAGAGATAGGACATCAGCAAACTTAGCTTAGAAGACAAGTTCACCAACACCAGAGTAGTAGTAGTAACATATAGTATATTGGAGAGATAGGACATCAGCAAACTTAGCTTAGAAGACAAGTTCACCAACACCAGAGTAGTAGTAGTAGTAGTAACATATAGTATATTGGAGAGATAGGACATCAGCAAACTTAGCTTAGAAGACAAGTTCACCAACACCAGAGTAGTAGTAGTAGTAGTAGTAACATATAGTATATTGGAGAGATAGGACATCAGCAAACTTAGCTTAGAAGACAAGTTCACCAACACCAAAGTAGTAGTAGTAGTAACATATAGTATATTGGAGAGATAGGACATCAGCAAACTTAGCTTAGAAGACAAGTTCACCAACACCAGAGTAGTAGTAGTAGTAGTAACATATAGTATATTGGAGAGATAGGACATCAGCAAACTTAGCTTAGAAGACAAGTTCACCAACACCAGAGTAGTAGTAGTAGTAACATATAGTATATTGGAGAGATAGGACATCAGCAAACTTAGCTTAGAAGACAAGTTCACCAACACCAAAGTAGTAGTAGTAACATATAGTATATTGGAGAGATAGGACATCAGCAAACTTAGCTTAGAAGACAAGTTCACCAACACCAGAGTAGTAGTAGTAACATATAGTATATTGGAGAGATAGGACATCAGCAAACTTAGCTTAGAAGACAAGTTCACCAACACCAGAGTAGTAGTAGTAACATATAGTATATTGGAGAGATAGGACATCAGCAAACTTAGCTTAGAAGACAAGTTCACCAACACCAGAGTAGTAGTAGTAGTAGTAGTAACATATACAAAAGAATCACATAATCACACAAATTTTCATTACCACTGGCACTTTCTTCAAGTGAGTAGAGCATTATATTAATAACGTATGACTTCAACACATGTTAAATTAATATTCATTAATGACACACTTATTATTTCAATTAAGTGACGAGGGTCTTTGATAAATATTGCAGTTTGTCCCACATGGCTCAGTATTTTCGATATGTATATATCTCTGAGTAAATTTGTGATCTGATGCACTGACTTTTTGTCTTGTGGATTTCTTCTCTGTTTTTGTGCAGGAGAGGTGATGATATTCCAATTATCCATACAGGTACCTCCAATTAACAGAATATTCCAGCAGCCAAGCATCTTTTTAACCTATGTAACTGTCACCTATCTTTAGTTGAACCATGTCTAGCCTTGAACATGGATTGCTGCAATACACTATAGATTATTAACAGACTAGTATCATCCAACTATCAACATGGCCCTTACGCAAATACCAAGATAGTTCAGTTAACATACACAACCATGGAAGTTTTGCTTTATTTGTTAAATTGTTTGGTGTTTGTTATATTATTTGATAAAATGGGGGTGTTTATAAATACAATAAAGCAACAAAATATTGCACCATATAATAAAGGTTTGCTGTGTTTGTGAAATATTATGTTTTATATTTTTCTTATATTATTTGAATAAAAGGATTTTTACCAATTTAAAAGACTGAGAATATGATATATATAGACAGTTTGTTTACAGCCAAGATGCACCAAATCAGCAGTCTGAAGAAATTGTTGAGAGCAAAGAAGATAATGATAAAAATGTAACAAGTACCAATTCTGAGATTGAAAACAATACAAATGATTTGATTGTGACTGATGAAGTTACAGAGGACAAAGAAATTAATTACAAAACTAAATCACCAGAAAAAGAAAATTTGAAGGGTGCTGTGTCAGAATTAAAAGAAATCAGCTCACGCCATAAAACAAATATGAAATCAATATCAAGAAAGAATGAAGTAGATCGGCATAAAAGAAATTACTCCTTTAAACGGTAAAATAATTTCATTTCTATAAAGAATCTTAAGATTTAGATTATGATACTTCTTGTAAGACCTAAAACAATTAACCTTAGAACTGCTGGTTATTTTCTCCCAAAATGCTAGGCCGTTTCTATGGTTACTGCAAGCATGTTTTTAAAAGTTCATAAAAAATATAAATATTAATTAAAATACTGTGTTGTATATATTTTTTTCAGAAAGAACTAAATATTATTAAGAAAATTGTTATGAACACTTACCATAACGTCTGTAAAATGTACTCTTATAAACTGGTGAAATGTACTTTTTTTTATTTCCATTATCTTTGACTCAATTCACGGATACATAGTATGTCAAAGAAATAATAATCCATTTTATGCAAAATGTTTCAGATTTATACTGAATAAAAGTATACAGAGTGGTCAAATCAAGGTGGCCGCAATTGGGATCTCAAAAAGTACTAATTTTATAGCAAACTTCAAATGGGGAACCTTTCATTTTTATGCTTATTAAAATTACGTAGTTAAAATTTTCAGTAGTAATGAAAGGAAAGGAAAGCAGCATACCTGATAAATTTGGTAAACTGGTACACTGTAGAAGAGACACAATCACATCACAAAGAATTGAATTGTGAAATATTTTGGGGCCACTGGCCCCTTCTTCGATCACTAAACAACTGAATACACAGTCACATTTGAGGTAGGTGGATGAGGTATTGCCAACTGTACAGCACTTAAACACTAAAATGTCACTTCTGCTTCTATTATATGATAAAATAATGTATATGATTTTTATTCTGCTGCTTAGGTGGGGGAAGGAGGAACAGGTTTTATCTTAAATTTATACTAGGTGGGTCTCTAGATTTTGTGATCCACTGATGTGCAAAGAAAAATTTTGTTCTTAAACAACAAATATCACAACCTACATGCTGGTTACATTTCATCGATGACATCTTCATGATCTGGACAGACTCCAGAGCCAATCTAGAAAATTTCTTATAGAGCCTACAACACTTTTCCACTCCAATTTCACCTAGAATATTTCTCAAAACAACATTTTTTATGTTGAAATTCACCTTGAGACATGTTTCCTACAAACTGATATTCATATTAAACCAATTAATCAACTTAAGAATCTAAATTTTGACAATTGCCATCCTAACAATACTAAACGCTCCATTCCATATAGGTTAGCAACAAGAGCGAAACGTACAATTTCCAATCCTGATAATTTAGAACTATACAACAGACATTTAGCCAATGCTTTCGAAAAAAGAGGTTATCCTCAAAATCTTGATGAAAACCAGATCAGATTGGCTCAAACCTCTAATAAACATCAGTCAGAAAAAAATCCACCCAGCTTATCCCTTGTTACCACCTACCATCAGGGCTGACAGCGTCCAGGGCAAATGCCCTAGACCATCAATGCCCTAGCATTGACAGCGTCTAGGGCAAAAGAGGTCTTGGTGCCCCCTCCCTCCTTGTACAAAAAACATTGAATGTGGTGTAACCTAAGTTATGTTGGAATGAACCGATAGTCAAGAAATAAGTTTCCATTAATTCGGGAGTTTTTTTTAAGAATACAGAAAATTTATTCTTTTGATGTGGGAGTCATATCTATCCGATTGGTATCAAATAACCAAAATAGACTTTTGGATAAAAACAGGATCAGAAAATCTTCTTTGGTGTATTACACACGAGGACATGGTTGTGGGCAAGCTTGTGGACTTGCTGAAGGACCTATTAGGCTCTACACATGAAGACAATCTCGTGGGCTTCCTGACAAATAAATAGGGGAGAATATTGACAGTCAAAATGTATATTATAAGCTAATTGTCTTTTAGCTCTTGCCCAATTATTCCTTACTTTTTACCCTTCATAAACAATTTACACTCCTGTGTGCAAAGTTAGTTCACTATTCTCTGAAATATAATTTAGTTTCGTTCATTTTCAGCAGTCAAACAGGTAAAAAATAATATAAACACGATAAAGGGCGTTGTGGCGCTGGTAGGTAAAATCGAGGCACGCATGTGCAGTACGCTTAGTTGGCTGAGAGACCTATTTCACGCAGGACAAGCTCGTGCTCGTAGGCAAGTCCCAAATATCAAACCGATTAGATATTCACGAGCATGTCCACAACAGCAAGTCTACGTCAAAAACCCCCTATATTACACGTGAGCATTTTAATGTGGACATGCTCATGAACATGACCTCACGTGTAATATACCTTTTACTCAAAACCAAGACAGTCATGTTTGAAGTTCCACAAGGATGCATTCTTCAACCCATTCTATTTATTTTATATAACAATGACATATCTGACTACCTTCCTGGCAACCTCCACACTATCTTCATAGATGATACTTCCGTTTTGACCTCTCAAATAATTAAATAACTTAGAACAGGAATCTTTCCTGAACCGTAATGCCATTTCTCAATACTTGTCAAGCATCAATCTCCACATAAATCTACAAAAAACCCAATGTTTTCACTTTATGGCAAAATAGAAAAAAACACTAATCAGATTAGGTTCACAGTGTGTAACCTAAGTACAACTGTGAATGTGATCGAGGAATCAAAGTTTGTTGATTACTTAGAAGTGAGGCTGGGCGGTGGTCTCACTTGGAACGATCATGCCAATTGATAAATAATTGGCAAAACAACTTTCTGCCAATACTTTGTTCTGAGAAGCATTTCTTCCCTAAATAACATTGCTTTGTCAAAGCTGGTTTACATTGACAAGGTACTCAAACGTACTCTGGGGCATATCTAGTTACAATAACATACTTGTTCTTCTAAAAAGAGCTGTAATATGTATTTTAAAAATAAAACCAACAGAATCTTGTAAAGTTAATTTTAATGAACTAAGCTGCACCTGCTATCTACATGTGTGAAGATTTCCCATGTTAAAGAACAACAACTTGTAGAGGCATGTCATAACACCAGAAGCAGAAATGTCAGTCCTTCAATTTATCATAATTTCAAACTTTTAAAACAAACCCGAGTATGTTACTCTAATAATTACTAGTTAAGCTAGCTGAGATAGACGAACTTTAAAACCTCAAACAAGAAGTTAAAAAAGATGTTTTATTGAACAGTGTTATTGCCAAATACCTAGTTACCCAAATTGACCATTTACGCATTAATGATCGATAAAGGCGAAGACAAGAGTCTTTAGTATTGAGGGCGGTTTGCCTTTGATATGCCGGTGGTTTCACGGCAGTAGCAGTCTGCAAATATCTACTTTTAGTTTACCCTAATGCTGGCCGCAGTCTATACATGTTCTGTGAAGAAGTTGATTGCTATTTAATTCCTCGTCGGGTGTTAGAATTAGTGGTTATATTGTTTTTTAAGGGCTTTTCTTTAACCACTTTATAAAATGTGTTGTCCACAACTTGTTCACAAAAATTAAGCGTCCCCTTGGCCGTGGCGCCCCCATAGCCGCGGCACCTGAGGCGACCGCCCTGCCTCCCAACCCTTCGCACGGCCCTGCCTACCACCATGGCCTACTAAAGCTCAATAGTATTCTTACAGATGGCTTCAACATTCTTACCTCCTCACACCATACAGAAGACCTTCTAGACAAACCTCCTACTGTTACTTTCAGGCAGTCCAAAAATTTGAAACAGATTTAAGTTCACCCAAAATTACCTGATCCCACCACATTTCTTATGCCATCATCTACAGCTGAAGGCTCTTTTCCGTGCAATAAGAAAAGTTTCAAATTATGCATTATCCATAAACCTGCCACTACATTTATGAGCTCTTCCATCTTCATTCAATATAAAATTAATGGTTATACCTGTGACTCAAGTAACATTATTTATCAACTTCAGTGTAATTTTTGCCCATCTCAATATATAGGCCTAATAACAGAAACACAGAAACCACAGTAAACGTATGAATAAGAATTTGATTAATCATTAAATACAACATTGTACAATATATTTTGTCAATATATATTTCCTATACAGGACAAGTCTTTACCTGTAAAAAGGTAAAATTAATTATTAAGTAAAATAATGAAATATATTCTGTACTGCACGAAAGACTATTTTTATACTAATAATATTATAAAATAAATACAATTTGAGATTAACAAAAATTTCAAACCAGATTAACAGACAATAAATAAGTAAATAAATACAAGTTCACCCATGAGGAAGCAATGAAGAAGCCACCAACAGCTCTGTACAATTAGATTATCATTAGATCAGAATTCAATACTGTATGGAAAAGAAATCATCAGTTTTGTAAAGGGGGTTATTTATCAACCAAAAATAAAATTTAGTTTTAAATTCTTTTTCAGCATATTTGTTTATTATTAGAATAAGTTTGTTATATACTTTAATTGAGAGGACTGTGTGACTTTCCAAACTTTTACTAAGTCTATGATAACCGATTAATGCATTACGTCTAGATCTTGGTAAAATTGAGAAGATTTTGGTTTTTAATCACATATTTAGCTAGGTCATAAATATACAAATTAATAACCGTTAGTATTTAAAATTTAATAAAATTAGGTTTACAAAGGTCCAACGGTTTAGACTTGGATATTACTCTCAATGCTTTCTTCTGTAATATTAATATTTCATTTATCCGTATACAATTTCCGTATAAAATAAGACCATATCTAAAAATAGACTGAAAGAAAGCAAAGTACGACTGTTTTATATAATTGGCAGGAACTGATAATAGAAGACGTCTTAGTAAGAAAATTACCCTTGATAGTTTTGTTGAAATGTAATCTATATGTGGACCCCATGTTAGCTGGTTATCTTTATAGATTCCTAAAAACTTGAGCAGATGAAACACATGAATCATCATCACATTATTTGATGTTTTTAGGCTGAATAATATTTTCTGAGTTTTATCTTTATTCAGCATAAACCCATTGGTTTGAAGCTACTCCGATGCCTAGCAAATAGTCAATAGACTTAATTTAAGCAGTTCATCTAAATTTTCAGCTACATTTAAAAAAGTGATAATAGCGTTAAGTACGGTGTTAGCTTGTACAGAAGCAGGCAAGTCATTTATACTTATCAAAAATAATAAAGGGCCAAGCATAGAACCTTGGGGACTCCCCACTGAACCTCCAACTCCCGCAACCACATCCCTTCCAACAACACATTCTGCCTACGATTATTTAAGTAGCTGTTAAATAACTGAAGAAGAATTCCACAAATTCCCTAGTATTTAAGTTTCATTAGTATATCCCTGTGATTAACACAGTCAAAAGCTTTGCTCAGGTCACACAAGGTGACCTGAACAAAAGATTTTTTCTCAAAAACATTCAATATGTCTCTAATTAATTTATCCATTGTGCCAACGGTACTTTTACCTTTTTTAAAGCCAAACTGAGATAAATTAAAAAATTTGTTAGTTTCAAGATAAAACAATTTGGTCATAAATTAAAAGTTCATATTTTGTGACCTTAAATCCACCTATCTCAAATATGACTTTGTATCCAGTTGTTTAGTGACTGAAGAAGGGCCCCGATATATTTCACTATTCAATTCTTTGTGATGTGGTTGTGTCTCTTCTACAGTACACCAGTTTACCAAATTTATCAGGTATGCTGATTTCCTTTCCTTTCATTACTACTGTAATTCTAGGCCTAGTGCCCCAAATTTAACCTGTAGTTTAAATTTGGTCGCCATTTTCCAATATGGCCGTCAACTTTGAAATTTCTTATGGGAAACCCTATTTTTTTATGATGTATTTAAGTTTCACTGGTAATTCTAAGACAAGAGTACAAGCTCTTGGCATTATTATTATATACTTAACCTATTAACCGCTAGGAGCGCTGAAAGTTTAGGAAATTCTTATTTCGACCATTATTAAAGAGGGACATACCGGGTGTTCAAAAAAGTCTGGAACCCCCTTAATATTTATTTTATTAATTAACGCAGAACAATGAAACTCTAGGATTATGTCTTCACTGTAGTTACTGACTTTTTGGTCGTTTTCATTGTTCTGTGATTATTAATATTATATAGTAAAATATTTAGGGGGTTCCAGACTTTTTGAACACCTGGTATATATCTCCTAGTAAATTTGTGATCTGAAACACTGACTTTTTATCTTGTGGATTCCTTCTCTGTTGTTGTGCAGAAGAGTTGAGATTATTCCAACTATTCATACAAGACCCTCCAATTAACAGAATATTCCAGCAGCCAAGCATCTTTTTAACCTATGTAACTGTCACCTATCTTTAGTTGAACCATGTCTAGCCTTGAACATGGATTGCTGCAATACACTATAAATTATTAACAGACTAGTATCATCCAACTATCAACATGGCCCTTACGCAAATACCAAGATAGTTCAGTTAGTATACACAACCATGGAAGGTTTTGCTTTATTTGTTAAATTGTTTGGTGTTTGTTATATTATTTGATGAAAAATATTTAGTAAGAAATATGTGACTAAACATTTTATATCAGTGCTCTATGTCAGATTTTGGCTTATTTTCTGTATATTTATTTCAAGATTAAACCTTTAATAAATGCATTTCAATAAAGTGATAAGTAACAAATCTATGTAATCCCTAAGAGGAACCCAGTATAGCCAAGTTGTTATAGATGAGCTTGTGAGGTGTTTTGATACTGCAGCTTTCAATTCCATCCCTCAAGATTTATTTCAGTATATATGTTTATAAATTAATTCAATTTATGTGAAGTTGAATAAACAAATAAATTTTAATTCAGATTTAAAAAGCATTTCATCAAAATTTGATGTATTTAATACAAAGACAACCCAGAACTTACATTGCCACGTAATTACAAGTACACCGTGGCAGAACAGTAAGATATTAAAACTATAGTTTCAATTCCATCCCTCAAGATTTATTTCAGTATATATGTTTATAAATTAATTCAATTTATGTGAAGTTGAATAAACAAATAAATTTTAATTCAGATTTAAAAAGCATTTCATCAAAATTTGATGTATTTAATACAAAGACAACCCAGAACTTACATTGCCACGTAATTACAAGTACACCGTGGCAGAACAGTAAGATATTAAAACTATAGTAATAGTTTGAATTTAGTACTTATCTTAATTCAAAAGCCTTGCTGTCTGCCCTCAAGGCTTATATACTATAGGTTGCTTTATACAAGCACGCATCCGTATCACGCAGGTAACATATACATCATAAGCAGGTTTCAGCTTTGATTTTTCTAACTACACTGCTGTAAACAAAATGAGCCGCAACAATAAAAACATTGATATTGGTACTCTTGATGACACTACAGTCTGCGTTGTTTAGTTGTGAATATGGTTTAATTGTGAATTGTGAGTTCTTACGATTATTTTTTGAAATGCCATGAGCGAGGTGTGCTTTAATTTAATTGTAGTTTTAATTGTTCAGCACACTATGTTGGAGGCACAGAGAAAGTAATACACTTACTCTGTGGTTGGAGGTCTGCCTCTGACATCACAACTCAGCTTATATAAGACCATATGAGAATGAGGCAACTCACCCAATGGTTTGAGGGTCATTTCTAATATCCAAACTCACCACCAACCGTTCCAAGGCCAGGTAGAAAACTTCCGCCGTTGACAGTTGGAAATGATTTCGCTCCATCTTCCAGCACCTCTGAACTATTAAAAATCATAGATATTTAATATGTTAATTTGATCAATATGTATGTAATCATTTATTTGTATGTCACAATAAACACTATTTCTATGCTATTCTAAAATTAAGTTATAATGACCTCATGTGGAATTATATGTAGTACTAAAATGGACCAGGTACTGAAAAGTATGTTGTTTGAAAAATAGTTCAAATTCAAGCTCTCTAAGATTTTTTTATTACAAACTTCTTTCATGTTGTATAGTTTTTACTATGCAAGATGTACGAGGTATAGTCAACAAGTTCCCAGAATTGGTTAATTAATATATATATATATATATCTATATCGGGCAAAGATAAAAACTTACAAACCTATTTTCCTTCAAAATACTCTCCTCTTGCATCAACACACTTGTTCCAACGATCATACAGTTGTTCAAAACCGTTTTGACTCTGAATTTTTAAAATGTATTTCAATAACTTTGTTGTATTTTTTCTGACAGCTTCAGCACCTGAAAATTCTTTTCCTTTTTTTTCATGATTTCACAGTGAAAATAGGAAGAAATTGGCCGGCTTGAGATCAGGCGAGGTCTTTCGTGGTAACACGGAGCTTGATGAGGTAGTTAATGCCATGCAGCAAAGTCAAATTGTTTTCTGCTCATTTTTCAGGCCATTTCCTCCTAATGACATCTTGTAAGGGCGTAAGAATTTTTGTGTAGACACTGCCAAGTGATAAATTTACCTCATATGCAATTTCATCATTCATTATTCTGTTTGCATGGCCAATTTGCCGAACTCTCTCGATGTTGTGTCATCTGTGGTTGCAGTTGAAGGGCGTCGACTATGAGAGTCATCTTCAATGTTTATGCAACCTTCACGAAAACGTTTGTGCTATTTGTAAACTTGGCTATACTTCATCGCCTCAACTCCGTACGCTTGAATTAACATAGAATTAAGAGTTCAGAAATGAGTAACTATAAGTGTTATATTCTTGAAACTTTATCTAAAATAAATTTTGTAATTTGAAATTTCTGTCATTTTGATTATCAGTTAACAGTTCATTTTACAAATAATACTTTTTTCCTAATGCTATTCTATATAAATTTTTTAAATAGATAGGTAGCCAATATATTGTTTATCTACTTCAATTTAGATAATTATTATGTTTTAAACTGTTGATAGAGGATAACAATATAACTTTTAAAAGAACTGTTAGATAATGGTTGCTTTTATTAATTTTTATCTCATTTATATTTATTCATTCTTTTCTTGTTTGTTTACTATAAAACTACTACTGAATTTAGTGACTATTCATATTTACAGTGATTTAGTTTCAGTATTAGAGCCTAATGATGTTAATTGTCGCTAATGCTTGTATGCGGCCACAAATAGTACAAGAATCGAGAGTAAATGGTCACATTGTTTTAAGATTAGATTACTTTATAAGCGTTGTTATATAATTATACAACATGGATGTTATTCCTTTTTAGGTCATATAATAATTTCAAATATTCAGAAGATATTGAAAGGCTTTTAAAGGATCAACTAAGGCAGTCAATGAAATTTGAAAAAGAATTGCATAACCTCAGAATAAAAAATGAAACCGCTAGACATAAAGCAGAATTGGAAGTGCTCAAAATTCAGCTAGATTATTGGAAAGGCAAAGCATGAATGTGTGCGATCAGCCTTGGAAGACTTGTTGGTACTGGACTATTCTCTTAGTGATGTTTTCAATGTTAGGCATTTTGAAGTAAAGAGTGAATTTTAAGATTACTATTACATTTAGTAATAATAGTTTAAGGAAAATAAATACCTACATTAAAAATATTTGAATTTTTATTGGAAGGGTTAATGTTTTTGTGGGATTGTAGTTTGTATTTTAACATTCCGATATATTATTGAAACAGATAATAATAAAATATCAAACAAATTAGCAGAAGATGGAAAACTCAACATTCTTTTACCATATTACAAAAGCCTTTGTATTTGTAACATCCATGTACGGAATCATGTTTTTCTTGTCAGATAATTATTTGTTGTAATAAGGTCATCTTCCCCACTTGTTACCTCAGCATTAAATGGAACGATAGTTACAAAAACTCTTCAGAGGCAAATATGTTTCTAATTGAAAGAAATATAATATTTCTATATCCGTTGGTTAAATATGTAAACATTTTTCTGTAAGCAGCTCAAGACATTATATTCAATAAATATAGTTTTATTTTGAACTATTTTTTTCTATGCATATAGCTTATTTATTATATTTAATGTTAGAATGAACTCAGCACCTATTACTACTTGTGATATAAAAAAAACAATCTTTGTCATTATGGATAGCTATTTTGAGCGTATGAGCAGTAGGTCCTAGTAATGCAGGAATGGTGGCGAACTGAGAGGACAGCACACACAAACAACTTTGCGATGGTAGGAAAATAGCCATTCCCATCATTGTGGAATGGACATCAAATAGTTTTCAACGTGCATTTGAAATATATATATACGTTTGTACAATATTTATTATAATTTAGTAGGTTTTATCACTTGTAAAAGATTTCATGTGTAATAACTGTTAACATTCAATAAAAATATTTTGAAATAAAGAGAAATGTTGCTTTTTCATTGTAATTAAAATATAGACTGCATAATATCCATTTAGTACATGAACCATATTCAAATGTCGTTTGTTACATACAAACTTGTTGTCCAGTGTATTGAAATACAATTAATTATGTTACTAATTGCTTACTATGAATGTGCCTGGCAACAAATCAAACACACACTAAACATTTTCTAATTACTGCAAATCGATCGATATTGAATTCTTATTTATTATTGCTATAAATAAAATTGAAGAATATGTATTTTAATTTTTATTATACCTTGAATTATATAATAAAACTACAAAGTTTAATTATAATTACCAGTCATCTTGCAAGTTATGATGACTAGTTCCTTATTAATATTATTGCTTTGAAGTTGTTAAATCAAATATCATTGTGTCGTAATGGTTTTCTGCAGCACAAATCATTACTTTTGAAATAGTATTGCCAAAATACTGCATTTTTGCCACATTTATCTTCTCTATCCAACTGTCTAACATAACAAAAATATATATTAAAACAATATTGTACACAATAGAAAGTCTATATTTAGATTATACTCTTATAACAATTTATATTTGCCTGATGTTGAACCACTTCTTTATATGTTGGTACTTTTCGCCAATCAGTTGCAGAAACCAAAGTAATTTCTTCCGCTTAATGATCAAAAATGATAAAAGTATTTTTATTCTAAAATCAAATTTAATTTTGTTAGCTTTTTCAAACTTTGTATTTTTAAAATGATCTATCAAAAGCTTAGGAAATCATAACATTTTATTTTGGGAAGTAAAAAACTGTGATAATAATGTATCATGCTACAGTTTATTTCATTTAATTTTTCACTTGTGTTTACTATTTTAACTTAATATTTAATCAATATATCAAAACACCTATTGTAATAAAATAACCGAATCAGATAAACTTATATAATCATCCTTTCCAAAAAATGTTGTAGTTATTTTTACTTTTAATTTAGTTTAAGCGAAGGATGTCTAGGGCACCAGAGAACACATTGAAAAGGCCTCAATCAATCATTGATCCTGATTTGAGTTTTCAAGATCTACATCATCACAGTTCACCATCTTCAGTGCTGAGTACTGATGGATAGCTCAGATTTTTCATCTTTAAATTTGTATCCTAGTTTTCAAATATTATACGTCATAAAAATAAGCATTTTAAACTGGAATTTTATCAGCTGGTAATAAAAATTATTTCATATTTTTAATGAGGTAAGATTACTAAAATTCATGTAGGGGAATGCTTTGTTTCTTATAATTATTAATTTTTGTAATAAAGATAACTGCTGTGACTGTTGGGATTATTACAGTTGTTATAATCCCATCAATGTTCATTAATTTTAATTTATTGCTTACATATTGGAAGTGTCCACTAATAATATACAGTCATTTATTTTTTTCTAGAATAACTATCTTCCCTTTACCTGAATATTTTTTATTTGAAGTATTTAATTATTGTTTTTTTGGGTATACACATATTTTCATCAAGATTGATAAATTGATTGAAAAGAACATGGTCTCAAGTTTTAAATAGGGCATTTATTATGCCATTAGTTAATGCAACATTTTATATTCAATCCTTTTTGCTGTCTTAGAACACCTAAAATTAATGTGCTGTACAGGATATTTTTAGTCTGATTTATACAAATCCATACTTGTTAATAAATAATTGCATCTTATCAGAAAAATAAGATATTAGTTCTAAACTCTTAACAGAAATTTCAAGCATTTTTATTTTTAACAAAAGTGAATAATATATAAAGGTGCCTTGTAAAAAGAGTTTGCTCAAATTTCTACATAGATACATCAGGGCTTCACAAAACAGTAATTTACAATACAAATTTGACATGTTTTATAATAAATAAAGTATCCCCAAACAAATAAACAAAACAATAGCTTAACCCTCGAACTGGCATTCGCCGGATATCCAGCGTTATAAGCTCATTCTGTACTAGCAACGCTGCAAATCCGGCCTTAAAACAGACTCCCTATAAATCCATTATTTCTTACAAACAAATGATATGATAATAATACTGTTTATACCAAATTAGAGAACATCGATCTATCTGGCTGTATTCAAACTCACCAATCGTTTGAGGATCGTTTCCACCTGACTCACACCAACTTCCGTCCCTTGGTCAGGTAGACGTCTCCCGCAGGTGTCAATTACATATTTACTTGGAAAGGGATTCCCTTCATATTTCAGCACTTATGAACTGCCGTGGATCACAGATATTTACCATATTAATTAATAATATAATAATTTATTTGTACCTCACCATAAACTTGTAAACAATTAAAATTCTTAAATACATGTAGTAGGGTATGCATACATTTATTTTAATTACTTCAATTGTAACTTAGTACCGTGTGTTGAAATAATAAAACTTTAAAAATAAACTTGCACTACATATAAACTTCTAAAATAAACTTGCAAGTCATATAAAAAAGGAAAATATATTAATTTATATATATATAAACATAACATAAAAATTTACTAACTATCTATAAAACTAAATTTAGCACCCAGGTTTTATAGCAATGTAGTATGCCTTGCAACAATTTTGCACTTTTTTAACAACCCACTTCACTGAAAATATCTACACAAATTTGAAATTATTATTCACCATTGGGGCTACTTGGTTTCGCTGACAAACAACTTTTTCCACAACACACTCCTTCTTTACCTTTGAGCGATAGAATGACATATTCACTCTTCAGTGACTTCTGCCTTTACTTTCAGAGGGGGATGGTGTGGACATTCCAAATACTTTGGGTCGGGGGTTGGGAACTGTCTACCGGACCAAGGGACGGAAGTTGGTGAGTTAGGATATTAGGAACTACCTTCAAACCATTGGTGAGTTAGGATACACCCTTCCATCTATCGATAGACGTTGTTTTATTCGAATATCAGTACCGAATTTCATTTTTCAAGACATATGTTTCGTTTGGCTTGCAGACGTCAGCTCTCGCAGTGCGTGCGAGACAGTGATCAGAATTGTTTACGATTTTGGTTTGTTTGTATTGCTTACAGGTCACAAGTTGATTCAAATTATATATTTACAATTTACATTAGTTTCTAATGTAATAAATATATAAAATAAATAATTTATTCTTCGGTTTTTATTTTTTGGATATGTTTGTTTTTAATAATGATGATTTTGGTGAAATTGAATTTTATATACAGTACTTACTAAAGATAAGTTCTTATGAAAATATTTACTGTCATGCAGTAACTTCAAACTTTGTTTTCATGCTTAGAACAAAATTCTATTCATTTTGTATACTTTGGAATTTTGTTATACCAGGAAATCTTACTTGCCAGGAAACTTAAAAAACTTTCAAAAATGGTAAAAAAAATAATGGTTGCTAAAAAATATTTTAATTTTTCATTCAAAGTTTTATAATCTTATTCTATGACATTTTATAAAGAAAATGATGTATAACATGTAATTATTAGTCAACATTTAGGTACTTAATTGAATTTAAAAAATTGCTTTCATATAGGCAAAAAACCAGCAGCCAGTACAGAGCAAAATGCGTGTCAGATCAAGGGTTAAACTAAAAAGTAAATGATTTTAAATAATAATAATAAAAAAAAATAGTGTATCATTATCGCATTAATTAGTTTACCCTAGATTACCGATAAATTGTTCTCCAAAATTCAGCTCAATAATGTGAAGTTTGACTTCCCCTTATATTTAGGATAAATTGCTTTTGAATCAATAACAAGTATACCATGAGTGATTTCAGTAGCATCAAAGAAAATGTGGAAGAAAGAAGCACTTCCTAAGGAACTGGAAGAGGAAGTGTCAGCAAGTCTCCCTGCAGAATACTCCACTTGTTGTCCTCTACCTGCTAACAATACAGTGGAATGGTAACACCAGTCTCTATAGTGGTTGACTTCTGGAATGGAGGCTACGCTGGAGAATTGCGAGGTGAGCAGGCAGAGAGGACTACCAGTGTAGAACGGAGTTCTCCTTCTGTTACTTCCCATGGACAGTCAGGATCAACAACCCTCAAGGTCCACCAGACAACGTCTTTCCAGCTGCATGTGTCGGCCATCTCCGAGAACATTCAACAATCTTGGACGCTGGAGGGAGTTTCTTCTCTTTGGGTTCTTATGTCAGCTGCATCCCAATGTAGGCCTCATACAAATAACATCTAGTATCTATGGTGACAAGCATTATCCCTTGCATTTTGTTAACAACTCCCCTGTCACAAGCACTCCTTGAGATTGATCAGAATATATTTTGTTTATTGGTCAAATTCATTAGAATATTTTTACATGTATTTACTATATACAAATTAACTTGATTGTTAAATCATATTCATTACTGTACAATTTATTCTAATTTTGATGAAGTAAGACTATATTTTCAGTGTTATATTTTTGAATTTGTTTGTTACTAAACTATTTAAGAAACCTCATATAGTTTCCATCATTTATATATATGATGTTTAAATATGTAAATGCAAAACTTGGAAAAGTCTGTAGTTAGTGAAAACAGACATTATAAAAAATATTATTTAAGAAGCACTTGCTCTTGGAACTTTTTTTATTGTTTTGAAAATGTCATTTTCCATAGTGAATTACTATAATGGATAGTTAACTAATTAAATTCATCACAGATATAATCCAAATCAATTTGGTATTCATTTTATGTTACATTTTGCATTATTACAATCTCAAATGCAATGCTCAAATCTCAAATGTACATGCTATAATACATGTATCTCAAGAGAATCTTTAGTACAAATGTTTAACATTTGAATTTAATAAATGTTGAAGGACGTAGACTTAGAATAAAATGTCCACTTAAATGTGAGGTATTTCCTTGCATGAAAACAGTAAAACAAATTCGGGGTTTTAAATTTTAATTATTAAACAAAAAAAGCTAAGTTCGTTTGATACAAAAAATCATTCAAGTTTTAAATAATTTAAAAAAAGTTTAAATAGTTTTAAAAAATTTTTAAAAATTAAATTTTAATTCAAGCTTTTATATGTTTAATGACAATTGTGATAAAAACGAGTCTGATGTAAACTTTTTATTGCCTAAGAATATCAAGTAGCAATAGTATGAGTATACAAACCAGGATGTATTATATCATGAGCATTTGGTTCTTCAAATAATGTAAAATTAGTTTGTTTTCAGCTTGAAGTGTTTTGTAACATTTTGAAAACTAATAAATAACATTGCGGAAAGAAATAAAATTTTATGTTTTATTTTCTAGGAAGAAGAACAAAAGAGATTAGAACTTGAAATGCAGAAGAGGAGAGAACGAATAGAAAGATGGAGGGCTGAACGCAAGAAAAAAGAACTTGAAATTGTTAAAAAGGAAGTTAAAAATTCCTTAGGTCTGTTATCATTTTGGTTATTTTTATGTATAACTAGCACAGTACCTGTCCTTCGTATGGGTTTACGTTGATTTATATTTTGCTTATTGCATTCAATACAAAACATGTACCCACTGGCATCTGTATAATGCAAAAGTGCATTGTGGTCACGGTACCGCTAGAAAAGAAGATGGTAGATGTGACGTGCATCTCCTACGACGTCACATGGGTGAAATGGCGACAACAAACACAATAATACTGTTCTAATTCCTGTAGTTTACAATTCCAGCTGATAAGTGGTAAATAACTTGCCTTCTATTTAGCTGAATGCTTCCATGCGATTGGTAGATTTAGTTACCAGTATTTTATCGAATAATCAAACCAGGTGATTTCACCCATGTGTCTACTGTGCAGCCTCGTCATGATACCTACTGTCTTTTCTAGGTACTGTGGTTGTGGTTAGGTTTGGTCCGGTATTTACTTCAGATCTATGCAAGTTGTTTATTTATTCCAACAGCTGATTAATGAAACTATTATAAACAATTTATTGTCAAATAGGTATTCATAGGGGTTGCATTGATACTTCTTAGAACCCCTGGGGTGGTTTCATGATGGAATTTAAAAATAAAGATAGGCCTATGTGTTATCCAGAGATCCTAAGAATGTCCATGCAAAATTTCAGATGCATGGGTTCAGTAGTTTTTGCGTGATTGAGTAACACACACACACGCACACACAGACAAACACACACAGACATATACACATACACATGCGCGGACTCACGAACGCGCACACACACGTGGACTCGCGCATACGCACACACAGACACATACACACCATTAGATTTTTATATAATAGTAAGATTAAGATGATTATAAAAAGTTACGGTTACAGCTTTTTTGTTTGTTTGTTCTCATTAAGACCTTTCAAATTATATTTAATACAATCCTTTAAAACTTTCCACTCAGACTTTTTTACAATTTATCCTCCTAACTTAAATTTATTTAGTCACATTTTCATTTAAGATGTTATTTATAGGGGTGTGCGAGTACTCAAAACTTCGAGTATTTTATTACTCGATTTCGGCTCGAAGCTTCCGAAACTACTCGAAGTTCGATCGAGTAGTTGTTTTCATGAAATATTAGATTTACATCTTAATTTAGTTTTTATGGATAAAAAATTTGCGCATCTTTGTGTTTTATTTTACCCTTAATCATACATTAACAGTTTGGTACGCGTAATTATGAACTAAACAATACGCCTAAGAATAGGTAGTACACGACGACAGTCAAATGAACTAGTTGACCTAGTGCACGAGTTCGTTCATTATGATTTGAACTAGTTCAAAGTGAACAACAGAGCTGAGAAGGTAGCGATCACACATGTTGGCTGTCAAGTCTACTAGTCACTTGTAACCTAACCTAAAATAGCGTGAATAAACCAGAAGTGCTGGTTAGTGTCTTTATGACCCAAGAAAGTAGACGAGAGATCCGGTTCAAGATGCTCAAAAAGACCTGTTACTGATACAAATCTAATGGTCTGTACGCCGTGGAAATTATGCATATTTTCGTTCATATCAATAATACCGCTCAATGAAAAGGGTACTGAGAACGGGTCACTTTAGATCCCAAAAATCGAACTTCCATATTTTCTAGGTGAAAGTTCATCTCGGTTGTAGTATACATACGTATGTGCAAGGAACTGTTCCTTTTCGAAACTGAAGTTATCATATATTTCTCGCAAGTCGATTGAGGTCTGCTTAGTTTTTTAATCTGAACAGAGAATCGTTCGTCCAATGATTTGACGCAGCTCCTTTTCGAAACTGAAGTTATCGTATATTTCTCGCGAGTCGATTGAGGTCTGCTTAGTTTTTTAATCTGAGCAGAGAATCGTTCGTCCAATGATTTGACGTAAGAAAATGCCGTATCGTATCATATAAAACATGGTAATGGTGTTCTAGCAACGTGTGACACAACATTATTGATTTATTTTCCGTCAAATTAAAATATATATATATAGCCGTGGTGAACGTCTATTAATTATTATTCCGTAAACACCTTAGATCGCCAAAACTGTGTATAATATTTGCACATACAATATTTTTTCCTGTCAATTTATTGAAGGGTTTCCTGACTAGGTTAGACAATAACACAGTTGGAGTATAAAAAAGGTGGTAAAGTACGATAATTTTGATTTGTAAACTCACTGAACGGTTCCCTGTTCATATTAATGTCGATGTAAACTGTAAAACAATCACGAATCAACCCGAGTGAGGGAGAAATATGTTGGAAAACCTTTTCTAAACAAAATATGACGAATTTAGAGATTCGAAATATAATTTTTATTGAACTGAAGCCTTATCAAACGTTTCGTTTTTTATTCATATTTCAGACTGCATCTCGTCGCCAATATCGGCTAGACTATTAGCCAACTACGTCTATGATTTTCATTCGATTACGCCAGGTTTTCATGAATTTCTCGTTATGAAATAATTATTTATATGTTGTTCAGTATAGCCTCATGTATCGAAATAGTTTCAAGTTACACAAATTTCATTACCGATCATAATTAAAAAACTATGATCATCCTAAGCGACTTTAAAATTTATTTTTAGTAAACCTGCTTAGTTATTAACCTGTTAAGGAGTACTGACGGCTATAACTGTCAACCTACCTAGGGTCTACAAGAGTAAGCAACCTAACCATTAATGTACCCCAGGGAGTAAGAAAATTTTTTGAGTTTAATGTTTTCAAAACTTGTTTTATTGTTATAAAATGCTAATATAATTGCTTATATAAGATTACATTAATTTAAAATGTTGGCATAGTATGATAATTTTCAAAACAAGGATATACGCAAAGTGCTACTTCACATTTCTTGCACTCATAAGCAGTTTCTTTTTTTTTTTGAGTTCACCTCTTGTTGTGTTTGAGCACACAAAGCACCGTTTAAGTTTTCGTCGGCCATTTTCTCTTGATGGTATAGGGCGTGGGAAATGGCGACCTGACAAGCGTAGTGGCTGCTGGGCTCCACCCACCAGACGTGGCATGGCTACGGCCTCGTGTTTCAGTGCATTATGTCTTTCCAACAATTGCCTGATGAGGTTTATGTGGAAGTCCATAATTTGAAGCTTTGCATTTGGGTTTTTTGACTGCATGTACTGTCTGCAAATTCATACACATATCGCAACACAAATAGTTGTATATTGAAAAACAAACAACAATAAAAATGACCACAATATTTTATATATTTTTTTTGTGGCCTAATTATTAGTTTATTATTTATAAACAACTTGTTATCATATTATATTTATTAGCTGTTATCAATTATTAGAACATGGATAGTATTTATTAGTATTTTGAGAGTAACTATAATTTATATAATTTTATGTAGAAAGATGTTTTGAGTCAACTTACCTGTACAAATAGTATGAATTCAAAACACTAAGATCCAGAAGATGGAAGAAGAGTTTGATGTACCATTTTATGCCTTTTCTAGTAGAATCATTGTATGATACCATCATGTCACTTTTATCCACAGCACCCATATTGGAATTGTAGTTTAGCACACACTTTGGCTTTAGTACACCTTTGTGTGACCTTGTATCTACACTAACCATTGAATGCTTGTCTACTGTTGATAAAACTGTCACGGGCCTTTTATCACACCATTTTACAGTGATCATATTATCTTTGTTGCGTACTTCAACTTCGCCAGGTTTCCTTTTCTTGGGCAAACAAGGTAAATTTTTTTCTTTTTGGGTTTACAGTCCCACATGCCCCAGTGTTTTTATCATCTAACCATGAAAACAAGTCCGGACTGGAATACCAGTTATCCATGAAAATCACATGGTTGTTATTCAGATAAGGCTCCATAAGTGTTTTGACTACTCTAGATGATAATTCACTGTCCTTATCGTCTTCACCGTCAACATTTGTGCCTCTCCCTGTACACACGATAAAATCTAAGATAATACCAGTTTGACAGTCGCATAACACAAATAACTTAACACCAAATCTTTTCCTTTTATTTGGCAGATATTGTCGAAAGGAGAGTCTTCCTTTCCATAGCATTAGTGATTCATCAATCACTAGATTTTGGTAAGGTTGTAGCAATGAACGATACTTTCTCCTCAAAGTTTCCACTACTGTTCTAATTTTGCTAAGTTTATCTTTGCCATTTGAGTTGCAGTTATCATCAAAGTGTAATAATCTACGTAAGAGCAGATACCTGTCCTGAGAAAATAGTTTTGAAAAAATAGGAGTTGCAATAAGTTGACCAATACTGCTTCAAGGAGTTCTTTTTACAGTGTGCCATTAGCAGCGTCGTCGCAAAGAAACAGAACAATTCATTTTCATTAGTGGGTGTCCACTTAATGAGCTTTGAGAACTGTGGCAATACACCCTTACAGGATTATGTGTAATATTTATTTGTCTCTTGTGCAATATGAGATACAAAATAAATATCAAATACTTCATAAAAAGCGTCAATCTCTTTCCATTCCCTACCATTTAGTTCATCAAAAACTAAAACCTTTGACTTAGAAGAATCAAAATTGTGTACTGTGGGCTCAAATTCATTATTATGGTACCACTTACAGACGGGGCAGGGAACAGAAACATCTGCATTCCGATTGGGAAAGTTTTCTGCTACATTATCATCTACAAGGTTACATATATCTCCAAGACCTAGGTCAATTGAATGTGTGGTTGATGTCTCACCATTTGTAGAGGTTTCAGCAGTATTATTACTGAATGATTCCTGGTCTGAACCAAAAACGTCGACTTCAGAATCCGAGTCAATTACGTCACCTTCTAATGAATAATCCTCATCACTGTCGTCATATAACGCATTTCTAATAACATCACTTTTATCCAAATAGTCACTCATTTTATCAGAGTATAAATAAAACTATCAGAAAGCATTCAACACTCCAGCACATTAAAACTGAGACTAACCTATAAAGGAATTAGCGCGCAAAAATGACAGGACATTTGGCGGTAAAGCTGAGATTGGAAATTCTGACGCTAAGAGGCAGCACTATACAGTTATAATAACTTGAAACGTCTCACAGTCAAAATAGTACATAAGTAGGCCGCTAGAGTTAAAAAACCGCCATAATATGCAATAATAATATTAGACGGTTAAACCCGTCAGTACTCCTTTGGGATCAAACGGTTATAACCGTCAGTACTCTTTCAGTGCCACTTTCAGCTACTCCTCAACAGGTTAATATCAATCGATTGAACTAATGAACTATATTTTTTGTTGATAGGAGGCAATTCTGAAAGCAAATGACTTTGTGACCAAATGTGTGTGTCATTTGGCGATGACGTCTGAATTTTAGATTCAGTTTGGTTGCATGCAGCTTTTGCCAACAAGCTTAGCTACGTTTTCGCGGTACACTTTGAACTGAACCACTATATAAACATATCGGCCGGCTGTGAAACAGTATAATTAGCTTGCATAGAAAATCTGATCTGAGATATGAGTGAACAGATTAAATCCTAATAATCCACATTGTTTCAATTAATAATATACTTTCTTTCATCATATTAGTTATGAAAAAAGGAAAAAGGTTAGTCAAAAAATTGCCACATAAAAATGTAGGAAGGCAGGAAGTAAAAAGTTTTATTTATAAAATGTTACAGTTACAAACAACAAATCAAAATTATTGTGTTCAGTTTAGATGTATATATTTATGAATCTGGCAAAACTTAACATAGGATGGTGCCTGCCTTTTACAGTTGCCTTTGGTAAACAGGAAGTCCTTCTGTAAATACTCGCTCGAAAATACTCAATACTCGAAAAAAATGCCAACTACTCGACTCGAACTCAATAATCACTACTCGCACACCCCTAGAACGTTGACGAAATCTACAAAAGTTTCACTAGATGTTTATTTTCTGGTGTTGGAAGAGATGATTTCACTACACGTGCATTACCAACTTGTTTTTCCACTTCACTTCCTTCTTATCTGGCAAGTCATATTTTAATTATGTTATTTCTTATGCACTAAACATTTTTTTTTATTACTATGAAGTATCAATTTGGCAGTAAGATTTCTGAATGTAAGTTATAACAAAAAAACAAGCACATAAGCTAGTTTCTATGATGAAAATTGTAGTGAAGTACATCTGCCTTTGGATTGTACTGTCAAGCGTATTAAAGACCATCTAACTATAAATCGGTCTCGTGTTGGTTAAGGTCCTACGTTGACCACATCCGTCATATAATTATACAAAGAGGTAAGTTTATCTTGCAAGAAGCTATAAAGTTGCAAGAATTTTACAATACAAGTACAATCTTCAAATTCCAATAGTGTTCTTTGATTAGAAGTAAACATTGATTTTGATGAATTGTGGTAGACTAAATTTTAAATAAAGGGATCTATAAAAGTTGTTATCACAGAATTTAATGTTGGTAGAAGATATGTAAAATTCAAACTAATTGAAAAGTTATGCTTGTGTTAGTGAGATTCTTATCCTTCATTCCTTATATTTATGATTTCTTTGGCATAAAAACCTTTTGCTACAATGCCTGAAAAAAGCTACATATATTTTATTCATAGTAATATAAAAAAAGCAATAAACCGCACAGTTTTAGCTTTTGATGATATTTTCAACATATAATTTATTATGTTTCCTTTCTTTGTGTGTACATGTTTCTGTATTGAATATCTGAGACATAATATTGCACCAGATCATTTGAAAGGCATGATATAGCAGAATTTAGCTTAACTTTTTTTTCAGACATGGATTTAAATTTCTGATTGTTTGATTTAAAATTGAATATATTAACAAAAAGCGCAATAGTAGTGTTTTTTTTTTCAAAATTTGTTTTGATCAGCTTCGTACAGGGGTCAGTATTGTCAGACATCTGAATAATTTTCTGTTAGTTAAGCTGACTGTTTTGTTAATAATTTCATTGTCAAAGAATCAGATCTACTCACTTCATCCATATTTGGTCTGCTTATACCGGGCAATCCTCTGACTAGGAGTACTGTTAATTAAAAGTGAAGGTTTGTTATTCCACAAAATGTGATGATTTGTTTGTTTAACATTTCAAACAAAGAACTGTGAAAGCAGCCAATTTTCTACAACCGTATTTTTATATTTACCTTTTTAACTTCTCCCTGTTCATCTCTTTCAATATTTTACTTTCATCCTCATACAAATTGTACATAGACGAAGAGCGGGCTGTTTTCTGAAAACATTAACCTACACAAACAGTTATCTTGAAGAAGTGTTAAATATCTATTATTACTATTAGCTGATAATTATTATTGTAATATTTGTTGGTAATACGGTTAGTTGCAACACGGCCATGTGCCCAAAATAATTGTTCAATGAGTATGTGATCTGTTATCAGGTTCCTCAACAGAAATAATGTCCCCATCTGACCAGTAATTCATCCTTTGCCTTTTTAATTTTCAAACTGTCCAGAGGTCAACAGAGCATATATTCTATAGCTAAAGTCAGACTCTGTAATTAAAAAACGTTTAATTCTAGCTGTGCGCCTTGGGCTGTTATATTACATGATGATAATATAATAAGTATATATAGAATATTTCAAACACAATTTTACACTATTACTTGAAACAGTCCCGGCAGGTCCACTTAAATTTGCCATGGGGGTTTGGACCGTTGTCCCTCAACAACGTTTGAATAGTATGTTAAAAAAAAAAAAATGTCATTGGCATAAAGTAAAGAAATAAGTATTTAAAACAGCTACAATTAAGGGGAACAGGATGTTTTGTTTGTCAGAAGTATGCCCATTACAATAAACTCCTCCATAGTGCGTGTATGGTGTAATACAATAACCGTTATTAATAGTTTGTATATGGTATAATGTATTGATATACATTAATATAATATATTTAAATATTTAGTTGTATCAATTAACAATGTTCTATTTCTCAAATGTAATTATAATTTTATATCGTTATGTTGATAATATTAAGACTATATTCACATCTGTATTTATATGTAGTGGTGTGATGTGGTGGCGTGATATGACGTCAGTTAAAAGCAATAAAGCTATTGGCTGCCTACCCATCACCTGATTCGTTCTGTGTCAACAGCCCTCACCTCACCTCGACACCTTCGCAGTCTCTTCCTGAAATCCGTAATGTAAACACCGTTCCTCTAGGCAGTCAATGTTACCAGTAACGTGTGCTTATTTTAATTATAAGCTACCCTTTTTTACTATCTAAAGGTCTTGGACTAAAAACAGTACATATGGGTGAGCTATTGAGTCCTCAAAACATGAATAGATTTTAAATCGCAAAATTATGATTAGAGTGAATAAAAAAGGCTAATCACCAACAGATTTGACCAATCATAACATTAGGAAATATCAATTTATATTAGATCAAAATTTACTCAAAAAGAGAGACCTATAAATGTAAACTATAGATCATGCTGTAAATAGTGGTGCTGTGCTGTAATTCAGCTACTTTGGGTGAAAGATAAAAGGCTTTATGCTTGGTGCTCTTTAATACTGATTCAGCTATTCAATGGTATACATGGACATTTTAGAGAAGTCTGGGATGTCCATGTTTCATGGGTTCAAATGTTATCTAGGCGAAAGAACCAATTATCAGGCTTGTCAAATAATCAAAATTCAGAAAAATACTATGCTCGGTTCTTTTAATATCGACACGGCTTCTGCTCAATTGTTGCCATCAACGTGGACACTACCAGAGAAGCCTGGGGTGTCCATGTTGAATGGTAGTCAAGGTTCAGATGTTGTTTAGAGAAGAGAAGTAAGTGTCAGACTTACCTGAAAATCAGACCAACACTACGTGGGTCAGATTCCACGTAAAGCTGTAGGTCCAAAAGTTGCCCTGGCTATTGAGCTATTAATAAATAGTCCTTCCTTAGCAAAGTCGAACTGAGATAGTAACAATGACTACACTTATTCATCTACATTCATTCACCCTCATATTCCCGTATCTCTATTACTTAGTCACTGTAAGATGTTACAACTTGATACACACCCAGGCTGAATAAGGCAAATTAGACTTTTGGTCTTCATGCAGTAATAGGAATTGTTTGACGATATTTTTGTATGTTATCAATTGCCATATTATTGAAAAACTTGTAAATATTTAATAATTCTGCTCTTTTTGTAAAATTATTTGTACATGGCATACGCCAGTCTTAACACGTTCAGTGCGGGTGGACCGTATACGATCCACCGCCGGCCGGGTTTTAAGCGCACTGCATATTATGTAGGAGTAAGTGTAACATTGATTAATTGATTGTAGTTGATAAGTCCTAGAAAGGGGTTATCCTAAAAGACCAATCAAAATTATTTATTTACTGTGATAAGTATTCTTAATCATGTTTCATTTTATTGAATTAATAAGTAGTTGAACTATTGCAGACTTGTTTTAAAACAAGTTTGTAATCGTAGAGATGAAATACAGCCACGCTTGTTTATGCACACTAACTATCTTGGTCTTCGGATGTGGACCGCGTCACGTTTACCACATCAACTCACGAAGACTAAAATAATTATGTATAGATAGTCATCTTTTAAAAAAAATTATAAACTTGATACTATTTAGTTTTATGTAAAAGGTACACGTAGACGCTCGTCCTTTGCTCATGACTTGCCCCTTTAACCCATGAGTATTCAGTATGAAATATTAACCATAGTTTATACAAATTCGTAAAAGCCAAGCAGTGTTTTTTTAAAATTATATTTATTTTATTACTCGGCAAGTTGTTTCAAAGAAATTGAAGAGTTACAAAAAAGGCCAATAACTACAAATAGGCTTGTAAATAACAAATATGAATTTATTAATTTTAACACTTAATAATTCGTATAACACTCTACAATAATAAATATAAATTTAAATTTAAACTAAATAATTTGAGTTACACTTACTAATATTTAAAACTTAAATATAAAATAAATACTACAATATTTACACTCAATCTGTAGGCTATAATATTCTAAAACAAAAAAATATGGAAATTCAAACAAGGAGATATCTCACTTATTGTGCAAGGCTTAAATTACAATCATTTATGTGAAGAAAATTCCCAAATTGTTATCAAATGGTGTTCAGAAAATAAATTAACAATCAATACAAATAAAACATAAGCTATAGTATTTTCGTTGAATCAAAAAATAAATAAATAAAAATAAAGAACTGAAATGTTTAGGAGTAAAGATTGACTTATATATTAACTGGAACGCCCATACTGATTATGTATAAACAATATTCAATAGGAATTCTTGCTCAATGAAGAATTTAAAATCATGTCAATCAGATATTTCATTATTATTATACTATTAATTCATCCATAGCCACTTATCTTACTGCACTCTACTTTGGTCCTGGTACTTTTAAAATCTGTAAATTACAAAAAATACCTTAAGAATAATAAAAAAACATTCCCCAAAAGGCAAGCTGTAAACTATTCTTTAAAGTACCTTAAATTACGTCAGTACTTATTTTATATATATATCAAACAAAATATTTCTAAATTTTATAATTTTAAGCAGTATGCATAACTACTCCATAAAAAAACAAAGACAATATAAGAAGAAATTATTTTACAAATTATAAATTAATACATATTTTTGAAAACAATTCAATCAAAATGTTTAATAAATTACCAATACATATAAGAATTCTGGAAAAAGATGCTTTCAATGAAACATTTATAATTTTTTTTATTTATATTGATTTACTATTTTATATATTGTATGTTTAATACTTTTTTATTAAATGAAGACAATAAATATTATTATTATACAGTCTTGGACTCTATAACCTCTGTCACGTATATGATTATGAGTAATATATAGTAATATAGTTACGTCTTATACAATATACCTTTTCTATGACTTAGAAGCGTGTTAATGAATCGGACTATAACAGCTTATTTTAATATTGATTATATTTACAATTTCAATAACTGAAGGCTTTTTTATTTCTAAAGTAATTTGAAGTGTAAAATTTGCTAACGTACACGGGAATCGAACCCGGATCATATGTAAATACTGTAACATGTATGCTTACTTTAATAAACATATGTCTTACCTACAATTAGATTGCTCTCAAGTTAAACACAATCTCACCATAGATTTCAAGACCCCTTAGTTTTTGAACCCATGTCAAACCCTTGTCACACTGGACCCGCGAGGGTATGATAGTGGAGCGCCTCAAGGCCAGGCGCTCCACTGTCGCAGTTGGTGGCACGTGGACCGGGCCCATACCACTCTACACTGTTGTTGCTATGCAGTCAGTGTGAGCTCATCTCTTGCGCGAGGTAGACCTTATGTCGGCCGCTATACGAATGTGAACCGTTCTATATTTTTGCGTTTTTCGTTTTTATCTATCGTTTTTTCGAGCGGAGTTTTACAATTGATGTAATTTAGTGATTTCTTCATGTAAATAAGTTTGTTCTTTATGTAAATAAGTGTGTTTAGTGTATATTATTGTAGTATTTAGTGTAATTTTTATTGTTGAAACATGGCTGACAACACTGTTGATGACCTTGACTTGAGTGACGACATTATTATAAGTGAAGATTCCGACACCGAAATTGATGATGATGATGATGCAGTTTTGAACCCTATTTGGTGTAACAACACTGCTGGACTCAAAAAAATTAACTTTTTGAAGGACAATAAGCTATTGGTGGCCATACCTGGTGATGGCTCACCTATTGATTGGTCTTCCAGCATCCCAAGGGGCTGATGGACCGTATCCAGACCACAACTTATGACGTCATAAACAACTTTTTCCCATGCTACAACCAACTTCGTTTTGCTGTTTTTGGGCTGTCTATACCTTATGAAAAGTAAAATTAAATTTTATAGTACTTAGTTTCCCGGGTCGGTTAGAGTGTTTTTACTATAGCAGTGAACATGTTAACAAGATTCAAGACAAAATATTTGTAGTAGATAGTTAATTTTTAACTGTTTTTCTTTAGCAAACTTACAACTTCCTTCCAAGAAATGGAATTTGGAAGATGATAGTGATGAAGAAGATGAAGCAAAGACCGAAGGAAAAGTTGATGAAGTAGAAGAAGTAGACCCTCTAGATGCATTTATGCAGGTATCTCAATTTGAAAATATCAGTTATCAAGATAAATGTTAATGTTGTGAGCCCTAATTTTAATAAAACCAAGACCTGCACGGTGTTAGAGGTAAATTACTGCCCTAAAATATTTTTAATTACAAACACACCATTATCTATTGATAGTAAGATATTGCTCTTAAATCATTATTTGTTGGTATAAGAACATATTATTTTATGATAGAAGTTTGATTTATACAGAAATATAAACTAAAGGCAGTAATTGTAATCTCTTCTATATTTTTTTCTCTGAATAAAATACCTTTTTCTTGTATATTATTCAAAGTTATAAGTAAATAGGGAAATATTTGCAAAGTTTTTATGATACTTAACAAAACAAATATCAAACTTGTTTAGTGATTAGGTATGGAATCAAAAGAAAGTATGTGATATTTTACAATGTACAATTTGATATAGTAATAGTAATAAGGCAGTAATCAGAAAAGTTCTCTGTGATATTACATAAACAATGCTTATATGGAACAAATTAACGAGCTGAAGTTGAAATTAAATATTAATTTTAAATTGATGGTTATGTGCTACTCCTGAAAGGAATTAAAAATATATGGGTGTTCAACTGTTGCGAGCAGTAGGCATTGTGTCAGCAGTAGTTGTCAGTTGTACATTCCTGTACAACTGCACAACCACTTAGTTCACAGTTTAGTTTTCACAACCATTGTAAAACATCCGTTTAGTTGTTTCTACCCAACCCTAAAGAATACGCTAAGTATAAGTAGTATACGACAACAGTCAAATGACTAGTCAACGTAGGGAACGAGTTCGTTTATTAAGATTTGAACTAGTCCAATTCAAAGTGAACAACAGAGCTGGGAAGGTAGCAATCACACAAATGTTGATCGAGTCTACTAGTCACTTGTAACCTAACCTAAAATAGTGTGAATAAAACACAAGTGCTGGTTTGTGTCTTTATGACGCAAGAAAGGGGACGAGAGATCCGGATCACAATGATCAAAAAGACCTGTTACCGACACTAATCTACGCCATGGAAAATATGCCTAGGTTCGTTCACACGAATAAAATCGTTAAATCAAAAGGATCCTAAGAACGTGTCACTTTACTGACCCGAACTGATTGATCCAGATCACTGTAAAGAACCGAACTTCCCATCTCTTCTAGGCGAAAGCCCATCTCCCTTGTGTTGTACGTGTAAGCAACTGTTCAGCTCCTTTTCGGAACTGAAATTCATATATTTCCCGTGAAATGACTGAGATCTGTTTTGCTGTTTAACCTGAGCACGGAATCATCCAACGATTTGACGGAAGAAAATACGGAAGAAAATATCATAAAATATTGTAGTAAGTATCGTACTGCTGTAGTAAGACCTTTTCCAAATAAAATATGGACGGATTTAGAGATTTAGAAAATAATTTGTATTGAAACGAAGCCTTATCACATGTCTCTTTTTTAATTCACAAGTTTCTAATTTAGCTGCCCACAATATTCGTTGTATCACTAGTTAGCCCTTAGCTGATAATTCACACTGCATTTGGACGCCAATATCGGCAAGACCTATTTTATATTAGCTGACTACGTCTATAGTTTTGATTTGATTACGTCAGAAATTTCTCGTGATGAAATAATTATTTATCTGTTGTTCAGTATAACCTCATGTTTCTAAGTAGTTTCGAGTTGCACACATTTTAATTAAAAAACTAATTTATCCTAAGCCACTATAACATTTATTTTTGGTAAATATGCTCAGTAATTATTATCAATCGATTGAAGTACTCCGTCATCCAGATTTTGAAATTTAATTATATAATTTACAGTTATTTCAGGTTGACTGTAACAATGTTAATACTGAATTAAATTCCCACAGATCCACTTTTCATGGTGTGTACACAATCCATTTTTTTTTTTTTTTTTTTGAGATATGGTAATCCTGAAAGCAACTGACTGCATTTGGTGATGGACACTAAAATTTAGCATCACTTTGGTTGGATCCAGCTTTTGCACACATGCTTCGCTAATGTACGTTTTCGCGGTACACTTGATGGAATCATCAGATAAACAAATCGGCCGGCTGTGAAACAGTGTAATAGACTTGCATAGAAAATCTGATCTGTGTTGTAAGTGAACAGATGTAATATTATCGATTCAATTCATTACACTTTCTCACATCACATTATTCATATTAAGGAAAAAGGTTATACAAAACAATGCCACATGAAAATGCAGGAAAGTAGGAAATAAAAAGTTTTATTTATCAATTATTAAGTTAATGTTAAAAACAACAAGCCAAAATTATTAATTACTTACGTGTTTTAGTCAATCTGTCGACTAGATAACTTGACTACGCATTTCAAGTCAAAAGACTCATCATCAGGTCACTTGTTCTTGTTAAGATGAACTTGAAACCCACTTCATATTTCTTCAATAGGAGTGTGCGTATGTGTGCATCTGTGTTGGCGAGTGAGAAAGTTAACATTTACACTCTCTTCATGCCTGTTTATTTATAAAAAATAGTTAGCGTTGTGTTTTTTTTTAATTTTTTACTGCTTTTCAGTTCACATTTAACTATTTATGTTGTTAGTTTTATATTTATCTTTATTACATTAATTTCAGAAGTTCGTCAGATATAAGTAACAGGACTGATAAATGGCTCAATCTCCCACCCACAGGATTTTCCCATGTGGGGGTTATCTTTGTATGTATATGTTGTTTTTTCTTGTACTTGTGTTCGAGTTGGTATAATCTCATGTTTTCAACTCGAAACTACTTAGAAACATGAGGTCATACTGAACAACAGATAAATAATTATTTCATCACGAGAAATTTCTGACGCAATCAAATCAAAACTATAGATTTAGTCGGCTAATATAAAATAGGTCTTGCCGATATTGGCGTCGAGATGCAGTGTAAAATATCAGCTGTGCCAACTAGTGATACACTGAATATTGTGGACTAAACTTATGAATTAAAAAGAGAAGTGTGATGGAGCTTTGTTTCAATACAAATTATTTTATGAATCTCTAAATCCATCCATATTTTATTTAGAAAAGGTCTTACTGCAGAAGTACGAAACGTACTACAATATTTTATGATACAGTATTTTCTTCTGTCAAATCATTGGACGATTCCCTGCTCAGATTAAACAGCAAAACAGATCTCATTCATCTCACGGGAAATATACCATAATTTCAGTTCCGAAAAGGAGCTGACAAGTTCCTTGTAAGAACAACACAAGGGAGATGGGCTTTCGCCTAGAAGAGATGGGAAGTTCGGTTCTTTACAGTGATTTGGATCAGTCGGTTCGGGTCAGTAAATTGAGACATTCTTGGGACCCTTTTGATTTAACGATTTTATTCGTGTGAACGAACCTAGGCATATTTTCCATGGCGTAGATTAGTGTCGGTAACAGGTCTTTTTGATCATCGTGATCCGGATCTCTCGTCCCCTTTCTTGCGTCATAAAGACACAAACCAGCACTCGTGTTTTATGCACACTATTTTAGGTTAGGTTACAAGTGACTAGTAGACTCGATCAACATTTGTGTGATTGCTACCTTCCCAGCTCTGTTGTTCACTTTGAATTGAACTAGTTCAAATCTTAATAAAAGAACTCGTTCACTACGTTGACTAGTAATTTGACTGTTGTCGTATACTACCTATCCCTGAGCGTATTCTTTAGGGTTGGGTAGAAAACAACTAAACGGTTGTGAAAACTAAACTGTTGCGCTGCTAAACGGTTGTGTGAACCAAGTGGTTGTGCAGTTGTACAGGAACGCACAACTGACAATGTCAATATTGACAACTACTGCTGACATAACGCCTACCGCTCATAACATTTGAATACCGAACAACGGCCCATATATTTTTAATTCCTTTCAGGTATAGCAACAATTTGAAAGAAAGTTTAATTAATTTTTAATTGAATAAAAATGTTTAATTCATTAAATAATCTTTAAATATTTCATTTGATAAATAATAATAATAACAACATTATTTTAAGTGTTTTAGATACTTTATTCCTGTGTAAAAATTTATTCTATGGATTAGAACTTTCAAAACAAGATAAAATAATGTTGGTACTCATATAAGTTTTTTTCAAATTAAAAATTTAAATCTAATATAAATAAATTTATCAACAGAATATGACCATCAACTTCAAATCGAAACATTTTATAACTTTGATGAGTCACCTCCTCATTCAGTCAGAATAAAAATTAATTAGTAATTCTTTTTCAGCGAAGTTCTTTAAATATTAATTAAAGTGTTTTAGTAGATTACGTTTAACATACATTCCCCAAAATTTTATCTTAGCGACCACGTGGGCTACTCATTTCACGGCGGAAGCTAAGGTCGTTCGCCTTACTGTATTGTCATCACCATATGATCCGATCGGACCAATCACCGATCGCCATGCGAACGCATTGTGGTGGCCAGGAGGGGTGGGTGATCTCTGGCAGATCTCGATGAGTATTCCTATGAGTTATGTCTTGGTCGGCTCTTGGCTAATAGTAATTATCAGAGTTAGATGATATGGGACGGGATTTTGTTGGTTTTACAATATAACATTATATACTGAAACTATTATTATGGATTGTGGTTCATGTAAAATAAATACAAGTGACATTTACTGAAAGCCGCAGTTGTTATTGCTCCTTCCGTGACCACGTGGTGCATCCAGGAGGAAGTATGTAAGGGTCGGACCCCTTTAATAAGTTACAGTGGTGGCAGCGTATTTGTACTATCGCGACATAAACAGTAATTTTAAAACAGTTGGACACAACCAAATAGTTTTATACAACGTTGTTGAGCTCTAACTAAACTGTTTCGGACATCGAACTATTGTATTTAACCGTGGTAGTTGAAGCAGTTGTGCACAACCGTTTAAAACAACCGTTGTCACCATGCTGTTGTAGTTGCAACCGTTGTGGAATTGAGACAGTAGTGCCCAGCCCTATTATTGTTAGATCATGATTATTACGTATCAAACTGATAACGTATGATCAAGGATAAAATAAATACAAGGAAACAAACTGTTTTATTTCATAACTTATAAAACTGTTTATTTTTAAAACTAAATTAAGATGTAAATCTAGTATTATGTGAAATAAAACTACTCGATCAAACTTCGAGTAGTTTCATAAGCTTCGAGCTGAGTTCGAGTAGTAAAATACTCGGTCAAGTACTCAGTTTCGAATACTCGCACACCCCTATTTTTTAGTATTTAGTTTTAAATTGTTCAGCATGCTTTGTTTGAGGCACAGAGTAAGTAATACACTTACTCTGTGGTTGGAGGTCTCCCTCTGACCTCACAACTCAGCTTATTTAGACCATTTGAGAATGAGGCAACCTGAATTGTATAGTTGATTGTTTTTAAATAAGCGCAATTCATGTTACAAATTAATATATTAGAAAAATCTTAATTCGAATTTAAAGTATTTAAATCTGTAGTTCAATAGATATTTAGAAATAATTTGAATATTTAGAAATAACCTTTGCTACTTACCAGAACATGATGATATCTAAATGTGATAACAGGAAGTTCAAGAAGAAGTAAGGAAAGTAAACAAGATGGATGGAAAAAAAGCAGGAACAGAGAAACCAGGGCTACCTCAACCACAACCAGGTTCAGGGTATGTTATTGTCACTGGAGTTGCCAAGAAACGAACTGAAAAAGGCAAAGGCGAGTTGATTGAACAAAATCAGGATGGTCTTGAGGTAAGTTACACTAAATATTACTTCTTCTTCACTGTCACAATTGTTTAATGGTTTTATAAATGGTTTGATATAATAATGATCATGGGCATTTGCCTTTTACCAAAAGTAAGACATAATCTTAAGACTTACTGGTCTGACAATTAGATATTTTAGCGCAAGATTAAATCAATTATATAGAAAAGATTCATTTGAGTCTCTTGAAATGTCTACATTTTCATGGTGATACATAAGATGAAAATCAACCAGAGCTTAGATTTGGAAAAGATAAACAATCTCATGAACATGTTCAATAATCTATCTCTTTAAAAATTTTGTGAGAACATTGTTGTTTGAGAATAATTATTGGCTGGTATACTGATCTTTCCACAATACAATCCATAAGTATACAATAAAAGTTTATAATTTGAACCAATTAGTGTTGATAATTTTTAATGCTGTGTCATTAACAGATAAACATATCAAGATAACTTGATAAAAGAACATATATTTTTTTAGAACTCTATGAGCAGGTAGAGCTAAACACCTTTTAATAATAAACTTGAGTAAGGAGAAGTTTATGGTATATAAAGTGAAAGCGGTGTTAATATGATGAAGAGGAATGATAAACATTCAGTACATATGCTTTTAATTAGTGCTGAAGTACAAGGGCTACACTGGTCAGGGCAACCCAATCACTCATCAGTGCTGAAGTACAAGGGCTACACTGGTCAGGGCAACCCAATCACTCATCAGTGCTGAAGTACAAGGGCTACACTGGTCAGGGCAACCCAATCACTTATCAGTGCTGAAGTACAAGGGCTACACTGGTCAGGGCAACCCAATCACTCATCAGTGCTGAAGTACAAGGGCTACACTGGTCAGGGCAACCCAATCACTCATCAGTGCTGAAGTACAAGGGCTACACTGGTCAGGGCAACCCAATCACTCATCAGTGCTGAAGTACAAGGGCTACACTGGTCAGGGCAACCCAATCACTCATCAGTGCTGAAGTACAAGGGCTACACTGGTCAGTGCAACCCAATCACTCATCAGTGCTGAAGTACAAGGGCTACACTGGTCAGGGCAACCCAATCACTCATCAGTGCTGAAGTACAAGGGCTACACTGGTCAGGGCAACCCAATCACTCATCAGTGCTGAAGTACAAGGGCTACACTGGTCAGGGTAACCCAATCACTCATCAGTGCTGAAGTACAAGGGCTACACTGGTCAGGGCAACCCAATCACTCATCAGTGCTGAAGTACAAGGGCTACACTGGTCAGGGCAACCCAATCACTCATCAGCGCTGAAGTACAAGGGCTACACTGGTCAGGGCAACCCAATCACTCATCACTGCTGAAGTACAAGGGCTACACTGGTCAGGGCAACCAGTGCTGGCAGAGTTGATGTATCAGATTAAATATCTGCTTACTACACCACATTAACATTGAAATGGTACAAGAAGATTGCATTGGAACTTTTCCTTGACACCAGTGTCGTGAATGCTCTCATAGTTTTTACCGCTGGGCAGAAGAGAAGTGAACAATTTTACATACTAAAATTATGGCTGGCACCCATTGAAAAGTTAATCATAAAGCCACCCCAAGTTCTGCCTTTTGGATGTAAACAGAAGAGACCAAGTTCTTATTATACACTGGCCCAGTTATAGGGAACTGCTGGTTTGAAAAAGATGTTGTTAACTTGTTTTATTTATTTGTTTTTATTTTATTTATTCTTAAGACGCTGATATAGAAGAGTAGAACTTCTAATTATCCTTGGTGAAAGAGTTTGTATTAACAGAAGCAAGAAAGAGGGCTAAAAAACAAGAAATCTGCCTAGGAAATACTACAATTTATCTCCCTTGTTTTAAAAAACTTAAAAAAATGATTGAAACAGTAACTGATTTCACTAACCAGTTCTGTTTTTGTTATGTGAGTGTAATTGCACTTTACCAATTTACCAGGAATGCTGCTTCCTTTTCTTTCATTTTTTACTGAAATCCTAAGTGTAAGTGCCCTAAATTTAACCTGTAAGATTACTTTTGATGATTAATTTTTAGGGGTGTGCAAGTAGTCATTCTTGATTTTGAGCTGAGTCGAGTAGTTGGCATTTTTTTTTCGAGTATCAAGTATTTTCGAGCAAGTAATTACAGAAAGATTTCCTGTTCACCCAAGACAACTGTAAAAGTCAAACACCATCCTATGCCTATGTTAAGTTCTGCCAGATTTGTAAATATTTATATCTAAACTGAACACAATAATTTTGATTTTTTTGTTTTTAACTGTAACATTTGATAAGTAAAACTTTTTAATTTAATTCCTGCTTTCCTACATTTTTATGTGGCAATGTTTTGTTTAAACCTTTTCCTTGACTCATGGCTAATATGATGTGAGAAAGTATATTATTAATTGAAACAAGGTGGATTATGAAGATTTCATGTGTTCACTCATATCACAGATAAGATTTTCTATGCAAATCAATTATGCTGTTTCACAGCCGGCTGATATGTTAATCTGGTGGTTCTGATCAAAGTGCACTGCGAAAACGCACAGTAGCAAAGCTTGGTGGCAAAAGCTGCATTCAACCAAACTAATGCTAAAATTCAGGCATCATCGCCAAATGCGGTCAGTTGCTTTCAGAATTGCCTCCTCTCAACAAAAAATTGATTTTGTACACACCATGAAAAGTGGATTAGTGGGTATTTAATTCAGTAATAACAAGGTTACAATTAACTGGAAATAAGCTGTGAATTATATAATCAAATTTGAAAGTCTGGAAGACAAAGCAGTTCAGTTGATTGATAATAACTAAGCAGGTTTACCAAAAATAAATTTTAAAGTGGTTTAGGATAAATTAAGATTGGTAATGAAATGTATGCAACTTGAAACAACTTTGATACATGAGGCTATACTGAACAACAGATAAATAATTATTACATAATGAGAAATTTATGAAAACCTGGCGTATTCAGATGAAAACCATAGATGTAGTTGGCTAATATAATAGAAATAATACTGGTTAAATTACCTTTTTTCCTGTCAACAGTTCTTCAAACATAATCTGCTATGTACATTTCGAAGCATAGAGCTTCATCATCAGGCTTTCCAAAACGTCACTATTTACATTACACTAAACATTAAAAACATTTAAAATATAAACTATAAACATTTAAACATATTAACATAGCACATTTGCCGGCCGGCGATAGACACCAACTGATGACCAATGAGCAGGTAACGAACTCAAACATGTTAACCTACTCCCACCTGTTAACCTACTGGTGGGAGTAGGCGAACATGTTTGAGTTCGTTACCTGCTCATTGGTCATCAGTTGGTGTCTATCGCCGGCCGGCAAATGTGCTATGTTAATATGTTTAAATGTTTATAGTTTATATTTTAAATGTTTTTAATGTTTAGTGTAATGTAAATAGTGACGTTTTGGAAAGCCTGATGATGAAGCTCTATGCTTCGAAATGTACATAGCAGATTATGTTTGAAGAACTGTTGACAGGAAAAAAGGTAATTTAACCAGTATTATTTCTATAATATA
Source organism: Stictocephala bisonia (assembly GCA_035578905.1). Lineage (NCBI taxonomy): Eukaryota > Metazoa > Arthropoda > Insecta > Hemiptera > Membracidae > Stictocephala > Stictocephala bisonia. Next base: position 706,560 of record JAQJVL010000260.1, on the reverse strand, counting down.
ACAGTTCTGGAGGCTAATAAAACAAAATGGCTAATATAAGTCTAGCCCAGTGGTTCCCAACCACTTAGAACTGGAGTACCACCTGAGGCTTTACCCGTGACTTTGCATATCACCAGTTGTAGGCCTATCAATGAGTTTATTTACAAGTATTATCTACAAAATTCGAACATATTTAAGTTCGGTACAAATCCGCACAATTTGAGTACTGACACGGGTATATTACGTGAATTTTGGTATTTCAGATTTTTTCACGTTTTCTTGATATTCCGAATTTCTCAAGTTTTCCGACAAAATAAATTAACATATTTACAATCAGGGTGTTATTTTCAATAAATAGCGTAACACAATTTTAATCGTTGGTAACTGGATATTGATTCACAATGCGTTAATGCAATAAAAATGTCAACTTCAGTGGAATAGCTATGAATATAACTAAACAAATCAAATTGATACTAACACAATCATATAGTGAAGAATTATAATAAAAGTTATTTGGAAACAATATCAGTGAGAAACTGTTGTTGCTTCTGTTTTAACAACATTTGTATGTCAGGGTCAATTGAGCTTATCTTTAATCTCAAATTGTTTTCTACAATTAGCCAATTCCTGTATTTTTTTATGTAAACTAACTCATAAAACTCACACGCTCGCACAGATAAGTTGTTACAAATTGAACTATAAGAGCTTGATTGAAAACTGCAGAGTATTCATTCTTCGTACACATCCAGAAAGAAACAAGAATTTTTTCTTTGAAAGAGTCTTTCATTGTACTGTCACACATAAGTTGTATGAAACTCTCTTTAGCTTCCACGCTGGACATAACGTCTTTTTGTGAAAAAAGGATTACTAACCTAATCATCATTTGAAGAGCATGTTTCGTGGAAGTATTTTTCAAAATTCATCTTAAATGCTCCACGATGTCTAAAAGCTTCTCGCTTTATCATGTGGTGGGTAGTTTTGCACTGCAGAGCAACCTGTCTAATTCTTCTCACAAGTCCTGATAGTTTTCTATACATTGCTCTTGCACTGTCTGTGCACACACCCACACATTTTGACCAAGGCAAATTTATTTTGGTTAAGTACTCATCAATAAGCTGAAATATGTGTTCTGCTGTTTTATTGGTCAATATTGGTTTACAAAACATAAGCTCCTCCAATCATGATGGTCAAACCAAATGAATACCAAAAATTGAGCCATATTGATTATATCAGTACTTTTCATTAATCTGAATAGCGAAAAATGTGCATTGCTGCAAATATAAAACAAGTATCTCTTCGATGTTTAACGCCATTTCGTCAATTCTCCTCTGAACGCTATTGTTAGACAACAGGATTTTTTTCAATTTATTTGGATGCTTTTCTCTTAAAACTGTACAATTTCTTTAGCAGCTGGCATAATAAGTGATTCACCAGTAGTGTGTGGTTATTCACTCTTGGCAATCCTTAAACTAGGTTAAGTTACATTACAATTACAAGTGACTAGTTGGCTCGGTCAACCAACATATTGTGTGATCGTTACCTTCCCAGCTCTGTTGTTCACTTTAAATTGAATGAACTAGTTAAAATTATAATGAACAAACCCGTTGGCTAGTTCATTTGACTTTTTCATTGACATTTTGACAAGACATTACTCAAAAACAACTAACAAAAGAATTTCTGAATGTAATACAATTCCAAAACCTAAACAGTATCAATTAAAAAATAACCAACCCCAAAGCTCCTACTTTAACAGCTCAACCTAAAACACATAAAACAGACATACCAATCAGACCAATAATCAACTTATAAAGTACACCATCATATAAATTATGCAAAAATTTGTTCAAAAAGATTCAAGAAAACATTATTTGGGACTGCAATTACAGTATAAAGAATACTTCTGAACTGATAAACAATATCAAAGATATTCAAATTCCAAACCAATGTCAAACTATTTCATTTGGTATAAAAGACATGTACATAAACATTCTTACTAAGGAAACATTAAACATTTTAGAAAATGATCTCACAACTACTAACAAACTGAACACTAATGAAATTAAAGATATCATAATATCAACTGAAATTTCTATTGAACAAAACTACCTCAAGTATAACGACAATTTTTACTAGCAAAATAATGGACTACCAAAGGGATCTCCTTTATAAAGAAGAATAGCAAACATCTTCCTACACAACTGGAACAAAACAAAATTATAAACGAATCAAATCCTCAAAAACAAAAGATAATATACTGGTTTCGTTATGTTAATGATGTGATAATTACTAGAATATTTAAATTCATTAAATTACAAGATAAAATTCACAAAAGAAAAAAAAAAAAAAAACACTATTTAGATCTAACCATCACAAATATTGGAAATACACACTCTTTCAAAATTTTTAGAAAATCAACCCAATGTGATCTACTTAATTGTAACCATCCACATAACTCTAAATCATCCATGGAAATACAAATTAGTTGGTTTCAGATCAATGATAAACAGAATGTTAAACATCCCAATGACAACATCTGACTACAAAGAAGAAAAGGCAACAATAAAATACTTAGCTTCGATAAATGATTACAACTATTTATAATAGGTAGCGGAGTTGGTTAAATCCCAGCTTCATGTGCTAAAGGTTCTCAGTTTGATCCCAATCAGAGTCAATACATTTTGAGAAGGATCAGCTGATAACCACCGGATGTTCATTTGTCATTGGGCTATTAATTAATGACACTTTCTAAGGAATAGTCAGCCTTAGTTTGTAACAATGACTACATTCGCTCATCTACACTCATCACACTCATTCGAAATCCATATTCGCCCATATCTTGACGATCGGTGTCTTATGAAAAAAAAATAAATAAAATAAAATAAAAAACTCAGCTATTTTTGACAAAATTATAAAAGAAATTAAAGTAAACAAAAATAGGAAATGAAACAAAAGATAAGAAAAATGTATCATGGTTCCTTATAATAAAAATATGAATGAGGCCATTAGAAATACGTTTCAATACAGTAATTATACAATCAGTTATAAAACGAAGAAAAAATTTTTTTATTTAATTAACAAAATATCTAATAGGAAAATAAAAATAATAAATATGATAAATCTGGAGTATATAAGGTAAATGCTCAGAATGCAATTCTTTCTACATAGAACAAACTGGATGAACATTGATTCACGTTACAAAGAACACATACAAGCAATAAAAATCAACAACTCTACATCAATTAAATCAAACTTTGCCGAACATATTCTCCAGTCAAACCACAGTTACCAAAATATCAATGAAAATGTTACAATTCTAGAATTTGAAAAGAAAGTAGAAAAAATGAACTAAAAAAAATTAATCATATACATAAACAATCACAATTAACCACAGAACATACTAAATACACAAATCAGCATGAACAATCCTATATATATATAAAATAAGAGAAATTAAAAACATAACAATCAAAAATAAAATTCAACTTACCCACACACTAAATTAATCATATGTTATTTACATCTGTTTTATTTTTATAATTGTTCATTTGTTGTAGGTTATATTTGTACACTCTTAAGATGGCTTAAGAGCCGAAACCGGTCGTGTTTTATAATAGAAAATGAATAAAGGGTATTTTATTGAAATTATTACTTTATCTAGTTTAACTAACGATTAACTTATTAGAAGAAAGTTAACAGTTGTTAATCTACACATTAGTAACAATACGTTTTCCCCCCTAATGTTGCATTTTTTTGAATTAATACAAGCTACATCAAACCAACTCCCCCCTTTCCCAGGTGGTGATATGGTGAACAAAATTTCCAGCCAATATCGTAGTTGTATGTGTAGTGTAGCCGGCACATAGTAGTTTACTGCAAGTTCACTGTTTTTTTTTTTGTAAATATGGATGGGGTATATTTTAAATCATTTTTAATTTTGCTTATAGAACAATTTTTTATTTTTTTTCTAACAATTGTTAAGGACTATCACATTCAGTTTATTGAATTTAAGATTATGGTGACTGTATGAAAGTTATTTCGTTTTAGTACTTATCTGAGGAAGAAGAGGAGGACTTGACAACTACAGCTACAAACTTGGCAAACAAGCAGAAAAAAGAACTTGCTAAAGTTGACCATGCTGGTGTTGAGTATTCACCCTTCAGGAAGTCATTCTATACTGAAGTGCCAGAGATTGCCAAAATGACTCCAGAAGAAGTTGAATTATACAGGGAGGTATGTTAAAATATTTTTTATATGGAGTGGACTATAAATAGACATTTTATTCTAGTATAATCTCTACTTGAACATGAGATGTGTATTGTTTCCTCAATACAGAGTTCTATGGTAAGAGCAGAATATCAAGATAGTTATATTGTTAAGTGCATTTTTTTAAATCAATATCACTTTGTTTATATTATTGTATAGTACTGAAAATATAAATTAATAATCATTTAAATGACATTAACTTCACTATTTATAAATAAGAGATGTGAGAGTCCTTGAGGGGCAAGCTTAGCCTTGGCCATTTGAGCTCAAATATGTTGGCCATTTTGAACCCAAGCTCTTAGAGCCTGGAAGGAAATATCAAATATTGGTTAATAATTGTTTAATGTTATCAAAAGCCTTGACAGTTTCCTGTTGCAATTGTTTTCTCTGGATAAGTCACCAGTTCCTTTAGAGGTAAACAAAATGTTACTCGCATGTCGTCAGTGATAATTAATATAATGGTAAACAACTAGTTTTACTGACTCCCTAATTGAATCCATAGACATAAAAAAAAATAAAGTTGCAGGAATGTTATGGATCTATTTAAAGCATTCGATAGCATCTCTCACAGTAAATTAATTAAAAAATTGCAAGAAATCGGAATAAAAAATAACTATTTGAATTGGTTTGAATCATACTTATCAAATAGAAAGCAATATGTTGAGATTTCTAAAACTCAGAATAACAGGATATCCAAATTTAAATCTTAATTACAAGCAATTCAATATGGAGTTCCCCAAGGGTCAATTTTAGGGCCTCTATTATTTATATGTTGCATCCAAAATATGCCCAGTTGTCTGAGTCAGTTTGACGGAATTAAAAATGAATTGTGTCTTTACGCAGATGACTCAAATCTCATTATGTCAGCAAAAACCAGCTTAGATTTAGAATTAGCCTCTTTCACTGAACTATCTGGAATTCAAAATTTTTTATAGATAATGGTCTTATTTTAAATATGAAAAAACTAACTTTATTTCATTTGGAACAAAACAAAATAGAAACTTCCATGAATTTAAAATTTGTATTGATAATGAGTTTGTAAATGAAGCAGAAAAAATCAAATTTTTAGGTCTGTATGTGGATAAACATCTCACCTGGGATTCACATGTTGACCACATAATCAATAAAATTAACTCAGGTATCTATGCTCTAAAACGATTATCTTCTCTCTGTAGTTTATCAGTGCTTCGAACTGTATTTTACGCTCATATTCAATCTCATATATCCTACGGGATACTTGTCTATGGAGAGACCTCAAATCAAAATTTAAATAAAATTCTCAAACTTCAAAAAAAAAGCTTTAAGAACAATCTTGCAATTAAAAAGTGATGATTCGGTTAAGGAACATTTTACCAAATTAAGAATATTGACAGTTCATAGCCAATATATTTTTGATACAGTCACTTATGTAAAAAATCACAAACGTAATTTAAAAACTTTGAATGAGGTTCACTCTTATAACACCAGAAACAAAGCTACCATAATTTTACCTCATCATAACCTAGAAAAGTTTAAGAGAAGCACCACTTATTCTGGAATAAATTTTTTTAACTATATTCCCAAAATAATAAGAGAAGTAGATGATCTAAAAACGTTTAAACTATTGCTTAAAAACTTTTTGTTGCAGAATGCATTTTATTCACTGGAAGAATTTTTTTCATTAGGACCACTTTTTTAATGATACTTTTTACTTAGGCCTAGTGTCTTATGTCAAGACAAGGAATATTAGTGATATATTTTAATTAGTATAAATGCATAGTGACACTATTCCATGTACAATTATTGTATAAAAGCGAATAAAGAAATTTTGAGTTTGACTTTGACTAGTGAATGTGAGAAGTTACAGTGAATACTTTTTACAATGTTTCTGAAATTGCTCTAAAATGGATAAAATCTTATTGATTAAAAATCGGTTTCATAGAACAACTATTTTCAAAAACAATTTTTATAAATTTTCTGGTTGGAAAGAAAGCTGTTTGGGTGTACCCCAGGAATCAATTATAGGACCTCTTTAGTTTTTGATTTACATTAATGATTTGCCTTGTAATCTTAACTCAAAATTAATTCTTTATGCTGATGACACAACAGCCATGTTGAAAGCCAATAATCCAATCAGTTTACAACATTATATAAATGGTGCTTTTAAATAGTTAAATAATTGGTTTACTGTAAAAGGTCTATAACTTAACTGCTCCAAAACTTAAATTATTTGTTTTAAAACCATTCAAAATAGGGGAAATGTTGAGTTCCAGATAAATTTTGAAGGCGAAACTGTGAGAAAGGCAAATTTAACAAAATTGTTGTGCATTCAGTTGTAAAACAAATTAAAATGGAATAATTACATACATATTTTTGCTAAAAGACTAATTACTGTATGTTTTCAGATGACAGTTTAACAAAATGTCAAAGATTTAAAAACTAAAATTATTGTATACTATGCTTTATTTTTAATTCTCATGCAGTATGGTATAGAATTTCGGGTTAACCACTGTAATGCTAAATCCAATTTTAAAACAAAAAAAATCTTAGAATTATAACTTTTTGAAATCATAAATGCTCTTGTACAGAAATATTTAAAAGAATTGAAATTAGTAACATAGCCACCATTATATATTTTGCAATGCTTGTTATTCTTTATAAATGAAAACTGTCACCATAATTATTTAACAAGGTATCAAGATAATTTCCAACTGCCCATTCACAGATTGACTTCATTAGAAAAACTACCACAGTATACAGGGGAAAATGTACAACAGATTACTAAATACTCTGAAATATATTACAGAAATTGAAATGTTTAAACAAGAGGTAACTAAATTACTGATAGGCAAGGCTTACTATAGTACCGATGATTTCTCAAATTACGTCTTTTGTTAGTTTTAAGCAGGTTTTTGTATATGTGTTTGTTTTTTTCCTTTAGACTAGAGTTTTACTTGTAAATTTGTGCCAATTTCATCCGTTTCTCCAGCTTTGCTGGTTTATATAAATGTAATGTAAAAATAAAGATTAACTATTGACTATTTGATTGTTTGAACCTTTCAAGATTAAAGTTTTACAACTGATTGTTGAAAATACAATAGAACCTTAATAGGACAAAACTCAATAGCATAACATTTTCTATAGGTTTTTTATTTATTTTTTGTTTAAATCCTCATGAATCTTTCATAACACAATGTTAAAACTATTCAGTGAAGAAATTCTTTGAAATAATTACCTCAATAACACAAATTTTATTAGATCTTAAAACTAATTAGATTTATTTATAGCTTCAATATTTTGAGCTAAAAATACCACAAACTCACCTATATGAGACTAAATTCTTATAGTAAGACTACTATTTAGATAAACCTGTTCATGTCAAAACATGAACATTTCACAACCGCAAGTGTACAAATACTAGTGTTCCACACAGTTTAGACTTGTGCATGTGCCATTAAGAGTTATTGATTTTCTGTAGGCAGATATTTTTTAGAAGAAGTATAATTTTGATTTGAGTATAAAAATCCATTATTGTTTATCCATTATATTAAAATTAGTAAACATATCCAACAAAATGTAACTTATTGAATACATAGAGAGTTTTATATTAATGTTAACTTATAATATTTACCAATAAAAAGCATGAAAATAGAGCACAATAGAGTTAATTTTAAGTTTAATTCAACTTTCTAAAAATAAAAAAGATTTTAATTAATGAAATATAGAATAGATTGCTAGAATTCAGATGGAAACAGTAATCAAATCATGGTGTGAATTGTTAAAAATGCAACACATTTGAATTTATTAATAAAAACAAGGTAAGGTTGTGTTTATTATGAGAAATGTTTTGTAAAAAGGATGGATTGTAGACAGTCCTTTGGGTACTATTTATCAGGCAGGAAGTTATAAGAAGGCTCATGGTAACGAAGGGACATCGTGAAAAGTGTACTAGTCGCAGATTGTTAAGTTATACACTAGTGTTTGAAGTTAACGCAGCCAAGTTCGCTTATTCTTGTTACAACAATCAACCAATCAGAGTTGCTCTTTGGCAGGGCCGGTTTTAGACATTTTCCCAGTGAAAGCGAACAATATTGCGATGGCCCTCTTTAAAGAAGGAGTTTTTTAATTTTATTACATCCTAAAATATATATATATGTTCTGCATATATGTTTCTGTATATATATGTTTTTGTAATATTAAGGAATAATTTGTACACATTTATTTATAGAATAAAATAAATACGCTAACTTTCTTTTAAAAATACTTACTACTATATTTTTACACATTTTTAAGTATATCTTGTATAAACGAATTGTATATTTTAGAAAACTAAGTTCACTTATTATAGCACTAACAGTAATACATTTTTATAAATAATTCATGAAATGTTTGACAAATCATTTGCCAAATGAATATCTTGAATATAGTTAAGTGAATTGTAATTTTTTAGTTTTTTATGTATTCAACTAAAAGGTAAATATAGAACCTTGATCGCTTCTGACTATTATGTCACTCGTCGTATTGTTAGAGTTTTTAGGCATTGCTTTATTTTGATTGTTAGTTATTTTTAACAGTCGTGTTTAAAAAAAATGTCATATTAAGTAATTTGTATAGGCTAATTTAAATCATATTAAATTACTCCTAAAATACTGTGAAATATTTATCAGTAAAACTAAAGTTTTTGAAAAGTAATTGTGTAAGAACTGTTGTCGAAGTAAAATAATTGTTTTTCTCATGGCTATGGGAAAATTGAGCAAGATTATATTATTTTAATTTTAATTGATATCATTCATACGGTTCGCTTCGGTTTTCGTCTCTGTCTGCGAAAATGTTTGTTATAACAAAATGTCTGCGTTTTGAAACCAAATTATTTCTGTAGTGTTATTTTCATGTATTGTAATAATTCATTCAGCATATTTCAGAAGCGAATAAAAGAGTGGCCACATTTGAACTATTTTTTAATGTTTGGAAATTAGCGTGTTTATATTTTAATTGCCATAAAACTATGATAGTTTATGTGAAATCATTTTTTATTTAGTTAAAAATAATTAATAAACCTTATTATTAATTATTATAATATTAATTTTCAGGTGGTATTTTTTACCATTACTTTTTAACGTATTTTACTTAGTTTTCAGTAAAGCGTATCCTTCAATGCTTTAAACGTATGTTGAGAATTCTTGTGGTGTTCATTTAATATTATTTTGTTTTAGTCTTCAACCGAACATAAAAGATATGAAATAGAATTTTTTTGTAAATTGATGCCTTTTATTAAATATATAACCACATTAAACCAATATTTAGAGCACACTTCAAAGCTTTAAGGAATATTTACAAAACCATGCTTTGTAATATAATTTAATTAGTTTATAGTAAAGTGTATCTTTATGTTTATAAATCAAACTCTTCAGTTGTTTTTCAATTGTAGAAAATAAGTATGGTAAGCTTATGCTTAACCATTTTTTAATCTTAAACGTTTTGAGAATAACAAGATTTTAACAATAATTATGATTTTGGAAAACGTTTCAAGTAGAAATTCAATATTTTAGTAGACCCCCAATTTTATCAGTGAATAATTTGATTTCTCTGTAAAAAGTCTACTTTTCTAAACAAATATTACTATTTTTACAAAAACAAAATGACAAAAACATGTTAAGAAATAAAATACAGCAGCAATACTGGTACTGACTGGAAAATTGACAATTGTTGAAAAGAATTGGCCTTTTTGCTCAACATACATTCAGACAGAGAAGGTCGGGCATAGCCAACTGAGGAAGCGGCAGGTGGGGGATGGGTAATTGGGGTTTCCGATCGAAAATACTACGAAAACTTACTATACAGGAAATGATTCAAGGAACTATATTGTACTCTGTCCGGCAGATTAAACTTCCTTCACAAAAAAAAAAAAAAAACTTGATATACAGTAGTTCCAACTTCTCTCGTCAGTGTCGCATGACTTCTATATTTTCTTTCCCTGTAGAGCCCCTTAAGGTTTCATGCCAATTTTATTAGAAATAACAGTAACTCTAATAGTAGGAGTTTACCAATTATTTCTGTTTTTTGGTAGGTATATGCATACTCACGGGTCTACTTTATAACCTTACTCTTAAAATTTGAATTTGGCAGAGTGAATCAATAGTCAACCTCTAGTCAAGTTTAGTGCTGAGCATTTAGGTGCCCTCTTTTCCTGGCGCCCTACGCAGCTGCGTACTTTGCTTACACCTTAAACCGGCCCTGCTTTTCTGCCATCTGCATCTAAAATGTCTCTTTTCATGTTCATTTGACTGTGGTTAAATATCACGAAAATGTTTATGAAGAAATAAAACAACCTTAGTTTGTAACAATTCGCTCATCTACACTCATCGCAATTATTTAAAATCCATATTCGCCTATATCTTGAAGATTGGCGCCTCAAATAATAAATGAATAATAATCATGGTTAAATGTTTTATTCACAATCAAACTAATTTGTTAGTTCAATTTTAACAAAGGTTGTCGAAACTGACGAAGTGAGTGAAAAAATATACAGCTAATTGAGTAAATTGTTTACAGTATTATTTATTTTCTCCAAAAGGTTTACATGTTCTCTGAAGTATATTAAAAAACCCAAGAACACTGATGTTTTTTTATGAGTCATTATGTATAAATTCATAATTTTGTATAAACAAACATTAAATCTACTTTAATTTATTTTGCCATTTGAAATAAATTTACTTTTATTTTCTTTCAACTGCAGCTGAAAACTAAATCAAAATTTAATATCAGACATCCAAAAGGACTGCTCACTGAATGAACGTTATTGTTTTCAGTTTTTTATACTGAAGCTTTACAACTGGCCTGATCTGGATTTTTTTATTAGGATCATACTGTGATAGTAAAAAGATACTCTTTCAAATGTAACATATTTAACTTAAATGCCTAAGTATAAATCCAATATTACTCAGTGGTTGTAATAACACTTCTCTATGAAATTTGCAGTGCAGGAAAGTCCATAATGTGACTTTATATCAACTAACTGAACATGCATACTTGACAACATAAAAAAAAAAAACAACAGCAATAAAGTTTTTGGAATCGTTTATTATAAAGTTTGCTATACCCGACCTCCCATACACGTACAGTGGTATTGACCCACCCGCCCACCATACACGTACAGTGGTATTGACCCACCTACCCATCCATACACGTACGGTAGCATTATACCCACCATATGATTGATAGGTGCCTTAAGTATCAATGGTATCGACAAATCCCTATATCTTTTATTAGGCTTGTATATACACTTTCCTATTACTTTTGTACTTTTTATAGTGTGTTGTAACAAAATTTAATTCTTTTCAGGAATTAGAAGGAATTCGAGTAAAAGGCAAGGGCTGTCCAAAACCTATCAAAACTTGGGCTCAGTGTGGAGTCAGTAAAAAGATGTTAGAGGCTCTCAAGAAGCAAGAATATGAAAAGCCAACACCTATACAAGCTCAGGCTATTCCTGCTATTATGTCTGGTGAGATTATTAGGCTAAGGCTAATTTTGTATTTTACTGTATAATATATAATAACATTTCAAGACAGATAGAAACTATAATGAGGATAGTTGATACATTCATATCCTCTTGCCATCCAGCCTCACTGCCAGGTCTGGATATTTATGAATCGTCTCTTTCCTGGCTCTTTACACTGATTACCACTCAACATCAACACCCTAGACTTCTCTAGTAGTGTCTACGTTGATGGCAACCATTGAGCAGACACCATGTCAGACATGAATGATACATAATAAATGAATTAAGAGGGCCGATCATAGAACCTATCACCTTCAATCTCCTGAGTAGATGGGTTACAGCACTGCGCCACCAGTGCCAACAACTTTTCTGTCTGAATAACTTTAAATACCCTTCTTAATTAATGGTATTTTCCATAATCTTTCATTGACAAATTCATTTCTTCATTTGTTTTGGTAAGTCTCAGTGATATTTGTATTTTTTGTTTTGTTTTGTTTCAACAGTCTAAAATCTTGTTCCATTTAATTCAGATTTTACTTCGAAAATGTAAAAACGTCAAACAGAGAAGAAGATTTGATGCTAGTACTGTTTTTTTATGGACTTGTGAATGAAAAAGTCTTTTGTCAGGTGAGATGGGGTAGTGTTTCAACACAGAAATCCTGTTCTCAGTGACAGCCATTGTTTTAAGGGACTTTGTGTAATGTTCTTGGGCACACATTTTTTTCACAAACATTCCACTTTAATAACATTTGCTTGTTAAATATAACTTTTTCTTTTGTTTCTACCAATGCCAGTTAAGAGGAATTATCTGACAGCCTTCTAGCATTAAATCTTGCATATTCTACTTAGGAAATTTTTTGACAGACTTTGATATTTTACATTAATCTGTTCATTTAAAGATAATTTAAAACACCATGCATTTCTTTTGACTGACTGCAGAGTCTCACACAAACCATGACCACAGCTCAACAGGTAGGCTACTGGCCAATGAGAATGCAGGAGATGTCATAACGCTACAGTATAGCAATAAACCTTCAGGGCAGTGCTTTTGACTGGCTAAACAACTAGTTCAGTTACTCCTTATATACACCTCGTATATTCATAAATTTATAATTGTTTTAATAACTGTTAAAACAGTTATAACTGTTAAAGCACTTCTTAACTGCACAAAATGTCTTACTAGACATTTATGTTTACATTTTTATGTTAAAGCATTGCATAAGTGTTTAGATTTTGTTGTTGATTTTTTTTCTATTTAGATTGAGTGGTTTTATATTGCCATGTACAAAAGTTAACTTCTCCTAACTTGTAAGAATGTTAGAATTATTCTCTTTAATTAGCACCATTGAAAAATACTGTTATTTTAGTCTCGTAAGCAAATGTTCAGTAAAATATTTTTTAGGGCGTGATCTGATTGGCATTGCTAAAACTGGGAGTGGCAAGACTTTAGCATTTGTGTTACCGATGTTAAGACACATCATGGATCAGCCTCCCCTGGAAGCAAATGATGGACCTATAGGTACGTTATTTTTGGAGTTTACGTTGTGTCATTTTAAAATTAATTTTAATCCACTTCTCTTTCTTATTGGAGCTAAAGAATATAAGATAACTTTATTTATTAAAGAAATTTAAAAAAACTGTTGGTTGACGAGTAGAAAAAGTCAAAACACGTAAATACCTAGATTTCACAAACAAACAAAAATTTTAATGGTTATTTTAGAGTTTGAATGGTTTTGTGAGGCTTTATGAATATGAAAGGTAATTTGCATGTTACACTAAACAAAAAACTGTTAAATAATATAGGTAAATATGAGATTAAATGAACCTTGTAATTTCATAGATCAGCTGATGTCCATATTATCACTCCAAGATTCGACTCATAAATTTCAGATTTTGTTTCATTTAATCACTTCATGGGTTTAGTCTACCAAACAAGTTTTAAAAAGAAATTTGACAATGTCAGGATTAGTAATGGGTCGGTTCCATTTTTTTTCGATTCAGTTCCAGTTTGGTTCTTTACTAATCGGTTCCCGGTTCAGAGTACTTTTTGAATATGCCTCAGAAAACTTTACCTTCACACCGTGAATCAACAAGTAATGTGGTTTCAATCAGTAAAAACAGTGCATAATATTTTGGGGATTTCTATAATACGGAGGTTATGCTAAAAATAATGTAAAAGCCATGAAAAAAGTATACAAAATTAGTTAATCACAAGAAAAAACGCAAAATTACAGTCCTTTAAAAAAGTAGGTACATCAGGTTATCTCTTTTAAAAGTTGTATTACCGCAGGATGACAAGAAGTTGGGAATAAGTATTCCATTTTAAAACTCTACAACAGTCGGTAAAAAACTACAATAATTTAATAGCAAAAATCTAATTTAATGTCCATAGGCAGCAATGTAATGTTTGGGCAATTTCCTATAACGTTACGTTTGTTGACAACAAAACCTTTTGTATTTATTTAATCTAACTACGATCCATGGTAGTTTTCGCGTCTTGGTTTTAAGTCTTACAAAATTATCGATTGATGCATGAAAATGCAGTCTGATTACCGAACAAAATTATCATATTTATCCTGTCGTTTAAAGGAATCTGCACTACTCTCTTAACCCTAGATCGTGAGCACTGTGCGAATTTAACTGTGCCTAAATCTATTTATGTTAATAGATTTTTAACTGTGCGAATATTTTTTTTGCCATTTTTGGCACTTTGCAAGCCTTTTTTGTAAAAATCATAAAAAATACTAAATATGCTCGAAATGTAAATATTATCATAGTTTTTCTTCTCAAGAACTGTACTTTCCCATACTACCACCAAAACTTACAAAAAGAATTAGTAAATAATTACTGTCATGAAAAGATTGAACAATTTTTCTTAATTTAGTATGTAAATTATAACTTATAACCCTACTTAGGAGCACTAAAAAAGTTTTTTAAATAATTCCAAGATAACCAAATAGTTTATTATTTAGTGTACTATAATAATATATTGTTAAATTTTAGAAAACTACTAGGTTTTTTTTTTATCTTTTGTTTACATAAAACTCAAATATTTACAAAGCTACAGTATGATCATTGTAGGTAATCAAATAGCATTTATAAAAATAAAAAAAAAAACTTGAATAGAAAAGAAAAAGTTTTTTAGGAAAAACAGTCATATAGTACCATAACTTTTTTTTATTGTTTATATCTCAATAAATAAATTATTAGCTAAACTTTTATGAACAGCATAAATTATGTCGCTCCTCTCTTTTGGGAAATCACGAAAACAAGGGTATACAAAAACATTTTTTGTGAAATAGCCAATACAACTAAAACAATGCAATTTGTTTTGTTGGATAGAGTATTTCATTCTCTGCAGACTGATATTTGGTACGACTTATTTCGTCTCCTGGTTATTCTTCAGTCATACGACAAACATCGGCAATTTTACTCCCTCCAAACCTCCGCCGGTTGGAAATTGAGTGGGAGTTTCGAGTTGTACATTCTAATTTTAATTTCTACGTTTATAAAATTGCATGAAAAAATTATTAAAATCTAAAATCTATAGAACAGAACATTCTGCATTGATTGGTACCAACTTTGTAGTGATTGCTTGATTATAAACATGTTTTATGGATGTTAAGTGAACAGCATAAATTATGTCGCTCCTCTCTCTTAGAAGGGACTAAGTGAACAACATAAATGTCGTTCCTCACGATCCAGGGTTAATAGTGCAGGGAACCATTGAAAATTTTAATGGGAGAAAATTATTGTATCAATAACACATTTCTTGTACATATTGGCGACAAAAACACTGATTGATTTATCATTTCAAATCCGTTATAAGCAACTGTCAACCATTTACCACTCATATCAAAACACTTGAATAAAATATTAAACAATAACAGTAACAACAATAATTACGACAATATTTCCAATACTGTATTGTAAAATCACGAAAGTCAACACACTTAAATAACCACATTTAGTGTTAGAGCAGAGTCGACGAAGCCGATGGTGTCAGGTGGTGATGTGTCATGAGTGAATGCATTTGGTGGGCAAATTATTCCTATGGTAGGGTATAATATAAATATGTCTCGTGACGGCCCTGCAGCGCCTTAACCTAGCACCAACAGCCAATAGAGACACTGATTACTTGGCAAACGATTACAGGATGTGTCGTGCTATAGTTTTCCTTGTATTAATAGCTTTATGTCTAGTTTTCATCGTCTGATGACTAGCTCGGTTAACCGGGGCTCGGATAACCGAGATTCTACTGTATCACCCCAGAAGCTAACATATAAAGTAATTTGATACACTTTCCTTATGACATTAGAAGACTGTTTATTATAAAAAAATATGTCTGTCATCCCAAATGACTCCTAAGGTGACGTCACAGTTCAGTCCGCGCGGTCAGCACATTACGCCAGTTTTGTCATGCACTCCGTGTCTATAACGTCCGAAATTGCACCAAATACACGTAAAAACACATAAAACACTGTTTTTGTTAGTTGCTACAGTACATAAAATATTTATTTACATTGTTTGGAATGGCTAAGGCTTTACTGCTGGTCTTTGTGGAAATTTTCAAATATCATATAATAATATAAAATTTAAAACAATAATATGAATGTACAAGATCAAAATAATATATACAACACAATAATTAACTGTACAAACGCATAAACAAACTTGAAAGTCAATGAACATGGATAGCACAGGTCGAAAGTACGGAAATCAGAAACTAACAGTGCATCAAGGTCAAGTTGGAACAACACAACACGCTCATCGAATACGAAGTTGCCCGGCCCAATGCTGAGCTCACACTGAGCAATAGATCAGTCGGCGGAACCGCATGGTGTGTACCTGCTTTGCGGAGCCTACCCCACGGGGCCCGCACTGGATGTATTAAAGACAAAAATGATAATATAATTTATAATTGAAAAAATTATATTTATCAACTTTAGGAACTAGTAGTTCTTTTTTTAATGTTAGGATAAAACTGAATTTAGGAAATTTAAATGCTACTTGCCTTCATAGAAAATAATACAACCGATAATACAATATATGTTTTTAGAAATTATAAATTTTGTTTTAAATGTAACAATTAATACACTATTTTTGGGTCAGTAAATGTTAATTAAGCCCATGAAATTGAAAACATTAATCCTTTAAAACTTAGTAAAACGAAAAAAATAATTAAAATATAATGTAATTATCGATAAAAATAATACTAAAAATGATCAAGATTCGTGTTGTCTTGTGCTGACAGAATATAATCTTAAAAATGTATTCTTCAATCCAATTCCTTCCAATATCTTTTTTTTTTGAAATGCAATGTATTGCATTATTAACCCTCCGAGTGCCGCACTAGTCCCCCCCCCCCCCCCCGAGTGCCGGGCCATTTTTTTAGATTTTTTATAGACCGCTTTCTTGTTTATTGAATGGTAATTTATTTTTTATTTTTATATATACTATTTGATTACCTAGAATGTTCATACTGTAACTTTGCACATTTTTTTTACATTTTTGTGTTTTATGGAAACAAAAAATTAAAAAAATAACCTAATAGTTTATCTAAAAATGTAACAACATATTATTATAATGCACTAAATAATAAACAATTTGGCTATCTTGCAATTATTTACAAAAATCTTTTAGTGCTCCTAAGGATGGTTATAAGTTATAATTTACGTACAATATTTTCAAATTCTTTTAAATTTTTTCTTGACAATAGTTATTTACTAAATTTGTATGTAAGGTTTGGTGGTAGTATGTGAATGTGCAATTCTTGAGAAGAAAAAGGGTATGATAACATTTATATTTGGAGTATATTTAATATTTGTATGATTTTTACAAAAAAGGCTTGCGAAGTGCCGAAAAAACCACCTAGCAGTTAGGAGTGTAACATTGCTCTTAATTCATTCACGATCAAGGGTTAAAGTGGTACATAGAGAATGATTTTATTTTGATAAAAAAGGTATTTTACAAGTTATGTATGTTTTACAGCACTAATTATGACACCTACTAGAGAACTATGTATGCAGATTGGGAAAGAATCGCGTAAATTCACAAAATCATTGAACCTGCATGTTGTTTGTGTTTATGGAGGCACTGGAATATCAGAACAAATAGCAGAGTTGAAGAGAGGTGCAGAAATAATTGTCTGCACTCCGGGAAGGATGATAGATATGTTAGCAGCTAATAGTGGTAAGTTTTTATGTTCTGGCCAATGATGGATTGTAAAAATTAAGAGGTAGGGTAGTTACTAGTTACAAGGGGTTCTGAATACTTTCAGGTATTATGAATCTGGGAGCCCGTAATTTTAATTTTACACATTTCTTATTAAGTGTACACTGGCACATTTGCCTGATGTGTCCTTAGAACTCAGAAGTTGCATTTTTTCAAACAACTCTTAATCTTACTCTGCAATACAGGCAGCAGCCATTTGTACCACAATGACCTCTTAGCTCGTCACACGGGGGTTGCTACAACATATCTGATATGAATATAATAACTCAGTTATCGATAAAGAGCAATAGAGATCTTATCTAAATCCTAACTTATATATTTACTCACAGAATAAGAAAGTGTTCATGTGATTGATACTAGTGAAGAAACATTTTCATTGTTTGTGCTTTTGTTTAGAAATTCAACCAGTCACTTTGTTGATGTATAGATGGCTCACATTCTGCTTTAATCTCTGTTGTGACACATCCTTATGTCCATAAATCTTTTACTTATTATATTTACTAATTAGTGGTTTTTTTGCAACTTATGTTTAAATGTAATGTTTTTAGTATTTATTACTATTAATCAAGATTTATAGTTTTAACTTGCCAATAGAGGTGTTCAAAGTCCTCGGTGACCAGGAGGTTACAATTATGACAACATTCATAAACCACATTTTGAGAGAAAGCAACCTGATACCAATATACAAGGGAAAAGGGGATGTACAAGAATGTGAAAACTACAGGCCGATTAAAATGATGTGTCGTGCGATGAACTGGTTATAGAGGGTGGTAAAAAAAAGAATGAGAGACAGAGTAGAGTGATATTGGAAAACTAACTTGGATTCAGAAAGGGGAAAGGAACCAGCAACAGAATCTTTGCCTTAAAAACCATGCAGGAGAAGTGTAGGGAAAAACAGAGTCTATGGCATTTATAGACCTGAAGAATGCGTATGTCAAGGTCCCTTAGAAGTTTAATATGAGAGTGCCTCAGTAAAAGAAGAGTTCCTCTTGAATATGTGTAGGTAATACAAGAAATGTACAGAGAATGCTGTAAGGAGTGCAGCTGGTGTGGGCAAGAGTTTCTGGTACAAATTGGATTATATCAAGGCTCAGCATTATTCATTTATTTATTTATTCATAAGACGCCGATCGTCAAGATATGGGCGAATATGGATTTCGAATGAGTGTGATGAGTGTAGATGAGTGAATGTAGTCATTGTTACAAACTAAGGCCGACTATTCCTTAGAAAGTGTCATTAATTAATAGCCCAATGACAAATGAACAGCCGGTGGTTATCAGCTGATCCTTCTCAAAATGTATTGACTCTTATTGGGATCGAACTGAGAACCTTTAGCACATGATAATAATAATAATAATAATAATAATAATTTTTATTTGCCGTAAGGATGGTTACATCATTGACAATGTCATTAAACAGTAATAATACCTAGTCAATGTAGCCTAAAATAATTTAAAAAGAAATCACAATAATTTACACAATAATAACAATAAAATTACAAACATGTGACACACTGTTTACATTGAACTTGACATAATTAAGTTTTACTTTAATATAATAAAAATTAAATATCCACTATATTACAACCCTCAAAACACTATTAAATCCATTGAGAGAAAATCATTAAAACTATAAAATGGATTATTCAAGAGCCAGGTATACAATTTCGTTTTAAACTGCTTTTCTGGATATACTTTCATAAGGTGGCTCAGGGTATTGTACACCTTTAGGGATAACACACTATGACTATTCTGAGTTTTGCTCAACCTATTGTGACCTATCACTACATTGTTTTTGTTGCGAGTATTGTAGTTATGAATATTATAATTAAATGTTAATTTATTTACATCTTTGAGGACATAAACAGCTAAGTCGAATATGTATAAATTTACTACAGTCTGTATTTCTAGTTCTTTAAATATTGGTTTACAGTGATCGAGAGGACCCAGATCAGCCATTATTCTAACAGCTTTTTTTTGGAGTAAAAGGATTTCATCAACTCGACAGCAGTTTCCCCAAAGGACGAGACCATATTTAATTACAGACTGAAAATATGCAAAGTACGCTGTCCTAACATAATTCTTTTGTACATGAAGTTTTAGTCGCTTGAGAAGGTATAAGACCCTAGAGAGTCTGGTGGATATATAATCAACATGTTTCCCCCAATTCAAGTTATTATCAATGTATATCCCCAAAAATTTAACAAAAGGAAGTGATTCATCTTCCAAATTATGCGTGTTAGTGGGTCTCAAACTGAAAAGAATTGACTGTGTTTTATTTTCATTTAGCAGAAAACCATTGGCTTTAAACCAGGCACTGGCTTCTTCTAAGGTGTTATTTACCAAAAGTTGAAGTTCATCTAAATTAGTATTGACATTTAAAAAGGTTGTGTCGTCTGCATAAAGTATTGTGGAAGCATTAATTGAGAATGGGAGGTCGTTGATACAGATCAAAAACAATAATGGACCAAGTATTGAGCCTTGTGGCACTCCATACTTAATTTGAATCTCCTGTGAGCACGCACCATCAACACACACAACTTGCCGGCGATTTTTAAGGTATGATTGGAAGAACTCTAAAGAAGGACCACTGAATCCATAGTAATTTAGTTTTAATAAAAGGTCATCATGATTAACGGAGTCGAAAGCCTTGCTCAGGTCACACAGAGTGGCCTGAGCATATGACTTGCTTTCAAAGGCTGCAAGTATTTCTCTAATCAACTTATCTATAGCGTCAGAGGTCGATTTACCCCTTCTAAAACCATATTGAGATATATTAAAAAAATTATTAACTTCTAGAAAACTGCTGACTTGGTCATAGACCAATATTTCAATAATTTTTGACAGTGTAGGAATAATCGAAATTGGACGATAACTCTCAGGTTGGTTTTTGGGCCCTTTTTTGAAGATAGGACAAATCCGGGAGATTTTAAGCTGATCTGGAAACAAACCTTCCTTTAAGCAACTGTTAATACAAGTTGCAAGAGGAATGGCTATGCTTGGGATTATAAACTTCAAAATGTTATTTGATATGTTAAATACATCATAACTATTAGAACTACTCAATCTCTTAGCTGCATTCAGGATGTCATTAGGTGTTATAGGATTAAAATTGAAAGCTACATGAGTAATTGGATTTCTCTTCAGTAAATCATTAGAAGAGTTACTTGGCTTGCTTACATTTTTCTTAATCTGTTCGATAGAGTTCACAAAATGGTTATTAAAAATGTCTGGTGCTATATAATGCTTAATTTCATTTTTGGAGGTATGGTTGTTGTCCCTAATAATATTCCAGGCAGCTTTACACCTGTTCTTACTCTTTTCAATACAGTTGGCATTGTATGATAATTTAGCTTTTCTAATCGATTCCTTGTAGAACTTAGTAAGATCACGAAAAGTTTGTCGCAATGCAATGTCATCAGTACCCCTGGTCAAGCTACTAAGAAAAACTAGCCTATCCTTCAACCTAGCTAAGTCGCTTGAATACCATTCAAACTTACGCAATTTATCAGTGGATTTGTTCAAGTTAATTTTTTTCGCTTTTTTTCGTAATTTATATGATTAATTAAAATACTAAAAAATGAATCAAACAAGTTCTCAGCATTTTCGCTTTGATTAGAACTAAGCAGTTTGGACCAGTCATAAGATGACAACCTACATAATAAGTGTTGTAAACTTTCTTCAGGTATAGTAAATTTCATATAAAAATCAGGTCTATCTTTACTTCTATCAGAAATAACTTTAGGGCTATTAATTTCAACGATAACACAATCATGGTCTGAGAAGGGAAAACTAGAAACGTTTACAGAAGAAATTTTTTCTAGTGGACAATTAACAAAGACATTATCCAAACAGTTCTGTCCCCTAGTAGGAACTTTATTCAAACAGTAGCAATTAAATTGTCTTAGAATATTAAGGAAGACTTTGACTGATTTTTTATTGGTGGTAATATCAAAGCTTTTATTTAAATCACCTCCAACAACAACCGTGTAGTTTGGCCAATGTTGTGTTACATAGGTTAAACATTTCTCAAGAGTGTTTAAGAAAATTTCAGCGTTTCCTGCGGTCGAGTGATACAAGGAGACTACTATAATTCTAAAATCGTCTATAAATGCTGCAGAAGCCTCGAAATGAAACTCCTGACAAAAGGTACTGATATCACAGGGCCTTGCCTGTAGCACATTATTAACAAAAACCAGGGTACCACCTCGGATATGATTAGTTCGACTAAAAGAACTAATATGGCTAAACCCACTAGGAAAAGAATGTAGAACCTCATTGGCATTCAGCCAGTGTTCAGAGATGCAAATGATATAAACATTTGATTGATTTACTAAAAAACTTTCTAGCAAAAGTGACTTGTCTTTCATACCTTGAACATTCAAAAACATAATTTTTAGATTTTTTGTTAATTTATGCAACTTGGGGCTAGAGAAGGTATGGTCAGCCAAACTTAGGCCTGCATTATCAGTGACATATGGTTGATTTAAGCTTTCCGCTCTATCGAGAGATTTCTCCTTAAAAAATACCTAGTATTACACTTAGATCTAGAACTAGATGCAGGTTTATTACAT
The DNA here is from genome assembly GCA_035578905.1 of Stictocephala bisonia. Taxonomy (NCBI): domain Eukaryota; kingdom Metazoa; phylum Arthropoda; class Insecta; order Hemiptera; family Membracidae; genus Stictocephala; species Stictocephala bisonia. The sequence goes on along the minus strand of JAQJVL010000260.1, from coordinate 684,033 downwards.
TGTGTACCAGTTACCTTCAGATCACGTTGCACGATATTTATAACCTTCTTTTGAGTTTCTAATTTGGAGTTATCAGGAGTAGCAAAGCCAAGAAGTCCCTTAGGTGTAGTCTCTGTGGAGTTTTGTGACTGGGTGTGGGTGTCTCGAGGTTGTTGGTTAGGCTCAGACTGCATATAGGTTCTGTTGTCGGCATCTTGTGTACATATCAGTGAAATAGAATCTTGAGTGTTTCCCAACTGCTGAGGTGTTGTGGGTGGAAAAGATTTCGGTGCAGTTTCCAATGGCCGAGGTGTTGTTTCTGTACTGGATGCTTGAGTGGTTTCTAAATGCTGTGGTGTTGTACCTATGACATCAATAGAGTTGACATCAGTCTCTAGGTTGGTAGGGAACCTAGTTTGAGAGTTTAAGCCTTTTTCCGGTTCTGATTGGTTGCTGGCTTCAGTGAGCTGACATTTGTTTTCAGGCTGTAAAACCGATTCTTCTTGTCTGGCTTTGGATTGCTGGTAGGCAGCAGTTAAAGATTGGCTACTTGATGTGGGTTCTATTGGGTTAGAGAGAGTAGCTTTCAGAGCTTTGCCAGTGGGTACGTTCAGTAGATTCACTTTTACTATATCTGCTATATTTTTACACAGGTGTTTTTTTCCCCGGTTATTTAAATGCAGTCCGTGATTAGTATAGTAATGCCTTGGGAGGCTATATATTTCTAACACTTTTACTCTACTGTAAGGCCTAGTTAATTCTAAAAGTCTTTCGTTGATGTTAAGGATATCAATATTGAGATTGTGATTTGGCGCTAGATCATGTCTGTAGGGTACATTTCCTATTATTATGAGTGAGGATTTTAAGGTCTTTAAACATCTTTCAATTGTTCTTATGTACTTACTAGCATTGTCAGTAGACACTTTAACACTAAAATCATTAGTCCCTCCAAACAAGATCACACAATCAGACGACGTATAATGTTCAAGTCCTGAAGCAACTTGGGTTAACGTTGCACAGGAATTAACAAAACCATCCACACATAACCTATTACCTAACAAGGATGTCACTTTCAAGGCTAAACCTCTGGCATGGCTGTCACCGAGCAATGAGATTGACTTACATGTGTTATTTTTAAATGAATTATCGCAGATAGGCCTAAGCAACACATTCTTTTCAGTACCATCATTTTCTATTTTAAAACTATCATTTTCTTCAATTGCAGTTGTTAGGTACGAAATAGACCCATTTACGCAGTCAATAGGTCTACCGGTAACAGAATTGAGAGTAGGCCTACATGGTTCGGTTGTACTTGAACATAGTGAAGTTGATGTCATGTTAGTCCCAGTGTGGAAAAAAGTATCTTCTTTAGATTCTCTTAAGATTTTAATTACTTCGTCCTTCGTCTTCAGCTCCATTTCTAAATTGTTGACCTTACCCAATAAGCAATTTTTAGTGGTCACTAATTGCTCTATCTCCAACCTACTAGACTCACATTTAACTTTTAGGTGGCCTATTTGTTCCTTTAATAGCTGAAAATTGTTAACTTTACTAATTAATACCTCGTTTTCTTTCTTTAATGCTTCAATCTGAGTTTGTAGGGTAGACGTTGTTTCGCTTACTTCTTTTTCCATAGTCTCCAGAGTTTTGTTTAGGTTGCTTTTCTCATGTGACAACTGTTTGATTTCTTCGTGAAGTGTGGAAAACATTTCAAAACTACAGTTTTCTTCATTGTTCGTCTCGTAAATATCACAGTTTTTATCGACATTCATATTCTTAACTGTGCAATATAGAATACATTAGATTGAGGTTAACCAGTTTTGATCGTGTATTAATCACTTATATACGATTTGCACACTGAAAACTTATTATTCACGAGCCGGGATATTACTATTAAAAGCACTTTCAGTTAGTTTAAAGACTGTAAAACTATTAGAAATTATTAAATTGATAATTGAAATCTGGAGTGATAGTCAGAGTGAACGTGTCGTGAGGTGTCGTCTGCTGCTAACATGAAGCTGGGATTGAACCAACTACGCTACCGACCAATTAAGCCCGTTCCACTTCCTGATTGTCATGGATGCCATTAAAAAGGATATATGAACAGAAGCCCTGGCTGTGGTATTATTCGCTGACGATATACGAGGGTCGTCCAGAAAGTAAAGAACGTTTTGGTATAAAAAATTAAAAACGAAAGATAACAACACAGAACTTTATTTACATACTCACAGTAACCTAGCCTACTTCTCAATGAAGTTGCCTTGGTTGTTAAAGCATTTATTGTACCGAGGAATCAGTTTTTCAATGCCGGTTTTATACTCTTCAGCCGCCAAAGATATGAGCCAGGATGTCACTTCTTCTTTCAGTTCTTCATCGTTTCCAAACTGCTTCCCACCCAAGAATGTTTTCAGTTTGGGGAACAGATGGTAATCTGAAGGCGCGAGGTCCAGACTATAGGGAGGGTGTCCAAAAATTTTCCACTTTAGACCTTGAAGTTCTTGCTGGGTTCGTACCGATGCATGGGGTCGAGCATTGTCATGGATCAAAAACACTTTTTTTGACAACATGCCACGTCTTTTTTTCTGTATTGCACGTCTGAGTCTTTGAAGGGTTTCGCAATAAGCTTCTGAATTTGTCGTTTCTCCCCTTGGCTAAAAATTGACATGGATTTAACCTTTGCGGTCCCAAAAAAGAGTTGCCATCAATTTGGTGGGATTTTCAATGGGCGCCGCCATTTTGAAAGTTTACAGAGCAAAGATGTGTGACCGCACAGGAATGAAACTCGGCTCACACTGACAGGACAGCCAGAGGTAACTAGCGTGCATGCAGTCGCAGTGGTGGGGGATCGGCGGCGCATGTGATGCACAATCGTTCTTTACTTTCTGGACGACCCTCGTAGTTCCTGTTGTAGAGACAAAGCAAGTTGTACAAGATGACCTTACACTCTTGACAAAGGCTATTGAGAGACAGAGTCTGAAAGGTAATAAGAACAAGACAGAGTACTTGAAGTGTGGAGGAGAAGAGGATAGGTAATTGATTAGAAGTAGAGGTGGTATTGAGATAAACAAAGTCGATATCTTCAGACATCTAGGAACAATATTAAACGAAAAAGGAGGATGTGAACTAGATGTTAGGAATATAAACAAATGTGGATCGATGAAATGGAGATATATGAGTGGAGTGTTAAATATAAGAAAATTCCTGTTAGGTTGAAAAGTAGAATACATAATGTATGTGTCAAACCTGCTATGATGTATGGTAGTAAATTATGGGCTATTAGGAAGAGAGAGGAGAATGATGAACACAGCAGAGTTGAGGATGTTATGGTGGTCATCGGAGTACACATTCAGAGACAGAAAGAGGAATAAGAAGGTTAGGAAGGAGATGAAGATGGCGTGTGTTTTGGAAAAATTGAGAGAGAGAGAGAGAGAGAGAGAGAGAGAGAGAGAGAGAGAGAGAGAGAGAGAGAGAGAGAGAGAGAGAGAGAGAGAGAGAGAGAGAGGAGGCTCGGATGGTGGGTTCATTTGCAGAGAAGGGGTGACAAACACTTGCTGACAAGAATAGTCAGAAGGCCGGTATTGGGAGTGAGGGCGACCGAAGCTAACTTTGAAGAAGAAATGGCGGAGGACCTGCACATGCTGAATCTGGAGGTGGAAGCTGCGCAGGACAAAGCGAAAGAGGAATCAGACTGACCTTGTATAGTGAGCAGGATCAGATAAAGTAAAGTAATCAAGGTTATAATTAGTTGCTATTAACTAATGTTATAATTAATATCATATTTGCAATTCAAGGCATGTGCTCAATTTGCACATCTGAAGATGAATTTTTGTTTACTTAACTCATCATCATAATCATCCATTGGCGTTTCCGATCTCACAAGTTGTCCTACATAGCCTCCTCCAAGTTTTTCTATCCCTTCTGGTTTTCTCCTTTTCCACTGCATTCAATCAATAAATAAGTTAACAAACTGACAATATTATTAATTAAAATGTATTTTATTGGAAATAGAACATAGAATAATAATTATACAACAGAGAGTGTATGCTAATCAGTAAAGAGATGCAGGCTTTAATTTTAGAGCAAGATAATGTAGCTGGTTTATCTGTTTATTTGTTGTTTAGTAAGTCTACTCTGTGTATTTAGTATATAATTTGATTAATATCATTTACAGGAAGAGTAACAAACTTGAAACGAGTCACTTATATCGTGCTGGATGAAGCAGATAGGATGTTTGATATGGGATTTGAGCCTCAGGTAAAAATGACATTACATTAGTTGAAAAACATAAGTAATATGTAGGATTTTTGTGTGTAAATATGTCATCAACCTAAGGTTTGCAATTGAAGACCTGTACCTGATTGCAAGTTCGTACATGAATTTGAGAAACTACTTGCACAGTGGTATTGACCTGCCTGCCCATAAGTACATGCACAGTGGAATTGGTGGATTTGATTTTTGATTTTAATAGATTTTTGTCTTAGTGCTTAGGTGCACAGGAGGTGGTGCTTAGATGTATTGTTGGTGATAGCTAATATGGTATTATAAATTAATTGCTTACATAATTCAATGAACTAATAAATTGTCATGAATGTCAGTTACTTTGATTCATGCTCAAGAAAGAGTAACCATTGAAAGGTTGTTGAGTCAAGATACTGTTATCTCATTTTATCAAGTCAAATTGAAATAGGGTCAGAAAAATTGCCAAAATTATTTGTTGGCTTAACTGTCCTTTATAATATTGCCAAACTCTTTAATGATGCTTGTTACTATCCAGAACGGTTCTTAACCCTTCACACGCAAAAATTATTTTACCCTATTTTAAAGTAACACATAATTATATGAAAAAAAATCATTTTAATTAAACGTTAAGTTATTTTTTTAGCCCAGGACCAGTCGCATCTACTCTGCACCTCACTCCAGTCGCTGCGGGTCCTAATGACCCGCTTTTAAAATCATACAAATTTATAATTAAAACGTGTAGCTAATGAAAGTTTATATTTTATTTTAACTTATATGTATGTTAGGAATATAAAAAAGTAGCATTGGTGTGGATAAATATTTATTTACAATAGAAAATCTAATTATTAAAAAATACATGTTAAATGTGATTGTTATTGTAGAAGTTAGAAAAATATGTATTATACTAGCCAAAAAGCGATGTAAATGATCAAACTTATATTTTTTCTTTAACAAATAATATAAACAAACTAACAAATAAAATACAAAAAAGGCATACTTGTATGTTGTAACGTCTCCTCCTGTGAGTTGAGTTACATTAATTTAAATTCTTTGTTAACTTGATAAAAAATTATGCAAATTAAAATTATTTCTATGATCTCAGGGTTTTTTATGTGGGTAAATCGGTGAGGCTGTAAATTACAATGAAAAAAAGACTCTTGTTTGAAAAAGTTAATTTAATAATACATTCTTTTTTTACTTTCTTTTTCAAAATTTCAATACAACAAAAAATGAATTTAATTATTTATTTAATGATTACTAAGACATAGGATATTCAGTTAATAACTAGAACTTATCTTTAACTTTTCTTCTTGTGATGCTGAAACTCCACGTGGTCGCCTTCTTTGTCTTGTTGATTAAACTTGTGTTAATTATTTCACCACAATTTTAATAAAAAATCTATATTTAAATTTGAATTACTTTACTGAAATATACATCTAACTTTTGAAATATACACGTTCACAACATTAGGAATGAAATGTTGGAGTCCAGCGGACACCCAAGTTGAGTAGTGGATTCTACATTGGACTGGGAAGAAGTGACCGAGCCGTTGATGATGCTAGCGTGGCTTCAGTCCTCGGTCTCTTTCCGTTACACGCGATAACATTGGGTTGGAGGCTATACTTCCGCCCATGCCATGTGCTTTTTTCCCCGGTAGATGGTGCCTCTAGCGATTATTTTTTTAACTAAACACGTCTCTCATCTACCTTGGACTCGACCAGTGCATGTCACAGTGACACCCCTCTGGGTTACCATATAGACTCGTCTGACGACGAGACGGCACATGTCTTATCTGTCTCGCTAACAATGAAAGGAATGTTGTTTATGATTTTGAACGACTGCCTGGGACAAATATACCTGCCCACTTCTCTATATTTGTTGGCTATTAATTTACAATGGATTCCGAATATTATTTGAATGTTCGGTTATTGTTTTAATTAAATGTATCTATTTCTTCATTAAAATAATTTATCATTTATTTAATTTAATTAATTTACTCGTCAATTTGGTGGACCTGTTACAATGTGAAATAAAATGACTTTTTATCATATGAAAAAAGAACTTATAAATTCTCAATAAAACATTTTGATTGTGTGAGCAAAAATTTATTCCGTAAAATATATAATAAAAACAAAATAAGCACCTAATATAAACACTATATATAATTCCTAAGTTTAGTCTTTGTCTAAGCATCTGAGGCAGGTAAGTTTTGCATGCTTACCACAGACATTTATTTTGCAAAACTCACATTTCTGGTACGATTTGTTTCCAGTCCTGTCGCAGAGTCCACTGCATGTTCTTTTTCTCGGTCCCTCTTCAGCATCTTCTTGTGCTGTTCTCTCCTCTCCATTTTCTTCTTTTAGGATGTAGAAGATATTCGCTCTGATGACCTTCGGAAGATTTCCAATTTGTAGCCGAGATTTCATGAAGGGGAAAACAAGAGCCTTGGCAAGTTCTTTCAACCACTTCCTTCTAACAATGTGTTCTTCTTTGTTGTTCTATGCACAAATGATTAGTGAGTTAACAGCAACAACGTTCAGGAGTTGATAAAATGCAGCAAGTGGCCATGTTCGTGTTTTCCTTCCAACAGAGTAAGAAGCACACAGTTCATCCACAACGTCAACACCTCCTTTTGTCGTGTTGTAAAAGGTAATTATCTCTGGCTTGCGAGCTTCTCCAGTTGTTTCATCAATTTTTTTACTGTGATGCATATTTGATAATAGTAAGACAACTTTACCCTTTTTTGGGACAATGAGACAAGAGTGGTGTTGTTTTTGCCAAATCCAAACATTGAAGAATTTTCTTCTCTGTGCTTAGTCACCTTGAAAATACTCGGGATTGCTGCTTTATTTTTTCTAATTGTGCCCACAATAGTCAAGTTGTGTTCTTCTAGGAGTTTTTTGGCTAGAGGAACATTCGTAAACCAATTGTCATGAGTTACATTGCGTCCACTTCTCGAAATGGGCCTTACTATTCTTAAAACAATATCGTCTGGTTTTTGCGACTGTTGATATGGTCCATCAGGTTGTTTCCCTAAATACATTTCCATGTTTAGAACATAAAACGTACGAGCATCCACAAGAGAAAAAACTTTGAGCCCATACTTAGATGGCTTGTTCCGCATATATTGCCGAAAACCACACCTGCCACGAAAACTCCATACATTTCATCAATAGTCAGTCGTACATTCTCTTGGAGAATAGTTTTCATTGCATTTCTTTACGATGTAATCGAATACTTCACGTAAGGGTGCTAGTTTGTCTTGTGCCATTCTTTCGTTACGATCAGTTTTGTCATCAAACCGTAGTGCTCTAACCAAAAAGTTGAAACGTTGCTGTGACATCACGTTCTGAAATATTTGTACACCAGTACCATCTATACTCCAAAGTTCTTCAGTGTGCAAATGAGAGGATTTCAAAACACCAGCATAATAAAACAACCCCAGCAAGGCCTTTAGCTCTTCTAATGTTGTAAATTTTGCATCTCTCTCCCGAGAAAAGTTAGCTTTTACACTATTAATAAATAAATTTGTTTAGTCTACAATTTTTTGTAATATTTCATCTGTGAAAAAGCATTGCCATGATTGTATGGGGGGGAATTAGCATTTTTCGCTTGGCCCTTAGCACCAGGTAGGTGCAACACAATATTCCTTTGTCTGGTGCGAATTGACTGTGTAGGCTCAGCTGCTTTCCATTTTGTTATTTTGTCTTTACCAATATAGGCACCTCTGTTTGCAAGCGGGATATCATCTTCAGAAGTTGAACTGTCATCCGAGTCAATGTCCTCACTTTGGTCTGTATCAGTGTTATTTAGTAAATCATCAGCCCTTTCTTCGTCTGAGTCAACATCACTCCAACTATCAGAATCTTCAGTGTTAACATTAGAATTCGATTTTTCTTCACCTTCCAGTGCTGTCAAAACTCGTTCTATTTCACTTCTATCCATTACAACGCTTTCAAAATATGTAGAACTAATAAAACTATAACATTAAATAAATAAAGTAAAAATTATAATCATAAGAATCAAAACACTTTTGTAGACGCGATTAGTCGCTGTGGGTCACAGTGACCCGCAACGTACGTTTAGGTTACAACGGCTCCACTCAAACTGAACGAAAACTGGTTGGGGGTGTAGAGGGGAAAGGGAAAGTAAGGTACTAGGAGGGGTGGCCATCGATCGATATCCGTTACAAAAGGAGAACAATAGAAAATCAGGTGCGGGTCACGATGACCCGCAGCGACCGTTCCCGGATTAAGTCTTAGTATCATCAAGGAACATAAAAAAACATAGATTTATATTTTAAGTTAAAATTATAATTTTAACACTATTTTATTGTAGACGTTCAATTATAATGAAAAGTAAAAATATAAAAAAAAATTAATGTTTTAGTTGAAACCATTAAAAAGTACATGTCATTTATAACTACAAAAATAGAAAACGAAGAAACAAAGAAAAAGCACGATAAGTAATGAAAACAATGTTCTTGGGTGGAGCGACAGACTGATATTAGAGTGGCTAATAAGCACACCGGATGTAAGCTATCTATACGAAGTACAAGTTTAGGTTTAGTTGAAAGTATAGTATAATCATATGTAGTGTTCTAAATTTGTAGCATATGTTTTTATTGTATCAGTGTGTGTTGATAGTAATTATTAGTTGAATAATTTGGTTGCATAATTTAACTTTTGTATTGTAAGTACTTATTTGTTTATATACTGTTCACAGTTTATTGGCTTTATCATTGTAGTTATTTTATATATATGTATGTATGTATATGTGTATATGTGTATGTATGTGTATATGTGTATGTATGTGTATGTATGTGTATGTATGTGTATGTATGTGTATGTATGTGTATGTATGTGTATGTATGTGTGTATGTATTAGGGTGATGCTTAAAAATGAACATTGTAAATTATCATCACTCACCCCTTAAAATTGTTCTTTGACCCAAAAAAAATCAGCAGAATTTTTTCAAAATTTTAAAAAAATATTTAGGGGGCGCTACCATGTGTTAAAAAATCGAATAAATAAACAATTTAAAAAAAACCCTGAAATTATTAACGCATTGCAAATGCTACTATTTTGGATGAAGATTTGCTTTTTATGTCTTTTAAGCTATTGGCTGTGTATACAATTGACATATAACCTCTACTGTACTTGACTGTCTGTCTAGCAGTGTGTGGACTGTGGAGCCTGTCTGAGCTTGCTTTGCTTGTTGCAACGCGCTCGCTAGCCCCTCCCTCTCCCCACGCCATTCAGTCTGCACTCCAGTCTCACTCATATCAGTCGTGGTTTTACTGTCATACTGTTCAGTTGTGTATTGTATATTGTGAGTGATACTGATTGTGAGTATCCTGTTTCAATATTTCAAATTAACTCTCTTTTATCAGTCTGTATTACCAGCTCATTTTTATTCGTTATAAAACTATGTTCATTTTTGGTTTGTGTTATTTTTTTAAAGTTAGATTAGATTAACTCTTTTTGACTATTATTCAGGATGGCTAAATGTGGTACTCAGGCTGTTTTGACAAGAAACAAAACTGAAATATGGTTAATGCGTCAAGTTGCCTCTCAATTTAATCAAACAAAACTACCAACCATCAGGGAGGCCCTTTCCGTCCTTTTTCATTACAAACAAGAACAAAACCAGATAATTAAGGAATCTACTTATTCTACAGTGAATGATATTCTGCTAATCTGGGATAAAGCTAGAATACCTACTAGGCAAAAGATTCATGTCATACAGAAGCTGGAAAAAATATTCAACGAATGGCAAAATTTGAAAAAGAATAAGGAAAATAAAGCAAAGAGGTCAGATAGTTTGAAACAACGTGAAACCCAATGGCAAGATAAAATCGATGCATTATTTGACATAGCACATGCAAATGCTCTTGACATGATTCAAATAGATGAAGATCGACAGTTTTTAATAGCTCAACGTCAAGCAGGCCATCCAGGAAAAATGGATAGTGTTGACAAAAAACTTGCCAAAAAAGAGACTGAAATTGAGCTGAAAAAAGCTTGCTTGGAACTTCGACTGGAAAAGGAGTTACAAGACATTAAAACTATGATAGATAAAATTCCAGCTGAGGACAATCTTACCGACAGTGATACTAACAGTGAAACAGAGCCACCCGAAAAAACTGTGACATGTATGCCGGGGCCTTCATCAAATTCTCTACCTAAAAAGAGGGGGAGAAAACAAATAGTCGGTGAAAAACTTGCAGTAAGCTTGGATGTTACCAAGCTGAGTGACAGAAATGCAGCTTTGGTTCTCACATCTACCATTAAAGAGTTAGGATGTGATCCTGCCGATTACAGTGTTAACTATTCATCGATAAGGCAACAACGAATCAAAACACGACAGTCTTTGGCAGAAAATTTGAAAAAAGAGTTTTCTTCTGATGTTCCTTTAACTGTACACTGGGACGGAAAAATGCTAGAAGATATAAGTGGTCATAAAGTTGTTGATCGTCTTCCAATCCTTGTGTCTGGAGAAAATGTAGACCAACTCCTTAGTGTACCGAAACTAGAATCTGGGTCAGGAGAATTGACAGCTACAGCGGTTTACGACACTGTTTTGTCCTGGGGACTATCGGATAAAGTTAAATCTTTGTGTTTTGACTCGACAGCTGTCAACACAGGTTCTCATAATGGTGCGTGCGTTCTAACTGAACAAAAATTTTACAAAGAAATGCTCTGGTTAGCATGTCGCCATCACGTTCCAGAGATCATGTTGGAAACTATAGTAGTTTCTGGACTAGGACCTTCAACAGGCCCCGAAATTTTATTGTTCAAAAGATTCAAAAATGTCTGGTCAGAAATGAAACTCCAAGACTTTCAGAGTGTAAAAAGAGATCTATCAGGCTATGGTATTGTGAAAAATCTTGCACCAGAAATCGTTGAGTTTTCAAAGGATCAGCTGAAACAATACCAGCCCCGAGATTACTACAGAGAGCTTCTTGAGCTCAGTATAATTTTTCTAGGAGATGTTCCAGAGAAGGGAGTATCCTTTAAAGCGCCTGGAGGAATGCATAGAGCTAGATGGATGGCAAATGCTATTTATTCGTTGAAAATTTATCTCTTCAGAGGCCAGTTCAACACTACTAAGTGAGAAGAGCATGGAATCAGGGATATATGTATATTCACAGTTGTGATCTATATAAAGAATTGGTTTCAATCAGCTGTAGCCAACTACGCTCCTCTAAATGATCTTAATCTTTTGAAAGATTTGGTAAACTACAAAACAGTGAACGAAATGTTTGCTGACAAGGCGTTTAAGAAAATAAAGAATCATCTCTGGTATCTGTCTGAAGCACTGGTTGGCCTAGCTTTTTTTGAACGTGTCTCAGATGAAACCAAAACTCAAAAGGTGAGTGCTTTACAAAATAATGGACAGAAACATTTGAAAAAAAGAACTACCGTTGACCTAGAAGTCATATCTACAAAACGTTTGGACAACTTTGTCACATCCAACACCAAGGACTTTTTCAGAACTCTTGAACTTGATACAACTTTTTTAACAAATCCAGTTCAAACATGGGAACAAGATGAAGTCTTCAAGAAGAATAAGGCTACTGTTAAGTCTTTAAGAGTTGTAAGAGTTGTGAACGACATTGTTGAGCGGGGAGTAGCTCTCATCGAAGAGTTCAACAAACTTATTACTGCTCAGGAAGAACAGAAACAGTTCCTGTTACTTGTAGTGAAAAATTTCAGGAAGCAATTTCCAGACAGAAACAAACAAACATTGATTAAAATGTAGTTTCAAAGCTGTGTTTTTGAAAGTATCATAAACATTAAACAATCAAATAATTTACCATGTAAGAATTATATAAGTCTTACTGAATTTTGTCAAAGGTTGAATGAGGACAAATGTTATTGTTAATGTATATGTTAATGTATGTTATTGTTGTCATACTTATCTATGTAATACTATTTTCACATGTATTTTAAACCTAATTTTGATGAAAAGTCAACATGTCAAGATTATTATGTTTAAAATAATAAAGGAAGTTGAAATCCAGTTTTGAGGTTTTTTTCTTGAAAACCCCATAACTTTAACCAATGGTAGCGACCCCTAAATATTGATCAAAAATTCTGAAAAAAATTACACATTCTTCCTTAGGTACAAAGACTAAAATAAGGGGGTGAGCCAAAAGAAATCTGATAAAAAATTACTATGGTAATTATAAGCATCACCCTAGTATGTATGTATGTATATATACTTATTTATTGATACAGTAACTCACAATTGGGCGATTATTGAATTGTTACAACATTAATAATTAGTTAATATTTGTCTATTTTTAATTATTGGAATTGTGCTTAATTGTTTGTCTATTCGTATTTGCTGAAATATATTTTAGCATAATTTAAAATAGTTGTTTTTCTCTTTCACTTAGATATAGGCCTTGCATTTATGTACAGCGTAGGTCTATTGCAAGCACCACGGGGCTAAGCACTGTTGACTGTTTTAGTTGTGTAATACTGAACTGTATTATTGTGTTATTTACATGTTAGTATTGTAAAGCTAATCACCTTACTGGAATTGTGATTAGCTCTAATTCCTAAGAAGTACTGTATATTTTGTATGTGTTTTTCTTGAAGGAATAAATAAATTATTATAAATTATTATTATATTTCCGTTTTACGCGTGTGCAAAAGCAGGAGGTGGTGCTTCGCCCATGTGCGCTCCGATTGGTTGCCCCGCCCCTTTTCGTTCACAAACGATTTTTGTTTTTGATAGACTGAGGGAGTTAGCTAAAGATATCTGTAAGTTAAGGCTGCACTCTTGCAGAAGTTTTTGGAACTATACTTTACACTATTGACAGAAATATTTCATTTTTGATACATTCATTAACCACGTTTGAAGTAAAGTAGGCATATATTTGTTTGCCGCTTACGAAGGGTTAAATAATGCTAATGAGAACGATGATTTTCTTGAAGAAAATATCGATGCTGTAGATTGCAGTAAAGTAAGGATTTGACACACTGGACAACCCAAAGACAAGTAACTAACATTCTTAAAATGTACCTAAAAGATTTTTAACTTCAATAATTAGTTATTTAAATGTATTCTAAAATTATAAAGATAGTATTTAATATTTAAAAGTTTGCTAGTCAAGTCTTCACAAATATTTTTAAATTTTTTATTTATATGTTACTATACCTAATTTATTTCTAACAATTAACAACAGTTAATTGTAATTCATATACATATTAAAAAATAAATGTTAAAATAATAACAAAAAAACAGATAACCAAATAAACAAAAACACAATAATAGCAACCTGGTAAAAACGAAGGTTTTTGTGGGTGCATCCAAACATATTTGTTTTTCTGATATTTTCATGACCTGTCCTATAACATTTTGTATGTTTTATTGGATAAATAAACCACTTTGACTATGTGTAGGTGTATGCATGATCGTGTTGTTCTGTAGTGTACAGAATGGAACGTACATCAAATTTACATAACATAAAACTCACACACACTTTCTCATGTGGGCACAAACATTCTCAATAGGTGGGTTTCATATATTTATATTGTTTTTATTTCAATTTTGACTGTGAAAATTATTATTACTAACATTAGTTTTGTATTTTCTTTTGTAGGTGATGAGAATTATTGACAATATTCGACCAGACAGACAAACCGTGATGTTCAGTGCAACATTTCCAAGACAGATGGAAGCTTTGGCGAGACGGATTCTTAACAAGCCAATTGAGATACAAGTAAAAGTTCATTATAATAATTATATCCTATTTCTGCAAATTTGTTCAATTTGTAAAAATATCAATGTACTGGTGATGTGAAATTGTCTTCTTGGGAGTATGACTTGTTTGCATTGCTTACAATACAGGACATCTTGTTTCTTTACAAACTTTGATCTGTTTGTCTCTGCAAGGGCTTCTTGCACCCCATTTCCTAATTTATGTGCTAATACCGTACATGCTAAAATACAGTGGTATTGACCCACCCACCCACGCATACACATACAATACAGTAGTATTGACTCACCCATCCACCCATACACATACAGTACAGTAGTATTGACCCACCCGCCCACACATACACGACCATTACAGTAGTATTGACCCACCCGCCCACCCATACACGTACAGTACAGTAGTATTGACCCACCCACCTACCCATAGACGTACATTACAGTAGTATTGACCCACCCGCCCATCCATACACGTACAGTACAGTACCAAAACCAACCTCAAACCAAAATTAGTTACCATTGCTTACCTCTTGATATCAGTTATCTTCAGAATTCAACCTTCTTCTGAAAGATGGCTTCAACATCTTAAAAGTATCCCCTCATAACAAAAACCTCCCAAATCTTGGTCTATCCCAAGTTACAAGTTATCTGATCCTAACTACCTGACCTGTTATAAAGGCAATAACCTGGTTCTGATCTTGCTACAAAAATTCTATCAAAACCTGTCTTATTAATCTCTCAGCTATATCATTTACAAGCTCTTATCACCTCCTTAACCTACAAGATACTTTATAACCGCACCTTTGACTTCACCTTAATTTAATAACTCCTGTGCTAACACTGACTTGCTCAGTATATCAGTCTTCTTAGTTAAACCATCCATAAATGCATGAATAGCCATAGGCATAATTATGGAGTCCTAAATCCTGGAAAACCTGTAATTGAATGAAAATTTGATTTATTTCCCACAAACAGAACATAAATAAATACATACAATGTTATTAATACTTATTTGCAAAATAAAATATAGGTAACATAAGTAGAAATATAAAATAAATTAAACTTAATACAACATTTTCCTAGTTAACATATTAGTCATTGGGAAAAGGCCTGCATGGGCGGAAGCCTGTGCGCAGACCCGAGTTGCTAAAAAGCTGCAGGATGGCGTTTTGGTATGTAACTTGGTATATTTTTTTTGTTTTTTTTTTAAGGAAAATAATAAAAAATAGTAATATTGTTAATAATATTTTAAAAGTTTTATTTGCAATTCATGAAAGGTGAGGGAAAGAATATTAGGTTTCAAAGTTTGTTTTAAATTGAAAAAGTATTAAAAATATATGTCATAGATAAGATATAAGATAAGATAAGATAAGATTAATTTAAATAAAAGTAATATGATTAAACAACTGTATGACAAAACAAACAGAGGAGCTGAAGAATACTGTGCATCTAAGTGAGCGTGGGTAGCGAGAGGGGAGTGGAGGTGGTGTTCAAAGTTCACATTGGTTCAGGTCCATCTACTGTAATTGGATCTGATCATTGTCTCGGCATCTTCAATTCTTAGCTGTGATAAAAAAAATCACTGACTTTTTTTAGGTTAGGTTAAAGAGCACTAGGCCAGGAATTAGTATATTAGAGAGATAGGACATCAGCAAACTTACCTTAAAAGACAAGTTCACTAACATCAGAGTAGTAGTCACAAACACAAAATAAACACAATCTCATAAACTTTCTCTCTACACACTCACACTCTCTCTACTCACCTGAAGAAAATGCCAGTGGTGTTGAAAATTTGTGAGATTGTGTTTATTTTGTGTTTGTGACTACTACTCTGATGTTAGTTAACTTGTCTTTTAAGGTAAGTTTTCTGATATCCTATCTCTCTAATATACTGACTCTTTTTTTAAAAATTGTAAGAGATCGACAACTAAATATATTTGATTCACCGAAGTGGTGACAAATATTACTGTACAAAACATGCGCAACATAAAAGGAATTAGTAAGTTCAATTGATTTGACTAGACGTAACGGTATTATGCTAATATTTTCTGAAAATCTTGTGTTATATGAATGTGTAACAGGTGAAAACAGAGAATCTAAACGCTCAAAAATGTGCTGCAAAAGAAACTTTATGTACAGCTGACGGATTGTAAAGATGCCACTTTCATGAAAAAGATCAGTAGTTGAATACCTTCTATGTTTTTTCAGACCAATTTTAAGTATGGTTTTTTGTAAAATATATGGTTGAAGAGTTGATTGCAATGCTCCCCCCCAAGCAATAATTCCAAATGATAATAATGACTGAATGTAAGCATAATAAGCTAATGCAAGGATATATTTCCTAAGTTTATTCTTTAAAAAATCAATGTGTTCTGACCATTTTTATCTATAGTCAAAAGTGACGCTTAAATATTTATACGATGAAACTTTATCTATAGATTCACAAGAGCAATTATTGTTAAGATGATCACCACAAGTGTAAATGTTTAGATCTTGCAAATGATAGTCAGTAATATGTGATAAGGAAATTGGCATGAATTTTGTCTTTGCAACGATTAATGAAAGGGTATTCTGGTCTAGCCACTTTTTGAGCAGCATGAGATCAAATAATGCTTTTAATCTCGTTTCTTCCCAAGATGCACCCTTCAATCAAATTAATGTGTCGTCTGCGAATAAAAACAGCTCGCCAAATAGATTTAACCTTGAAAGATTATTTATATATATTAAAAATAAAATAGGTTCA
Source organism: Stictocephala bisonia (assembly GCA_035578905.1). Taxonomy (NCBI): domain Eukaryota; kingdom Metazoa; phylum Arthropoda; class Insecta; order Hemiptera; family Membracidae; genus Stictocephala; species Stictocephala bisonia. The sequence continues at coordinate 667,342 of JAQJVL010000260.1, read as the reverse complement.
AGAGTGCTGCCTTGGACAACACCGTAATTAGTAGGTAATGTATCACTATTAATATTACAAATTGATACTTTCTGGGATCTTTGAGATAAATAACTTTTAAACCAAGAATGGGTGGTTCCTCTAACTCCAACAGATTGTAATTTAAATAGTAATTTTTCTCTATCAACAGAATCAAACGCCTTTTTAAGATCAAGAAATATTAACATTGCGCGGCAATTTTCAGAGATTGAATATTTAAGATTTTTACAAAGATTGAAAAGGCAGTCAGAAATATTAAAATCTTTTCTAAACCCATACTGATTACTTACTTACTCTTACTCTTACTCCCAGGGCCATCTATATCGCAGGTGATATTTAGCCGCACCAACAAAGCCTCTCCAGATTGACCTGTCCTCTGCATTCTCTTCCATGGCTCCAACTCGCTGCATATCTAGCCTAACCTGGTCCTACCGGTCGCCTTCCCTCAGGGTTATTTTTGCTAACTTTCTTTAGTTGGGACTCTTCTCTCCTTCTCAACACATGCCCAGCCCACCTTAGTCTTCTACTTTTGACCTCACTCACAATGTCTGCGTCGTTATACAGGTCTCTAATCTCCCTGTTATGTTTCCTTCTCCACTCCCCTTGGTCATATGTGGGCCCATATATCTTTCTCAAGACTTTGTTTTCGAAGACAATTAGTTTTTTTTTTTCTTTCTTATTTAGTATCCACGTTTCAGATCCATAGAGCAAAACTGGGATGACTATTGATTTGTACGACCTAATTTTTGTTTTGTGTGACAATGACTTGGAAGATAGTAATCTATTGCATGCATAAATGCATCTGTTGGCTGAATTTATTCTTTGCTGTATCTCAATTTCTTCTGCGTTTCTATTTGAAATTGTGACTCCGAGGTATTTGAATTCCGGTACTTGTTCGAATTCATGACCATCAACTCGTAGGGGGTCTTGGGTGTAATTTTGGTCTCTTGTAAATTGCATGAATTTGGTTTTTGGATCGTTTGTCTTCAGCCCTATTTTTCCTGCTTCTGTTATGAAGACCTTGGTCAGCGTAGTTAGATCCTCTAGCTTTTCTGCCATTATAGCTACGTCATCTGCAAATGCTAGAATGTTCAGTTTTCCTCCGACTTTAACACCCAGGTTCATTTCTTTTGTCTTCTGAAGGGCCTCCTCTAGAGCCATGTTGAATAATATTGGGGAAAGGCCATCCCCCTGTCTGACTCCTGAGTTTACTTTGAAGGTTTCGCTGTTTTGTCCATTTATTCTCACGGAGCATCTTGACTCGGTAACACTCATTTTAGACAGGTTTATCAGTTTTCTGGGGACCCCAAATTTTTCTAACTGTACCCATAATCTTTCTCTGTCAATGCTGTCGTAAGCTTTTTGGAAGTCAATGAAGATGGCATAAAATTCTTTGTTATATTACCAGTACTTGGCTACAATTTCTTTCAGTAAAAATATCTGGTCTGTAGTGGACCTACCTTTGATGAAGCCTGCCTGGTGTTCTTCAATTATTTCGTTTGAGTAGCATTCAAGTCGATTTAGAATAATTTTAGTCAGGACTTTATAGGGGATACTTAGCATTGAGATGCCTCTATAGTTTCCACACTCTTCTTTTTCTCCCTTTTTATGTATGGGTACAACTACTGCCTCTTGCCACTCAGTTGGCATTTCTTCCTTTTTCCATATTTTAAGTATTAACTTCCACAGTTTCTCAATTACTACATTTCCTCCTTTTTTTAGTAATTCTGCTGTAATTTCATCTTTTCCTGGAGCCTTGTTATTTTTCAGTGTCTTTACTGCGTTTTCCACTTCTTGTTTGGTTGGTGGTTCCAGGTTTGGTTGTACATGGTAATAGCTACATTCATTGTCTTGTTTTGCTGTTTCATCTCCTCTGTTGACATTAAGTAGATCACTGAAATATTCTTTCCACCTTTCAAGGACTTTTTGGCTTTCTGTAATTAATGTGCCATCTTTACTCTTAACTCCGTAAGAGCGGGGGGTGAATCCTTTTTTGAAAAATCTTACTTTTCTAAAGAAGTCTCTTGAGTTGTTTGTTATGTTATCTTCTTCGGCTTTATCCAGCAAGCTATTTATATATAGCTGTTTTTTTCCTCTTCAATAACCGATTGGTATCCCTATTTGACTTGTTGTAACTCTCTCTGTGTTCTATGCTGTTACTATTCATCCAGGTCTTTTTCCTAACAATTCTTTCTTCAACCATTTGCTCACATTCATGGTCAAACCATGGCTTTTTGTTCTTTTTCTTCTTCTTTCTGCCACATAATTCTTCTGCCGAGTCTAAAACTGCTTCCTTGAAGTTGTTCCAGTTATTGTTTATATTATCATTTTCGTCCACCTCTTCTAGAAGTTTGAATCTGTTTTCAAGTTTAGTTTAAAATTTTCAACTACTGTGGCATTTGAGCCTCTCTGTGTCTATAAGTCTTTCTTGTCTTTCCTCTTTTCGTCTCTGAGTAGCTATTCTTTGTGTCATCTTCACTACAACTAATGAGTGGTCAGTTCCACATTCTGCCCCCCTAACACTCTTAACGTTCGTTATGCTGCTTTTATGTCTTTGGTCAACTAGCACATGATCAGTTTGGTTTTTGGTAACTCCATTTGGTGATGTCCAAGTGTACTTATGTATGTCCTTTCTTGGAAACATCGTGCTTGATATTTTGTAGTTATTTGCCAGGGCGAAGCTTGCTAATCTTGTTCCATTATCATTGGAGTTTTGGTGAAGGCTTTCTTTTCCAATCGCTGGGCTCCAGATCTCCTCTCTCCCTATCTTAGCATTTGCATCTCCTAATATAACTTTGGTATCAAAATTTGGTAACTTCCCCACCAACTCGTCTAGTAGATCATAGAAATCATCTTTTTCGTCTTCATCTGCTTCTTCCGTTGGAGCATAGATACTAACTAAAGATAAGTTATTAAATTTTCCTCTTATTCTAATATTGCACATTCTATTGCTTACTGGTTCAAAATGTATCACCGCTTCAGCTAATTTTTTCTTTATTGCAAAACCTACTCCTCCATAAAACCTATTTTCTTCACAGCCACTATAGTAGATCAGGTACTTCTTTGTGTTTATCCTTCCTGCCAAGGGCCATCGGGTCTCCTGTAGTGCTACGATGTCCATTTTGTATTTATCCAGTTCTTCTGCTAATATGTCACTAGTTCCAGGTGTTGCTAATTTCTTACATTCCAAGTGCCAATTCGTAACTGTTTTAAACTAAGCCGGGTCTTAATCCATTTTTCCTGTCCAATTTCCGAGGCTATTTTTTGTTGGTGTTTCGTAACATTGTGATTTTTTATGAGGCGGGTTGTCAGCCCAGCGCCCAACCCCCAACCTGGAGGGCCAGGAGTTTGTGATCAGAGTCTTCTTCTCCTAGGCCAATTGCTTTCACTGCAGCTTCAAGACGTTGGCCTGGCCTCTGTGTTACATCAGAGTGACCTTCTCCTAGCCTTCGGGTACCCAAACCCTATCGTACAAGGCAGTGCGGGCAGTGCTTATTTGATGGCGGCACTTCCTCGCCATGACACAGCACTATCATCGGGCTCATGTGGATTTGCTGAGTGTGACCCCGCCACAGATCACCCTCCCACGCCCTCCGGTGCTGCCGCCTCGGTCCGGGACTGCTTATTCGGGTTACCCCTTATTCGCAGCTGTCCACCATATCTGGTGGAACATTCACTATCCGCCACCAACTAACTTTTCTTACACACTCTGCCCGACAACTCGTTAATGATTCCCCAAAATAATTGTGGATTATATTTATACTCCCTTATTTTCTCCCATTAATAACTCCTTTTAGCGCTTTTTATTGTGTTGCTGACAATTCTTCTATGTTCATAAAATTTTTCTCTTACATTTAAATTAAATGGTTGGTTTTCAATTTTTTTACTCAACTTATCTCGTGATCTAATCAAAGCTATTAGTTCTGTTGATATCCAAGGTTTGATTTTTTTTAGGTTTGATTTCTGAGTAACACAGGCATTGTCAATGTAAGTATGAGTGTTTTCAGTAGAGTCAGCAGTGTCAGTGTGTGTAGGGGCAAGGACAGTGAGGCCGGTAGAGTAGTGGTCGGTGACGGCGGTCCGCAGGATAGCTGACCTCACGGCACTCATGTCCCAGTACCGGACAAACACATGGTCGATAGCAGATAAGCCGTTATCAGTCACCCTTGTCGGCCTGTCGATACACTGCGAGAGTCCAGCCCCCACCAAAGTATTTAAGTACAAAACAGTTAATGAGTCATTCTTTAATAAGTCGATATTTATGACACCCACTAAATTACACATTCTATTTTGCTAATACTGTCGTAGTAAATTCCTAAAGTATCAATAAAAACATTAACGTCACTGTCAAAAGTTCTGTAAATGGCTAATAAGTTAAGGTATACATCAAAGAGCTCAAAATCTAAAGAAAGTCCGTATACATTCCCTAACGTGATCTGTTCACATGTCACTAAAAGTCGTTTTGTTTACGTAAACCACAACACCGTCATTTTGGTTGTTCTGTAGTTAGTCTGAAGTAGTTCAAATCCATCTACAGTCGCTCCACCTCCCGAACCGCTCAACCAACATTCAGAAAATTCAATAATATCTAGTGAAGTATTAAAAGATTTTAAATATACCATTATTTCGTCTAGATTCTTAGATATTCTTCTTATATTACTATGAAATATTATTAAACCATTAAAATTTTTGTAAAATTGGGCAAATTGATGCACAGTATCCAGCTCCTCACAATCTACACGGACATTGATGTCTTTGACTACACCGTCCAAAGAGGTTCTCATCGTCAACGCACACATTCCCGCCCTGTAGCACAAAGGTTTAACTATACTTATATTTCTAGTGTAATAATAATGACAATTAATTGAATATATTCATTAAAAATTGTCTAAAATGGTATAGTAAATTCTAACTACTTTCCACTAGTTTATTCATTGTGATAGTTATCATTTATAGAAACTGAACATGTAAATCATATAGCATTTGGAATTGTGAGATAATAAAAAATATACGTTAATGCAATTAGTAATAATAAAACAGTTTTTTTCGCATCAAGATAAATATGAAAGTATAAAGAGTTGTTAAAAACTTTACATATATAAAAATTTTAGCAAGACAAGACTAATTAGTTATAAAATTATGGTAAATTGATGAAAGATGTCGGATCAAATTTAATGAAGAAAATTAAAATAAGAATTTCTAGGCTTTAATAAATTATTTTCTTTTTACAAGGGTATACAATTGTTTAACGTTTAACTTAGAAAAATAAAAACAATGGTGATAATTTAATTAGATGGTTAGATTTAAGAAATCATTACATATAAAACTGGAAGACAAAAATAAAGGTTATGAATAAAAGGAACTGAAAGTAAAATAATTATGCAACATACCGTTTTACGACACCAACTAAGTCCTACTTGTCATAGCGGTCGAGGTCACTCATCTGCATCACTCTTATGGAGTCCACACTCTCTTTAGGCTTCACAATCACCTTTCCGTTTATAAAGCTGGCAAAGTACAGCTTCCTCTCGCAGTAGAGGCGACGAGCCCGACCCAGTAGAGCCTTGTTGGAGCTGGTGAGATGCTCGATGATAAAAACAGAGGTACTCGGGAAGTTGTTAAGACACCTCAGATGCAGACAGCTTCCCCTTCTGTCTGAAGGCTCGTAACCACGTCTCCTTACAGGTCCGTGAGATGAACTGCACGATTATGGGAGGATGGGACCATACCATTCTCCATTACCAAAATTTACCAGTGTTACACCACACTAACATAATCAGATTCTTTTCTTCCCATTCCAACAGTCCCCAACTTAGAAGAATGGAATTAGAATACCAATGAATAACCAACTCCTGTGGCCCTCTTAATCTCACCATCAGGTAGATCACTTAGCCCAATCACCTACACTACATACACCAACACCATCCTTCCCATTCTTCAACTATCATAAATTTATTTATCATTTCTATCATCAAAGGTAATAGAAAAATTAGTAATGGTCCAACTAATGACTCACCAAACAGGCATTTTTCTTGGGTTAGAAATATTTAATAGGCAAATCATGTATTGTTTTTAATGGATTCTAGGGAGCCTTTAATATTATTAATTATGAATATTGGTCAAAACTCATTATTAGCCAATTTTCTTGCGAATCCCTCAGGTTTGAGGATGGTAAATTTGGTCAGCCAAAATTGATCATCATAATATTTTTGTAATTTTATATTGTAATGCTTACATTTGTTTTGTAACATTCACTTGCTTGTAATATTATAATTTAATAAATTTATGTCCATATTTAATTTGTTATTAACAGGTTGGAGGACGTAGTGTGGTGTGCAAAGATGTGGAACAACATTGTGTAATTTTGGAAGAAGATCAGAAATTCTTAAAATTATTAGAACTACTTGGACATTACCAGAATATGGGCAGTGTGATAGTGTTTGTGGATAAGCAAGAGAATGCTGATGCATTGCTGAAGGATTTGATGAAAGCTTCATACCCATGTATGTCTCTCCATGGAGGCATCGACCAATACGACAGGGACAGTACGATTGTTGATTTCAAGTCTGGTAAAGTTAAACTGCTTGTGAGTATAATAACACTTCTTACAATATTTAAGTTGTTAGTATTATGTTTCAAAAACCAAACTTCATAAAAGACACATGCAAACTTTACTCTGTGAAATAAATTAACTATGATGGTTAATTACTAACTATTACCTCTTAATAACCAAAAGTAGATGTATTCTGCAAGAGCGGCCAAATTAATCAGCCTATTCACTTCAGGAATGTGACACGAATATTCAATCACAAAAGATATAATATCAATAATTGTTATTATAATTGTTAATAAAACCATTTGACATCTGATCATAAATGTGTTCTTTGGCCTGAGAAACTGTAATTTCAAATTGCCAAAGAAGCACACTATTGCTATAATTTCAAAAAGCACACTACTGAATACATAAATGGAGCTTAAAATAAATCTAAAGCACTATGGACAGTAATAAATAATGAACGGAAAGCTAAGACATTATTAACTACTTCACAACTCCATCTAAAAATAAATGACTCAATAGTTACCAACCCTAGAGATGTGGCAAACTGTTTTAATAAGTTTTTCTCAACTATAGCTGATAGAACACTCCAAAATGCAGACTTAACAAATCTGGACCAAACTGAAGATGAATATGAACTACCACCACCCACAGAAAAGAACTTAATTTTTAAACCAGTCACGCCAAAAGAAATTCATAACATTATTGATTCCCTAAAACCAAAAGCCTCATCTGGATCCGACCAAATATCAGCCAAACTTATAAAACACTGTAAGAAGGAACTATTAAGCCCCCTTACTCATATAATAAACAAATCACTTGATCAGGGAATGTTTTCTAACTAATTAAAAATAGCCAAAGTCTACCCTAAATACAAACGCCCAATAAATGAAACAAATAGCTACAGACCAATATCCCTCATCTCAACTTTCTCCAAAATAATAGAAAAAGCTGTACTTGACAGGTTTCTCAACCATCTGATGGAAAACAATTTACTAACCAACTAGACCAATTAGAAGATGGCTGTACAGCAACTTGCCTATTTTTAGATTTCAGCAAAGCATTTGACTGTCTAAACCATGCTCAGTTAATCAAGAAAATTGAAAACCTAGGAATCATAGGTAAGGCTAAAAACTGACTACATAGTTACCTAACTGGCAGAAAAATGCTTGTAGAAATTAACTGTAATGAAAACAATGTAAGACAAACAGTACAATCTGAAACCACTAACATCCACGAAGGTGTACCACAAGAATCTGTTCTTGGACCAGTTTTATTTCTGCTTCTTACAAATGACATAGCCAGCTGGCTAAAAGATATTTGTCATACAGTCATGTACGCAGATGATAAAGTTTTAACAATAGCCAAGAAATCAATTAAAGACCTCCATAGACACATAATTAACTGTTTAAATAAAACCAAATAATATTGTACTAAAATGACCTTGTTTTAAATGAAAATAAAACAGTTCAAATGACTTTCAGCAATCTAAGTAGAAATGTTGACATAACAATTCCAAACCTGGGAATAAAATCAACCACAAAATATCTAGACATTATAAGAGACAATAAATTATCGTGGAAGCCACAAGTAGATCAGTTATGTAAAAAACTGTCAGCAGCCAACTATGTGATAAGAAGAATGAAATAAATAAGAAGTCTGGAAACAGCCAAGGCTGCCTACTTTGCTCCCTTTGAAGCACACATTCGCTATGGCGTAGCTCTCTGGGGTGCGTCTTCTTCCATGAACCTACAGAGAGTTATGATCCTGCAAAAAAGAGCCATCAGAACATTGGCGAGCCTAAACCCAAGAGACAGCTGCAGAGAGGCCTACCAACAGTGGTTACTCTCTACATATGCGAAGTTGTTCTTCATGCCTTCAAGAGCAACCTACCAAAGAACACAGGCCAGCATGGATATCAAACAAGACATGCTGATGACATTAACCTGCCAACTCACTGGACAGCCCTCTACACAAAGAAGCCTTCTTTTGCGGGAGCCGTTTCTTAACCCCCTACCAAGACATTTAAAGGAATGCAGCCCCCAACTATTAAGGAGGAAACTAATGGACTGGCTTCTAGGCGAAACAATCTATAGCCTGGAAGAATTTATACATATTGTGAATGTAGCAAACTAACATTGTTGAAATATTGACTCTATTACTGATCTTGATGATTATGTAAATAAAGTATATTGTCTATTGCCACAAAACTGATCAAATTGGAGGTATATCATGTTAAGATTTGTAACAGTTCAATTTTTGTTAAAAATGTCATAGAATAATTAAATACCCTGAAAATGTATAAAAGGAGACATGCGACATCAGTAAACTTACCAATTAAGACAAGTCCACTCACACCTTCCAGTACAAAACAAAATAAGAAACATCACATGACACAATTATTGTCAGTGCCAAAGGCTCTTTCCTTTGGTGAGTAGAGAAAAACGCCTGCCAAGTGCCCTTTAACCTAATCTAAAATACCTTGAAAAAGGTATTTCTTTATTATTTTATACATGAAAGGTGAATTAAGTTTTATATTTCTAGCAAATTTTGATAATTAGAGCATTTTGAAAATAATAATAATAATAATATACAATTTATTTAAAAAAGAACACAATCTTTTCCAATAGTAAGGATTGCCAAAAACAAAGAAACAATAAACAATAAAATCAAAATAATTAGCTTATATGCTTTTATTTTACTGTGAAACCTTGATAGTTTAACACTTTAGTGGATTATGGATTGTTGAAGTTTCAAAATGTTGAACTATAAGGAATCTATGGTAAACATGAAAGGCAATCATTTTTTATATGGAAATTATACTGTATTTTCTTCATGGATGGATGATTAACAATTTAACAAAAACAAAACTTAAACAAGCTAGTTATTACTGTAACAATGTATGTCCTACTGAATTGATACGGCGTTATAGTACGTAGTTACGAGGGTCGTCCAGAAAGTAAAGAACGATTGTGCATCACGTGCGGTGCTGATCCCTCTGGCTGTCCAGTCAGTGTGAGCCGAGTTTTTTCCTGTGCGGTCACGCATCTTTGCTCTGTAAACTTTCAAAATGTATAAAAGGAGCCCATTGAAAATCCCGCCAAACGTGAAGTGCGCAGTGTCATTCAGTTTTTGAATGCTCAAAATGTTCGGCCTATCGAAATTTATAGGCAAATAAACATTTTATGTTGAGAATGTAATGAACGAATCTTCAGTGAGTAAATGGTACATTATGTTCAACCAAGGAAGAATCAATGTGCACGATGAAGAACGGATTGGAAGGTCAAGACTTGTGACTGAGGAATTGAAGAAAAAAGTTGACGACAAAATTCAGAAAAACCGGCGATTCACTTTAACCATTTTAAAAGACGCTATTCCAGACGTTTTTCGATCCCTCTTACATGAAATTGTGAATAAGCATCTTGGGTATAAATAAATGTGCGCTCGGTGAGTTCCAAAGTTTCTCACAGAAGTCCACAAGACTAAACAAATGGGAGCAGCCCTTGAACTTCTTACCAGATATGATAAGAAGTTCAACAAGTCAAAGGTGAACAATTTTTCGATCGTATTGTGACCGGGAATGAAACTTGGGTTTCGTACAAAACTCCGGAAACAAAGCGACAATCCATGGGGTGGCATCATTGAAACTCGTTTGTGTGTGTGCGCGTGTGTGTGTGTGTGTGTGTGTGTGTGTGTGTGTGTGCACGTGTGTGTGTTTCTTCTGTGAATGTTACTACTACTCTGGTATTAGTGAACTTGTCCTCTAAGGTTAGTTTTCTGATGTCCTATAACTCCAATATATGAGGGTCGTCCAGAAAGTAAAGAACAATTGTGCGGCACCGACCCCCCCACCACTGCGACTGCATACACATTAGTTACCTCTGGCTGTCCAGTCAGTGTGAGCCGAGTTTCATTCCTGTGCGGTCACACGTCTTTGCTCTGTAAACTTTCAAAATGGCGGCGCCCATTGAAAATCCCGCCAAATGCGAAGTGCGCAGTGTCATTCGGTTTTTGAATGCTCAAAATGTTCGGCCTATCGAAATTTATAAGCGAATAAACACTGTTTATGGTGAGAATGTAATGAACTAATCTTCAGTGAGGAAATGGTGCATTATGTTCAACCAAGGAAGAACCAATGTGCACTATGAAGAACGGATTGGGAGGCCTTCACTTGTGACTAAGAAATTGAAGAAAAAAGTTGACGACAAAAAAAGTTCTGTGTTGTTATCTTTCGTTTTTAATTTTTTATACCAAAACGCTCTTTACTTTCTGGACGACCCATTTAACCAGTAATTGTAACCTTGTTATTACTGAATTAAATATCCACAGATCCACTTTTCATGGCCACAAAATTGAATACAGCTTCTGGCAACAAGCTTTGTTAATGTACGTTTTTACGGTACACTTTGAACAGAACCATAAGATAAACATATCAGCCGGCTGTGAAACAGTATAATTGACTAGCATAGAAGATCTGATTTGTGATATGAGTGAACAAATGAAATTTTCATAATCCACATTGTTTCAATTAATAATATACTTTCTCACAACACATTAGTCAAAAGTTAAGGAAAAAGGTTAAACAAAACAATGTTACAGTTACACAATTCAAAATTATAGTGTTCAATTTTGATGTATATATTTACAAATCTGTCAAAACGTAACATAGGCTTAGAATGGTGTCGGCTTTTTACAGTTGGCTTGGGTGAACAGGAAATCCTTCTGTAAGTACTCGCTCGAAAATACTCAATACTAAAAAAAATGCCAACTACTTGACTCCACTCAGCCCGAACTCAAAAATCACACCCCTAATAATAAGCATATTTTGCTCTGCTGCCATACATCACAGGATTGACAAGTTCTGCCTTGAAGCTCTCCTCTGTGCTCAACTTCTTCAACTGTTTTGCTGTAAAAAAAAAGTGTTTCTGTACAACTTTGTAATATTGTTATTTTTGTTTACATTGTTATTCATTGTGGCATTGTTATTAAAAATTTTTATTTGAATATGAAATAATGATTTAATTTTATCCTTTTAAGTTTGATTGTAAGTGTTGAAAAAACCAACCAATAGTCACTGCTACTGATGACGTAATAGGCAAGGCTTGCATCTGTTCATCCAACATGTGGCCTACTGTCTACTGTAGTTTCTATTACGAGGTACGTCCGGAAAGTAAGTTCCGTTTCCATTTATATCCGCTGCAGCGCTGCGATCGCAGTTCCGCGTATGCGTGGCAGACGCTCTGTATCAAGGAGAAGAAACGTGCGCCATTTTGAGATCGCTGTCAGTCTCATACGCTTTGTTGTGCTTGTTTAAAATGTCGGTGTTGATCGAAAATCCCGCCGCTTGTGAAATCAGATCTGTGATTCGTTTTCTGAATGCTAAGAAAGTGAAACCGATTGACATTTATCGGCAAATTTGCGAGGTTTACGGACAAAATGCGATGAGTGATTCAATGGTGAGAAGATGGGTCCGACAGTTTAATGAAGGACGTAATGAAGTGCATGATGAAGAACGAAGTGGGCGTCCATCTTTGATTACAGAAGAACTGGTTCACACGATTGATGAGAAGATCAAGGAAAACCGTAAGTTTACAATGAGTGCTCTCGCTATGGAATCCCCCCAAATCTCACAATCATTAATTCATGAAATTGTTACCGAAAAACTGAAATTTCGAAAACTTTGCTCACGTTGGGTACCGAAAATTCTTACTGAGCAACACAAAACACAACGGATGGGTAGTGCACTTCAGTTTTTGAACCGTTATGATGAAGGCGGTGAAGATTTTCTGTCACAGATAGTCACAGGAGATGAAACTTGGGTTTCTTATGACACCCCAGAAACTAAGCGGCAATCAATGGAATGGAGGCACACTTCATCTCCAGCAAAGGTTAAGCCGAAACAAATCTTGACACCTCGAAAAATCATGTGCACAGTGTTTTGGGACAGGAAAGGCATCTTACTGATTGATTTCTTACCGTGAGGTCAAACAATCAATGCAGAAGTTTACTGCGAGACACTGAGGAAATTGCGCCGCGCAATACAGAATAAGCGCCGAGGATTTCTGTCCAAAGGTGTTGTTTTTCTTCACGACAATGCACGACCACACACTGCAAATGTGACGAAAAACCTCATACAGGGATTTGGCTGGGACGTGTTTGACCATCCTCCGTACAGCCCTGACCTCGCTCCTAGCGACTTTCATCTGTTCTTACATCTGAACTTCAACGCTTCAACGATGACGAAGAGCTGAAAGAAAATGTTTCCAAATGGTTGAAGACACAGGCGGCAACCTTCTATGAAGAAGGCATAGAAAAACTTGTGCCACGCTATGACAAATGCCTGCAAAATTTCGGCAGTTATGTAGAAAAGTAGTTTAAGAGTTGTAGATTTTAGTGCAATAAATATTTTTTCTGTATCTGTAGACAAATTATTTTTGTTACCAAACGGAACTTACTTTCTGGACGTACCTCGTACAATGATTGTGTACAATGTAATTTCTGGCATAGTGCCCTTTAACCTAACCTAAAAAATGATTAAATGGAGTGACACGATGGGGGTAAGAGTAGTTCACTCTCTTACTTCCACTTTTCAGTACATCTCTCTTGCACCAATGCTTTGAGTAGATCACAATCTAAGTGGCTTAGCTATTATTAAAAATTTTAGGCTTTACAAATGGTTTATTCCTTAGGGCCATGATAAGGATCATGAAATATGATGGTAATTTTCCTCAAAGAAGTAAATTCGTCTTGTAACACCAATATCACTTTTATATACAGGATCATTAAATATATGCTCTATCTAAATATACCAAAATACAAAACAAAAAAATTAAGTTCTTCATTCTGATATCAAATTGATCCAATAAAACAAATTTAATCATACATAATTAAATAGGGTTTGGGTGAGCAGATTTAGTTATACTAATACTAATAAGTTATAACTTATCTGTTTTGGTTGGAAAGTTATAACATTTGTCAGATAAGCGTTAAAATATGTGTAAATAACTTTACTGTATAAATGTGAGGTTATTAGTTGTTTTGAATACAGATTGCAACTTCAGTTGCTGCTCGAGGTTTGGACGTGAAACAGTTGATTTTGGTGGTAAATTATGATTGTCCCAACCATTATGAGGATTATGTTCATCGCTGTGGTCGTACAGGCAGGTATGTAAAACTAAAATAACAACTTAATACATCCAAATTTTTGTCTTGTCACATTTATTGAATACCCCTTAATAGTTTACCGTTGCAGTACAGTAGTCATGAAATAGATACACGTAGATGAAATTTTAATTATATACAGGGTGTTCCAGAACTCTCTGAGGATCTTTTTATTTATTGATTGTGGGTCAAAAACAAGACATAATATTATACTTAAAAATTCCAAATCACCTCCGGTACCCATACAGCCGCCATTTTGTATTTTGTACAAATTATTTTTTTTATAACTATTTAACCTATAGAGTTCAAATTTGGTATGTACATGAATACAATCATTTTTTTACTAAAATAAAAAAACTTTTTTAATTATTTTCAAAATGGCAGCACTTTGAAATTTTTTATCCGCAATAACTTTTGAAAGGTATATAAAAAAATAGGCATATAAAAAATCACAAGAATACCTTTTTTGAAAATTTTATTTGCAATTCATAACTGTAACTTTGTATGAAATCGGACGACAAACAACTGAGATTTGGGTATTTTTATATTTAATCATTTACGTGTTAATATGAACAGCCATGGTTTCGTGCCGTGCAAGTCAACCACAACAATACACCAGCGATCTATTCTGATTACTTTGATCCAAAACTCTACAGTAAATTGATTTGTGACATTGTAATGAAAATGCCCTTAGCAGGCAACCGTAAAGAAGTTGCGGATGATTTTCATTGTTATTAAATTAAAAATTAATTGTTACCTTAAGTAGTGCCCTAAAAACTCGAATTCTAGGCTGGTAGAATTGTTGAAGGTACTGGAATTATTCAAGAAAAAAATTAATAGTCTGCTGTGCGCCAGTAACTTTACAATCGTTTTTTTGTTTGCAATAAAATAAGAGGACGAAATTTTTAGCATTGTTTGTAATGTGAAAATAAATTAAATTAAAGTTTCAATTTATAATCTGAGGTTTTTTTATTTTCCTTGTTTTAAGTCTACAACTTGCTTTGCATCACAAATACATTTTACAAAGTTTCTAGGTTTTATGGAACTACTTCAGGTTAAATTAATTTTTAATGTAATAACAATGAAAATCATCTGCAATTTTTTTCACGTTGCCTGATAGGGGTATTTTCATTACAATAACATCACAAATCACTTTATTGTAGTGTTTTGGATAAAAGTAATCAGAATAGATTGCTGATGTATTGTTTTGGTTGACTCGCGCAGCACGAAATCATGGCTGTATACATTAACATGTAAATGATTAAATACAAAAATACTCAAATCTTAGTTGTTTGTCCTCCGATTTCATACAACATTACATTTTTGAATTGCAAATGAAATTTGAGAAAAAAGGTATTCTTGTGATTTTTGTTGTATTGCTATTCTTTCAAAAGTTATTAAGGATCAAAAATTTTGAAGTGCCGCCATTTTGAAAATAATTAAAAAAAGATTTTTCATTTTTTATCTTAGTAAGAAAATGATTGTATTCATGTGCATACTAAATGTGAATTCTATAGGTTAAATAGTTATGAAAATAAAAAATAATTTGTAAGAAAACAAAATGGCGGCTGTATGGGAATCGGAGGTGACTTATGATTTGGAAATTTCAAATATGATATTATGTCTTGTTTTTGACCCACAATCAATACCTAAAAATATCTTCAGAGAGTTCAGGGACACCCTGTATATTAGTTAGATATCCAACATTATGTGCAGCTATATAGAAGATCATAACAAGTAACCTTTATACAGTTTTTTTCTGTAAGTAAGTTGTCGATAAAGACTGTTTTTATCATTATTAGTATATAAGTGCTGTTTTTATCATTTTTTTTCTTTCAATATTAATAATTGTACGTTCATTTTACTGAGTAAGATTAGTTGTCGTACGTTCCTTGCAATAACTCAAGATTGCTCAAATGCTCCATCATTTTGTTTTAATTTTCCACTTGTATATTTTATGTCCATGTCTTCCATTTTATGTCTTCCACTGTCATTATGTTATGTTTTTTAACTATTATTATTTTGCAGCAAAATTGCTTTGTGACATACTATTTTGTGACTACTGGTTTAGTTTATACATTTAGCTAAGAGTAATTAATATTTTCTTTTTCTTGTTGTCCTGATGGTTATTTTCTGATTATTTTTTAGCTATCTTGTAAGAAAACCAACTAACATTATGAAGAACAAGTGGTTTACATAAATCACATTATGTTGTGACTTTGAAACAGTTGTTAGAATTATAGCTTTAAATGGTATAACTTTCAGTTGTATTGATTACATTTATGAGATTGTTATGCAATATTATGGACAAATAGCAGTACCTATCCTGAAATCAATAATATTGAGAAGGAAAAAAATTAAAGTATTTGCTGACATCGAGTGTCATTTTTCTTAACCCTAGCAGTGGCAAAGTCGTCATTGACGACTCATTTTGGGCCCGTGTGTAGTGGCCACGTCGTATTTCACGACTCATTTACCGCGGCGCGATAATAACGTAATTACGCAAACACGAGGCTAATAATTCAGACTAATAAATGTAATTGTGTAATAGCATGTAATTGTGGTATACACCCTACATGCTAGGCCTACCACATTATTATTCAACATTATTGGAGGCCAATAGCCAAGGGAAGGAAGAGAGCCCGTGGAAGGCCTGATAGTAGTGACTCTGATTAGGAACTGTAGACGACCGTTGTATATAGTGTATATAATTTGTATTTGGTTATTTTTATATAAATGAACATAAGTGTTATATATTCTTGTTTAGAAAGACATTGAGGACATAATGTATGCTGAAATTTTGGATTTTATGATTTTTACCTGTAAAAAATTTAAAAACCGTGTTTTCAATAAAACTTTTTCATCGTTCAGACTACAGAACTTCTAATAAAATCAAATAAAAGTATTTTTATGTTATTCAGCATTTTATTCTGAATAAAACTATATATATATATATATATAATACATAGTATTTTGATGAAGAAATATTAGTATAGGTATTTTTACATACAGGCGTGCATGAACAGTACAACAAATTGAATAGTGTAAACTTTTATTGTTATTTTATCATTTTTTTTTTTTGGAGATAAGTTATAATCAGTTTATATTTTCTTTTTCAGCATAAAATTCTGCACATTTTGTATATCTTGGATTATGAGATTGCCTATTGTTTGTATGTACTATATGTCCAGTAACAAGAAAAATAGTTTTTAGAAAAAAAAATATTACAATTCAGACAAAAAATTGTTTTTCCAAATATAAATTTTTAAAATAGTTTTTGCATAATAGAGCATTAAATTCTGAACAAAATAATGTATCACTCATCATTATTTGACAAATTCCTGATTATATAGCATTTTTTTTAAATTAGCTTGCACAAACAGCCAAAAAGACCTGCCATTCAAGGCCAAAATGCCCGCCACTGCTAGGGTTAAAAGTTGAAAAATTAAAAAACAATTAAACATTGAATAGTAATTAAATGCATATGGGACAAACTATGTAATATGCATTTACATTTTATTTTACATTGATTTACAATTCATACATTTATAAAAATTTTAAATTAATGTTTTGTTTGGTTAGTTGATAATATATGGTTATTTTTAATTTATGCATGGATTAATGATTTTAACAAATAATCAGCTGTTCACAATCAGATCAGTTATGATGAAATATCTTATATGAAATCCATGCTTGTAAGATATTATAAGTCTTATGCTGTACAAGTCCTGTTAGACAACCTTTTATCAGTAAGTATAATCATTGATTATACCCAATTGAAATTAATAACATACAATTCAATTTAAACTTAACAAAAACTATCAAAAATCTGACCTAAACCCTGAAATAATAAAACAACTAAGTATATAGACAATAGATCAAAATTATCTGAAACCTTTACAGAGTCATATTTATATAGATGGTTCAAAACTAACCCAACACTCTTCGGTAGGTACTGGAGTTTTTTCTGAACTATTATCAAACACTATATTCATCTAAAACTGCCTTTGATGGTGAAATAGCTGCAATAAAATTAGCTCTTAATAAATTAGTACATGAATATATACAATCTAAAAACATTGTCTTATTTTGTGACTCTAAATCAGCAATTGAATCGATTTATAATAATACAAAAATACAATCAAAAGAACTAATGGAATGCAGAACATTTATTAAACATTTAAATTATCAAAATAGGAATATTATATTCTAGTGGATTCCTTCACACTATAATATCAAAGGAAATGAATTAGCTGACAAACTAGCTAAACAAGGAGCAACAGAAAAGTCCACCTTATGAAGGACAGGGTCTCTTAAAGTGTAGCCCGTCTGATATCCTCTGGTTCCAGAAAAGCAGTACCGAGAGTCTTGTACCTAAGAGATGAAAAAGCTTCACAATGACACAAGATGTGTATGGAGCTCTCCTAATCCTCCTCACTGAGCCTACATGTGGAGTCTTCTATTAGGCCCTTAATCTTCATATGTCTATGAAGGAATTATGTCCGGTCAGCAGCACCGTAACAGCCATCACCTTGGCCTGGTCAGAGCTCAACAAAGCTCGGCTGTAACTGCGATCTGGTCCTTAAATAAGTGCACGAGACTGCCTGAGCCCGGTAACGGTCCTCCATCTACCAGCGTGTTCCTTAAAGGTCCACCGATCAATTATACTCTTAACCGTTTGGAAAGGGATGCCAAGGGCAGGCTCTGATTCAGAAGAGGGCTCTTTGCTCCCTCCTAGCCAGAGCATCAGCCCTCTTATTTCCAGCATGTCCAGGGACCCATATGAGTCTCACTGACAAAGGGTGTATAGGATCCCCTGGCACTCCCATGCCAACTTAGAGGTGGTACGTGGCACCATGATCACCTTTATTGCCGCCTGACAATCTGAGCAGATAGAAACAACTCCCCCAAAGCCACCTAAGCGCATTTCTTCCTTTGCGGCAGTCATGATTGCCATCACCTCCGCTTGGAAGACAGAACAATTGTTTTTACTGAAGGCAATAATTATGTGACTTAGTGATAAAATTGGATTTTTGGCAAGTTATCTGCAGTGGAGCCACCAGTAATGATATTTTTTTATTATTTGATCAAATAGATTTTACATTTTGACATAAAACAGTTTTATTTTTAGTTATCAACATGAGTTAACCTAAATATCAAATTTTCATATGTCTTGAAACAAATAAAGTTTTAAGCAGTTTTTAAAAAAATTGATGTAAGATCAACCTAGAGTGTTTTATAACAAGAGTCTAAACAACAAGATGACAAATACTGAAAATTATTATTTCTTGAATATTTTGGTAATTTCTATGCCTACATGAACATGTAACCAAACCAGTATTCACAAGTCTAAAGAAATACATTATTTTATACTGTACTATTTGATTTTCAAATTAATGAAACAGTTTATTTACATGATTAAATAAGAAGTTTAAGTTACTACTAATAATTTAACTTCAACCTGCAACTGCTGTGCCTAAATAAACTGGTTTACATAGCTGACTGACTACCAGTTCACATCTGAGCCTGGAAAACAAACTTTCTTATCTCAATAAAATATACTACATATCTATAAAAAATAAATAATAAACTGATACATTCTTGGTTTAACACAGGATTTATTTATTTAAATTTGATTTAATTTTGTACTAATGGGCTCCTCGCCCACTCTAAACAAAAATAATAGTTTACCACGTGGATGGGTAAGAGAAGAAAAAAATGCGTAAACTGGTCTTAGGAAAAGCAAAATTGATGTATATAAAAAATCACCAGGGGGAAAATTGTTTCGCTCTAAAGAAGAGCTTGAGATTTATATAAAGGAAAAAATCTTTCAATTAATATTGATGATTTTAATATCACAAAAAAGAAAGATAATAGTACATGCACATCATTCTTAGACCTTAATAAATCTTCAACTGAAGAGTCTGTCAACAGCATTGTTTTAGAAAAAAATACAGTTTAATATAATGACAATAAAAGTGTACACAACCTTGCTTCAGTAAATAATAATAAGAATATTACTATAAGAACAAAAACAGACGAATCCTTGAATATTAAAACTAAAATTAGAAATGAACTGTTAAGCAGCAGCTGGTTAACAGACTTAACTACTCAACCTTATCTACAAGCCATTAATGATAGACATTTATCCACTAGATCATCTATTATTATAAACCCTTTAACCCTTAAAACGCGGCATCCGTATATATACGCATGTTTACAATTGCCCGTAACGCGTTATACGTAATATTTCGCGAGCTGATAACAATAATCCTAGAACAGGCCTAATACAACGTAGCGAGTTCTAAGATTCAAGGTCAAGACTATTTTCAGGTTATTATTCATTTTCGAGACCTTTGGACTGGTTACTAGGCAACGAATGTAAATAATATGAAGTTTTCATTCATTATTGCCTCTATCGAGGTAACCGCTAGCGCTCGCAGCGAATATATATACGCATCTGCTAGTCACATGACGCGGCGACCGGCTGGCGCTCGTCAGTCTGCAGTTATTTGTTGTCTGTCTCGTGCATTGTACTAACCTCCGGTGTGTAAACAAACAGATTATGTACACAAAATAAACACTATTTACAACAAAAATAAAACTAGACTTCACAATGAAAAATATAGAGTAAATTCAAAATAATAAACTTTGTATAATCTGTTGTCTTATTGAGTTATATTGTATATATTTTTATAATGGCTATACAATTTATAGTTTTGAAGTTTTTCATACAGCTGCTACTTTCTAAGGAAGAAATTTTCATTCTAAAATCATATTTCAATTGAAAAATTTATTTTTGCAAGTATAAAATTTTTTTAATTGCATCCAATAATATTTCGTTTTTACAGTTTTGATAAAACTTTGTAATGAATAAAAAATGAATATAAAAATACAATATCGTTATTATTATTTTTTTTACATTGTACTATCCTGGTTTAGATTTAAAAAAATATAACTTTACAAAAACTAAAATTATATATATTCAAGAAAATTAAGCGTTAATTGAAAAATTACAGAAAATTACTCAGCGTTTTAAGGGTTAAATGTTCACACACTAAAGAACTTAGATGATTATGCATTTTTTATTGGATCATTGGATATTACCTCCAAGAACTATATTATAATGCCTGTTAATAATGCTGAGATCCTTAATGATGAAAGTGGCTCACATTGGAGCTGTTTATTATACAAGTTTAACAACAAATGACAATTCGCTGGGAATCATGAAAATATAAGGGATTAATATATTTAAACAATAAATAACATATTTATTTAATTTATGGTGAAACATTGTACTTCCAGTATATTTATTGGATTCCTTAGGGTCAGCTGACTGCATGATAACTGGGTTGCCAATGGGTTAAGAGCTGGGGAAGAAAAATAGTAAAAATAAAGCATCTAGGGTTTGTAAGTCCACTCACACTATCACATTTACATTGAAAGAAAAGCTTTGAATTTTTTGTATTCTCCTCTCATAGTGTTGTGCTTTGTTTGGTTTGTTATTTACAAAAGGGAATTTTTTACACAAAGTAGTAGATCAGGTCTAGGAAAAGGTTCAAGTAATCATTTAAATATAATCATAAATATTCAGCTTACATAAATTTTCTAGCAGAAGTTTGTTTCTTTCTTGTACTACAAACACACTTATAAAATAAAATCGTTATTATTTTACATAACAACTTGAAATGTTGCTAATAATTCACGAGAATTGCTAGGAAATATTTTGATCAGAGATCTGATAACTAATTTATTATATTTTATTTATTTATTAGGAAATAATATTTGTTTGCTGTCACACCAAACATTAAATAAGTTTACTAATGTTTGCAAATTGATTTTACTTTTTGTCAGTTTCTATAAATATTCTTATTTGCATTAATATGTATGCTAACATAAAACATGTTTATTATCAAATAGACACTGTAGTATCACAGGCACATTACTATAAATATGAATGAAATGTCAATGTCTTAGCATCAATATTAAGTAAATAATTTCTTAACTAAACTTAATCTAAACAAAACAGAAAATCATTTTTTATACTGTAATAAATACATCATCATAATTTGTTTTTTTTTCTGAAAATAAATGCAATTAATACACAGCTGAAAAGAATAGTTAAGCATTTCCTGAAATGGACATAGTAGTACTTACAAGATGTTTAGTACAAACATTATTTACCAACAAAACCCAAAACATGACATAAAAGAAAAGAAATCAAAATAATATTACTCAATATAATAATAAATCTTTCAAATATCAGTAAAATTATACATGGAATATATCTCTTGTTTTTTTTATTTACCAATTTAAAAAAAAATTTGTTTTTCTTGAAAAGATTAAAATCTGAAAAGAACAAATTAATTCATGTTCTATTATGTTATGCCTTCATACATTACCACGATAAATCATTTATCTTGACTTGGACCAAACATCATTAAGTTTTCACATCTTTGATATAGAACCTCTGGACGTCTCTGGGGTTGTTTACATCTTGCATCAGCAATCCTACATCACACTCTCTGGACAGAATGACAATGGATACTGGGCCATCATAAAGGATGTGGATTCTGTTGGAATCCCTTCACGAGATTGGATTGAATTTTGGCTGGGATGTACACTCACTCGCCCACTTGTGACCTTGGGTGGTCAGTGTGGTCCATTCCCATAGTCCTCCGTCGATTCTGGTGTATAAGAAAATAAGTTTACATGGTGGAGAAGAAACTCCATGTTCTTTATGGCTTTCTTGGATCTGGTTAGTTTCTCCTCTAGACTGACTTTATTCTCAACTAGTTCATTTAAACTCCACTTGTTGGTTAGAGGGTCGTTCTTCGTTTGTGTAAACATCAGTTGAAATCCACTGTGTTCTGTACTCACATGTGTTGTTTATTTCCAAATTCAATTCACCTGAGTCTCTATCTCATTTATTTTGTTTATCATGAGTATATTTTTAATATTGCCTTTAAATTACGTAAATACCTTTCACTCTTGTTTCGTTGGGGCTGATAAAGTATAGTAGTTTTATGAATAATACTCTTCTTAAAGAAGAATTGTGCCTTTATACATCTTCTCGTGCCATAAAATATCTTATATACTCGTGCATTATCAGATATAATTAACTTGAGCAAGGAAATATGCTAAATATTCACTCATTTAACAGTTCAATTATCTTTTTAGATTTAATTTCTTTCATTTGGAATAACCAATTAAATTTTATGAAGTCATCTACTACTATTAGAAGATATTTATTCTGTTTTTTACTTCTAGTTAATGGTTCAAAAATATCATGTAAAACTTGTCCATAGGTTCTTTAGAATAATTGGATATTAAACGTCCTTTGAAATATTGTTTAGTAGACTTGCATTTTTTACACAATTCACACTTCTTAACCAAGCTGGTTTACTTTATCTTGTAGTTTTGGTCAATAAAAATACTGATTTATTTTTTGAAATGTATTTTCACTTCCAGGATGTCCTCCATATGTTGAACTATGATAAAATTCAAACACCATTGTTATTAATTCTTGAGGTAAATATATTCTCTCCCTACTTCGTGGATTAGATTTATACATGAGTAATCCATTTTTTCAAATAATATTTTTCACTTATTCTTTTCAGATATACTCAGTATAATGGTAACAATATCAGGGTCCCTTTGTTGATATTCTTTTAACTGTACACAAGCCATAGGGGAATCAATAATGTTGATGCTGACTGTGAACCAGTTTTCTTTATCAGTCTTTTCCTCTAGATTCTCACTTCCCTCTTCCTCTTCACTCTTGCTCTTCACCTGTGCTACTTTGAGGTGATAATATATGCTCATTTGGCATATATTGGGTTATTAGTGCCCTCTTCATTATTAGTGAACATTCTACTTAAGTAATCAGCTAATGCATTATCACTTCCTTTAATTATTTCAACTGTGAAGGGTAAACTTAATATTATCTCTCACCATCTAGCTAGTTTTCTCAGTTTATTAAAATGTGTTAATATCCAGTCTAATGCACTATTATCACATCTTTACCCTTTGGGGACCGAATGACTATATTTCGTCATTTATGTTTTTCCCTTGAGGACCAAAATGACGAAATATGGTCATTACTAAAATTCATGTTGAGGTCTGAATAACGAATCCCGTCATTCGAAGTTTGTTACATATAACATCCAATTTACCACTTACGATAACTTGTACGTCTTTCGGATGATATGCAGACATTCCAGAATGCTTTTTCTAACGTCTGGAGCCAGCTGTTGGAATATAACGTCAATGAAAAGAACTGACAATAATAGACAGAGAGGTAATTTTAACAGATGAATTGAACAGTAATAATGTAATATTTCTTGTTATATTTTTTTTATTTTCAATCCGATTGTCATACTTTTTTCTGTGTTTGTAGGTGATTAAGTGTAGACCTCAATAAAACAGTTTCCTACTGGTAAAATATTTTTTGTTTACAGGCTGCAAGTGTACAATAACAAAAAAGATTTTTGTTTAGACAAAATATACTTTTTATTGACAAAATGTAAATATTTTAAAATTATAAGATGACTTTTTGGACATTTATTCTGATAAAGTACTCAATTACAAACATTCTGGTAAAAGAATTACCCTTGTATCTTTATTAGAACAGATGTTATAAATAAATTTACAAAGACTTGCATTTCTCTAACATTTCAACCTAAATATTTTTAGATGTCGCACTTAAAAAGTGAGGGAAAAAAGTTGTAAATACGTTAGGTTGTAAATAGAAAGTCATTTTTGTAGTAAAATTCCACAAATTTAATTTTCATTAAGAGCGCCTTCGCCGGTTAAGGCATCTTGAGTTGTAAATACAGTATAAACAGAAAACATATGTGAATAAAAATATTTTTAAAAATCACATGTAAAACATTAAATACTATTTAAATTAAATTTAATTTTTTGATAAGAATTATTATGAATTAAAATATGGTTTAGAGTTTTAAATTTTCGACGATATTTCATCTTTAATTAAATGTAAAAATATATGACTAAAATTTAGAGACAGTTGGGAAATACATTCATCTTTCAAAATTGCCATACATGCATTTTCAATTTGTTTTCTTTTAGTCCTAAGGGTTCTTTTAAAATTATACTTGTAGAATTAAAATTTATATCATGTTTTTCATTAATAGCATGTTCAACTAATTTTGATTTTTCTATATTTTCTTTTTGAATTTATTCTTTTTGAAATTGACCTTGAAATTTGACCTATATAAGTTTTATTGCAATAACAATCATTTTATATATATTACATTCTTGTTTCTTGTTTATTTTGCGCTTTTAATTTAGTAAAATGGCTTCTTAGATTGTTAGACGAATTAAATACAGCTCGAATGTTAAATTTTGAATCTACAAATTTTTTCAGATGTTCCTTTTACATATGGAAGCGTAACTGTTGTTATAGTTTTCTGTTGTTCACAATTTTTATTTATAGTGGAGCATTTGTTTATTCTTTTTGCTTTTTCAATAATTCCTCTAGGATAATCATTTTTAATAAACAGATCTGTTGTTTCTTTTTCTTCAACTGTTGGCTCCACAAAATCTGGATTTGAAAGTAACAGGGACGTGGTTTTTCCATGTTTCATTTAATTAAAATAAATAAAAAGAAACCCAATCACACTCGTCTTGTACGTAGTGGCAAGGCAGTAGAGAGCAAGACATGTGCTCGACAGTGTAGCCTGTGCATGTGCAGTACCAAAACTTGATCGCATCACTCATCGAATCAACCGTTTTGCCTCCAGATTATACAATTTAGTGCAGAGGTCGCATGAAAATACTGACATGTTCATTCGACGTGGTATCATCGAAACAACGGCTGTACAAGCTCTAAAATTCCCTCCACACTATGCGATCGTCATACAGATCTCTTAATTTTGCTAAATCTGCGCGATGGACTGTTCGATGGTTGTATGAAAATTTATACTCTGATAACCAATGTGGGTGGACAAAATTATTGTGTGTCTTTACAACAGTTGGTTATAAAAAAAAAATGTTTTCTGATAGGACAGTTTATGGACAAAATTGCTGTCCATATTTTGCCCTATTGGAGTAAATATTATCCGATAGGACCCTATTAGAAAGTAATGTTGTTTACTACGAACCATATCTATAATTTTTCTCAGCAAATATAGACAGAAAAATACAAGTTTTTTTTACAATATAGGTTACAACCCCAAGGTACTGATAACTCATAATTCGAGGTTTAATTTTATCTCGATAAATGCAAAAGACAAAATGCCCTTGTCGGGTTTTATCCTTAACCAACGCGCAATTTCATTCTTGATCAAATGCAATTTGTTTGGGAAAATCCGTTTAAAAACAACTGTTTGGTTTGGATATGCGTGATCGTATGTCCCGTTCGAAAATGACATTGTTATTATGGGATTAAAACCAACACAGCCGACATCATCTGCAAACTTAGCTCCACTTTGGCTAAATCCTGGATCCGCCACTGCATGGTGTAGATAATTATATGAATTATTAGCTGTTCACAAACTGATGACAATCCTGAAATTTACTGTATCAATACCATGAACTAACTCCTTACCCATTCAAGTACTATCTATTAAATATATATGAGAAATTTTCATTAAGAAGTAAAATTATTAATCTTAAAGTAAATTTTTAAAATGTATTTCCACACCTTATTGGGAGTATTTTATTGATATTGTAATTATATTTATTAATAAATATTTCTTATGTTCTTACAGAGCTGGAAACAAGGGTTATGCATACACCTTCATCACACCAGAACAGGAACGTTACTCAGGTGATATAATACGAGCATTTGAACTGGCAGGAGTGCCTGTTCCTGACCAACTCAGGGCATTCTTTGAAGGCTATAAAGCTAAACAACTTGCTGTAAGTATTTTTCATCAAATGTTGTTAACTCTCAAATTTGATTATAAAATCAGTGCTTTTATTTTTTAGACATGAACATGTTTATGAAGTTTTTCATTTGTTTAAACTTAGATATACATAGTGTTTCCAAAATGTAAGTCAGGTTTTTGGTGTTTTGCAAGCATGCAAGAACCTTCCTTCCTTGAAAGGAATATGTTGATTCACAATCACATGGGTGTGGAAAGACATAACTGAATATATAAGTGGAGCCAATCAGTCATGTGACTGTAGACGTGAAGTTGAAACTATGGACTACATATTTGATTATTGCCCTTTTTTCATCATATTTGGAAGACAAGTAAAATTGCCATACTATATTTATATCTAAATTTCTTGTTATGAGACCCATCCCCCACCAAAAGAAGGAAGTCAAACTGTAACGGAGGATGGCTCAATTCCAGATAAATTATAGGATCACGGGCGGCACTCGGAGGGTTAAATCATAACCCGGCAGCTGAGCGGAAAAGACGATATGTGTAAAGTTTTGTACCTTTATCTGTAAGGTTCTAAACAATATTCCGTCCCCGGACTTTTGTTATAACACCCTGTATAAGTAATACACTGAATAAGTCAGTTCCTTCTGTTTGTAAAGAATTTATTTTTCATTATTTAAAAATTTTTTTTTTTCATTTAAGGTTGTTTACAATTAAAAGTTTTCTCACTGAATGAAAGGTTCAAGTAATTAGTCATACTATATGGTTGTAAGTGATTACTAATGTTAGATGTTTGGGGTATCATGACCATCCAGAGTTTGATCAAAGCTAGATGTTTTATTATGTTCATAACAAATAGCATTTAAGTTAATGTAATTTAAAAATTTTTAACACATGGGGGAGGGGTGTAACAGGGAGTCCATCTGAGACATAGCTCCATCTAAGTTAAGAGTAAGAGTTTGGATTGGCAAGAATGCACATTTAGCCGTTCCGAATGCTAAGGGTAATGAAACTTATTAACTGAGAGATTGAACATCTGGAATGTGTTATCTTTTTATTATTTTCTCTTTATCAAAAAGCAAACTTGTTTCAAGCAAGCTAAGATTATTTATTTAAAATACTTAACGGAAGGTTTAACATTATTTGTAAGTATAAAAATTGGTATATTCGAGAAATAGGACATCAGCAAACTTATCTTAGAAGGCAAGTTCACTAACACCAAAGTAGTAGTAACATACACAAAATAAACACACAAATTTTCAGTGCCACTGGCACTTTCTTCAGGAGAGTGAGTGAGAGAGAGAGAGAGACAGAGAAGTTATGGTAGGGCAGGTGGGTCACTACCACTGTATGTGTATGTGAGGGCAGGTGGGTATGTCACTACCACTATACGTGTATGGGAGTGTGGATCATCATCACTGTATGAATATTGGTAGTCTTGTGGGTTGGTGTGTGGGTCAATAAAACTTTGTTTGTGGGTAGGTAAATACCACTGAATGTGCATGGGATAGTCGTCATAAAACAAATAATTTTTATGTAATTCAGTTGACTTAAAAATTATGTAATATACAATATACTAATTCCTGGCCTAGTGCCCTTTAACCTAATCTGAAATAAGTATAACAATTGTATTTTCATTTTCTTTAGTTGATTATTTTTTGGTTGATTCATTGAGTCGAAACTGCTGAAGATTATTTGAAGTCAGTTGGATTTAGATATATACTATTTGGAATTTCTATTTTTCGTAATCATAAATACAAGGACCATGATTTTGTTGTCTAGATTTTATAAATCTTGTGAACTTTTTTAATGTAGCCACTGTTCCTGAGATTGTTGGCACAGACAAACTTTAATGTATTATTCTCAGCCATGTTTTTTTAACAAGAAGTAATAGTATAGAAAATTATGTGCAAGTTCAGTCGTGCTATTGTAACTATACTATTATAAAGTAGAAACATAAAGCTAAATATTTATTTACATTTATTTATTTCTATTTATTAATTTCTTTTAATTTATTATTTCTCATAATCTAATTTTTTTTTTCTTTTCATTTTTTAATTATAAAATTTATAGAAGCATTTAAAAAACGTTGACATTTAAACTTTTGTTTAATTTTACTGTTATTAAGATATTTTAGGGTATATTTTGGCTTAAGATATAAGACATTAGCTCTATTTTTATTTAGCAATATCATGCAAATGAGGTATTGATTCATTTCTGTTATTTTAGGAAGGTAAAAAAGTTCACTCTGGTGGTGGTTTCAGTGGCAAAGGATTTAAGTTTGATGAACAAGAAGCCCAAATGGTCAATGAAAAGAAAAAATTCCAAAAAGCAGCTTTAGGTGGGTATAAAAAAATATTAAATGTTTTTTTCAAACAAAAGTTTTACTTTAGTAACAAGCTGAATAAAATCTTGTTTTCAGCTCAGCAGATTTATACCAAATGTTGTATTGATTGTAATAACAAGAGTTGTTTTATCTCAAACAATTTAATAAAATCTTAACATTTGTCAAGAAACAAGAATTGGTCAGTAATGCTTGTCTGGTGTCAGAATTTCTTACTACCAATAACAAGTAACCAACAATAATTTTAGAGTGGATTTCTATGTGGCTTAACTCTTAAAATGCGGAATCTGAATATATGCGCATTTGTTTGATTGCCTATAACGTGGTATGCGTATATTTACGCTAGTCGATATTTATAAACTTACATTAAATTAAATAAGCAGCGAGCTCTATGGTTCAAGGTCACGACTATTTTTAGATTTTTATTCAGTTATGAATCATATGAAATGGTTACTAGTCAATGATTGTAATAAATATGACGTTTTTAATATCACTGCTATTTTCGAAGTTACTGCTAGCGCTCGATGCGTATATATACAGAACGTGAAGGCAGACAACTCGTCGCTCAGTCGCTTGTTGTTTGTTCAAAACGTAATTAAAAGCTGTTACCTTATTTGAGTAAACAGCTTTTATAATTTGCTCTTTACTTTATATTTTTTCCAGTTTCATTTATTTAAGTTATAAATAGTTTTATTTTATTATTACATATTATAGTTGTATTCTATAGGATTTCAATGTTTTCATAATCACTAACCTGGACAATTTTGATTTTGATAAATAAAAATGTAAAATATGTATCTTATAGTTATATTTATTTTTTCAACCTTGCAATAAACTGGTTAAAATAGAAAAAATATAACTTTAAAGAAAACAAAAATTATATAAATACAAAAAATCGAGCGTTAATTGAAAAATTACAAACAATTTCTCAGCGCTTTAAGGGTTAAAAACATGGTAAATAACATTTGGGGGTAAACAAAAATTGGACGAGTAAATAAGGTGTGCAATGCAGCAATTTTTTTAAGATTCGATGTAGCGATGCGATTAAAAGAATTTTGATTCGATTTGACACGACTCGATTCGATGCACACATGCAGAATTCATGGTTTTTTAAACTTTTAGAACGGGCAGAGTAACAATTTTACTTAAATTTTACTTAGATTAAACTTTTAGATACGGCCTTTTGTTACAGGTACCGTATCTTGCTAGTACAAAGAAAGATAATTTAAAACATAAATGTATTGATCATATAAATGTTAGCTAGTTAATATTATATGTATGAAACATAAATATAAAAATAAACTTTAAATACAAGTAAGAAAGTCAGTTTAAAATAATATACGGAAGTAAGATGAAGAGATTCACAAAATGCAGTAGGCCTAAAGCACAATAAATCACAATTATTTAGAAACAAAATTTCAGGGCTTATAGGTTTGTTTAACACTATCTTTAACACATAAGCATACTTATGTAATTAAGTAAAAAGAGGGACAAATATAGGAAATGCTAGTAATTAAGAAAGTTGATCGCTCTGTATTAAATTCATTAAATTTAAATGCCAATAGTTGTACTATGCTGTTTTTGTGAGAGAGTAACTGGTCAACATTTAATTTATTACAGTTAATATATTTCACAGGCAAAAAGAAGAATGTATAAAACAATTGAAAATAAATTATTGTTATTCACTATCATTGTTGGAAAATGATGACAGCTATATAACTGATTACTTTTTAACTAACAAGTATGAGATGACTAAAATAAATATTAATGTAAAGTTACGTAAGCATAGATAAATACAGCATACTATATCACAAAAAGTTTTTAGAAGAAGCGTTTTTATTTAAATATAACAATCTATTATTGTTTAGCCAATATATCAAAATTAATAAAACAATATCAGCAAATGCAATAAAATGTAATTTATTGATTTTTATATTAAATCCTAATTTTAAATATTTTCCAATAAAAAGGTTGAAAATATATGTTGGTAAAATTGTTTTTAATAATAATGTTTAATTATACTTTTTTTAAATGTAAATAATATTGAGTAAAGTATTTTAGAACACAGTGCAAACGGATTAACTGAATCGAAATCGACGAACGTGAATTATTGTTAAAAATGCAACAAGTTTGAATTTGTAAAAGGAAACAAGACTGTGTTTTGATTGGGAAATGTTTTGTTAAAAGGATAGATATGCCAGGCACCCTTCAGACAAATTAATAACAAAAGTCAAGAAAACAAATGGACTGATATTATCAACAATAATGAAAACACAGTCATAATATATACACTATTCCAATTATCTACAAAACAATTTGAATTAATTGTTATGAATTACAGATCCCAAAATAATTTCCATCTAACTGAAATAGATGGACTGTCTGTATGAGAATGTCCTACTGATTCGTGATACGCTGCATGCACGTAATTTACGATACCCATATGCTTTGCTTGATGGACTCTTATCATGTTCATGTCAGTAAGAGTTATCTCCCGGTTGAACTCTGTATTCTTCGTCTCGATATAATCTGGATTGTGTCTGATCGCGCTCTTCCCTGTCCACTCGGAATGAAAAAAAACTTGAGTAATAATCTTTTTCAACTATTTTATTAAAAATATGGCAGTACTAGTTCTAAAAGACGCACCAATAAATATCGGTGATTAAAAAGGAATTTTTTTCTTAATAATTCCAGAGTAGTGGTGTTAGTAAACTAGTCTTCTAAAGTAAGTTTGCTGATGTTCTATCTCTTCAATATAATAATTCCTGGCCTAGTGCCCTTTAACCTAACCTTTCTTAATAATTCGTCATTTTGGCACATCAAAATAAATCTGATCCCTGGTTATCTAAGATCAGACTTTGTAGTAATAAGTTGTAGATTAAAATCAAGAGCAGATAAAACACATAAAAATAACCAAAGATATACACTCTTAATCATAAATATTACATGCTTTTACAGAGATAAAACAATATGTTACTAGATCCTTTTAAAATTGTAAGAAATAAATGTAGGTTGAAAGAAACTCCATGTAAAGGAATGTGAAAAGTCTCTACCAAACTCACTTAGTAAATTAAAACATTAGATTATACAGTAAACTACCGATTATCCGCTTAATTGACTGGCGCGATTGCCGTGGATAATCATATTCACGGATAAGCTGCAAAATTGCCGATAATAGTGGTAACATACGTGATAAGTCTAAGAAATGATCGTAGGTACTAAATAACAACTCAGCAGTATATTTAATTTGTTTATACTATAACAACATAATAATACATGACAAATGAGTTTTAAAAAATTACAGTACGTTACATATGTTGATTACTTACATTAAATTTTGTTTATCTATTTTTCACAAGAAATTTGTCAATCGCTTTTGTTTTTTCATATTAAAACACTTCTTCTTTATCTGTGATTGAAGTTTCTTCAATAACAATTTGTCACAGAGTGATGAATCGTCTTGTTCTTCAATATATTGTATTAGTCCATCAACATGCCCTAGTGCTGCTTCATGACTCACTTGTTTTTACACATGATTTTCCTCTTCCTCAGCGCTCATTGGGCCGTGCTGCAGCCATTAGCCAATACGGTGGAACCACATCGTTGTCATGACGTGTACTGTAGCCTCGCGCAGATACTGGCACTCTGATAATAAATTGTGTTAGGCTACCTTGTTACATTTTGATGACATTTTGGAAGGTTCTGTTCTCTCTATGATCCAACAGGCTTCGCCATCAAGGCCCATTCTAGAATTACATTACAATAATACACGTAGAGCTAGTCATTTTTAATAACCTATATTATTTAAAACATAAAAAATTGTTTAATGTTTCGTATCTGTTGTTTTTAACATTTATTTTGGCGGATATTTTATTTCCTATTTGTTCAGATTTATCACAGCGGATAATCCGCAATGTGGATAAACCGCCCACGGATAATCGGGAGTTTACGTATTTGCTTTTAAATTGTAAATTGGAGGAATAAGGCAATACTTGAGAATGAATTCAATAAACTCACTCTATATCAATACCATTTTTATTATTTTTTTCATAATTCGGGAATCAGCAAAACTACAAAAAATTTCCTATGAATAAAAAAATTTACTACTTCAAGTAGAAATCAGCCTAACTTTGACAAAAGAACTTAAAAAAGTTATCACACTATTACCACAAATTCAAATTGCCATTCAGACTAATCGCTACCTTGGTTTAACAAGGTTCTAACTGACCATCAGCTTGTTTTGAGAAAAACCTTGTCAAAGTTTTAAATTGCTCTATTTCTATTATTAATAGGAATTTATTTTTGATTTTTGGCACATACACTAGTGATAATTATTACTTTAAGAAAATATGTTATCTATTTTATTTTTTAACATGTTTATATCAGTAATAAAATAAGTAAAATGCAGTTAGAACCTTGTCACTTTCCCAATGACTTATTCTCAGACTGACAAGGTTCTAAGTGCACTTGAACCCCTGTCAAACTAAATAAAAGGCTAACTTCAAGAAAAGCTGTCAGTTTAATCCTACTTTTTTAGATAGCTAAAACCAAAAATATTTTTAAAAACTAAATTGTTGCCTATACATATAGTATACAACATTATTTTGTACTCTTAAACCACTCTTACCGTACATCACACTGGAGGTCTTGAAAATCGTTTACTTGTGGGCCTATATGGTTATCTTTAAAAGACTAAGTTAAAGGTAAACGTAAAAAATTAAACTGAAACTCTTTTACACATACCATCTTATTTATTTTTTAAGAACAAAGTAAATAAAACACAGCATAAAAAGTTACACAACATCTGTATGGACAATAGTACAAAATTAATTCTATAGGCCTATAGGTTAAAAAAGTATAGCATATTACAGAAACTTTTTCTGCTTACAAGAATCATGTAGGGCCTACTTTAATCAAATCTTTAAAACCACTTTGAAGTAGTCCCTATCCTGTAGTGGCATAAGAGGCAACATGTTTTTGATGTCTTTTTTCTTCAAATCGCTCATATATCATTTGTTTTTATCAACTTTAGGTTTTAAGTTGAACACATTAGTTGTAGGCACATTTGACTGTTTACTCTTCGCACTGCAATTCCTTTTAGGAGTGAATTCCTTGCACTTGAGGTTTCCTAGGTTCACAGGTTCAAAAGCCAAATGGGTAGTCTTGAACTCAACCTCGTGATAGGTATGTGTAAAATGTAACTGAGCAACTTTTGTGAACGTTACACTTTTGTAGTTCATCAACTTTGAAATTCCTGAAAAGTCTTTAAAATCTGATTCTTTCATCTGAATTATTCGGAACGGTTTTTTGACGTTAGCTTGCTTCATTACTCTTATTAAGCTGACTGGAGAGTAAAATTCAGATTTTTGCATTGCTTTCTCTATCAAGCTATGAGCATTATCTACCAGCTGAACGCATGAATGTCCTGGCACAGAATACTTCATAGTGACAGAGTTTATTTCCTCATGTTCCTTAAGGAAGTCCATCATGGCATAGGACATGATCGAATTTCGGTTTTGGGGGACACATGAATCTGACCATGTAGTCAAGTTTGATAAGTTATTCTCTTCAGCTACCACATCGAGAATCTTTCTTACTGCACTAGCGATGTCGTTGCCCTCCTACCAGCCATGGTTTCTGCCCACATAGCACAGTAGACCTGGTTTGTAACACTGTACACAGCTGTCATGTTGTAAACATTTAATTTCCTTGAATAAAAAAAAGAGCTTATCGCAGCTCGTGGGCAATTGATGACATTTTCTAAGTCGAAAAATAGAACAGGAGTTTTAGAGTCCTTATCCCTTTTGGCTTCTTCACGCATTGCGGTTTTCTCAATTATGTGGGCATTATACTCTTCATTTAGATCTACAGATAATGTACCAGTTTTCTCTGCCATTTTGAATATCTCACACAAATCACAGCGGTCACTTTTAGGTTGATGAAAACCAAAGTTGTACTCCTTAACAAATATTTTGTTATACATGGAGAGTTTGACAGGGACAGTTGATGTATCGTTACACTTTTCAAGATAAAGGTCATATAATTTTAAAATACTCAAATTTGATCCCAAGTATTCTCGTTTGGTTCTAGACCGACAATAGTGAGACTCAACCTTTGGGATGCTTTCAATATGTTCCCATGCAAAAGTAGGGTCACCAGTAGGTGTTCTTCTACTGCTGCATGATTGACCTCTTTTATCTGGTTGAGGTGTGTTTTTTTCTTTGTTTTTGGACAAGTGTGCATTGTAAACCGGTTTCTGTGATATATCCAGAGTGCCAAGGTAAAAACTCTTACATACCTGAATCTTCTGTCCATTCACGGTAAAATAATATTTAAAGGAATATTCCCTTTTTTTATCCGTAGTGGATCTCTTAGGCCTTGATGTTAAAACCCTGTCGGATGATGCAATTATAAAATGTCTTTTTTCATTATATGGTAAAGCATAGTAAGACGTGTGGAGTTCTGCTCGTTCAGTATTTGAAATTTTAGTGCTGCACTTGAACTTACATTTGAAGCAGTCTTTTAAAGTTTTTACAGCCTTTGAACTTACAGCCTTACCTCTTCGACTGATGTAAGACTCTCCAGATTGGTGTTTCTGTTTCCTGATGTTGCACTTTCATTTTGTAGGATTTGCAACAACTTTCCGTGGTTTTTTCTTTGGCGTGTCAGGTGTCAAACAGTTATTTGGAGGTAGGATCACATCCCTGGAACAACAACAAACTATTTTAAACATAAAAACTGACAAGAAGATAAAACATAAAAATTTAAACATGCAAGCAAAATTATCATTTTATGTGGCCGGATATTTCCTTGATGTTGTATATTAATTAGGTTTGGCTTATATAATGCTATACACAAAAAACACATACACTTAATAATTGTCCTGAATTACACAACCAACGTGTGTGTCTGTGAATAAAATATTGACGAGTCCTGATAAACCGAACTGAGTCCTGATAAACATACCATCTCAACTGAGAAACTTCACCTACAAACATGTCACTCAAAGTTATTATATTTCCTTACCATAAGATTTTAAAACCAACCTACCTTTCATGTGCCGTGCCACTAGAATGCGTTTATACACTCGGCTTCATTTTATAGTAGCCTCCTCTTTACAACATTATTCGGTATACATGTTAACGTAATAATAATTTAGTTACCTTGGCGTTGCGATTGTAATAGGGATTATAGCTTCTGAACACTGGGTCCCTGCCTCCTCTTGGTTGATATCTTCTATTTGTGAAATAGGCCCCTTAGTGGATGTTGGAGTAGTGTAAGTATAAGACAGTTTTTTAATCGGACCACATATTTGAAGACATCTTTACCTTTTTCTGAAAATAAAATAAAAAATAAGTATAGTCATTTAAAAACCATTGTTTTAAAGTCATTGACACAAACGTTCATTCACTACTAATAAACGAAATGATGTAAGCCTAATTACAATCATTATTCATATGATATAAAACATTTAATCTTTCTAGTCGACAAAATAACAAACAAGTTGTAACAATGTTGATCTATAGGATAACCTTCATGGTTTATACGTTTACAGGAATAAATGAAATAATGGGCCTAGGCCTAGGCTATTCTATTTTGACAGTGTGTGTACTTTTTTATTTTGTTTTACTAGCCAGACAATTGAATACAAAATTGAAACGTTGCATTTGATTTATTAAAACATAACAAATATAAAACACAATCTTACCTGGATTTGGATAAAATTGTGCATTCTTCATATTCTTCATCTGAATCATCTTCTGATGTAGGTAATACATAAATCATCTTCTGAGTTGTCACCAAACAAATCACTCATACTACTCAAACTAGCATCAGACATTTCGTCATTTAAGTTATTGCTAAATGATGAATTTGGTATTTTACTGTCAATTATAACTTAATGCTTACTTCAATGCTTACACCAAGTAATAAATAAACAAACAAACATAACCTCTCATTACCATAACAAACTAAGACAGAGTTTCTCTTTTTTCAATTAGATCAGCTGATCATATACCACCAAAAATGTTCAGTTGGAACTTCGTCACTGTTCTAAATCTGTTATTATTTTACATAGAGGAATAAAAACCGGTGCAACAAATAGAGAAACATAAACTTAGTTATATTGAGTGAAAACACCATATTTAGCAAAAATGTCAGTTAGAACCTTGTCAAACCAAGGTAGCGTAATGCCTCATAGCCAAATATATTAATCTTTTATCAAAGGAAAGTTTATAATTTGAATAGGTTAGATGATTTATCATATTTGTACCATGTACCAAGCTGCTTATTTTCACTGCCCTTGCTGAAAATGTTATCTACATCATTATTAATGTATCAAACAAATTATCTTATTTATTGATAAATTATATTTACCTGTGATAATAAATGGCACAGCCCTGTCAGGATTAAATTATTTTCTTTACTGCCTACAAGTAATCAATGCCTGACTACCTTGAATCCCATCGATTTTTCGATGCATTGCACACCCCTACAAGTTAAAGAATTAAAATGACTGTAGCATATGTGCTGACATTGGCTATTCTGTAACCACATTCAAATTCAAATATATTTTGAATAATAACTATAAACAAGTGCCCTTTATTCATTTTTTATAATAATACATGAGCAGTTTCGTCTTAGGCCATCTTCAGAGTGTAAATGATATAACATATAAGAAATGAACATTTATAAAATAAAACAGATGAAGATAACATATGATTAATTTTGTGTGTGGGTAAGTTCAATTTTACTTTTGATTCTTATGGTTTTTTTTAATTTCCCTTATTTTTTCATATATAGGATTTTTCATGTTAATTTGTGTATTTAATATGTTCTGTGGTTCATTATAATTGTTTATGTATATGTGTAATTTTTTTGGAATTGATTTTTATTTTCTTCTCATATTCTAAAATTGTAACATATTTATTGATATTTTGGTAACTGTGATTTGACTGGAGAATATGTTCATCAAAGTTAGATTTAATTGATGTTTAGTTGTTTTTTCTTATGGCTTGAATAAGTTCTTTGAACGTAAATGAAATGTTCTTCTGGTTTGTCCTTGTAAAAAGAATTGCATTCCGAGCATTTTATTTTATATATTCTATATTTTTCATATTTGTTATTTTTATTTTCTTTGTTAGATAGTTTGTTAATTCAAGTTAAAGTATTGTTCTTTGTTTTATAACTGAGTGTATATTTACTATGTTGAAAAGTCTTTTTAATAGCCTTATTCATTTTTGTATTATCAGGAACACTGATACATTTTTTTCTTTTCTTTTTGTTTCATTTTCTTATTTTTTTCTTATATTCTTTTTATAATTTTGTCAACCATTTATTTGACAAAATATAATAAGGATTGTAACCATTTATCAAAGCTAAGTATTTTATTGTTGATTTTTCTTCTTCATAATCAGATTTTGTCAGTGGGATGTTTAACATTCTGTTTATCATTGATGGGAAACTAGATAATTTATACTTCCATGGGTGGTAAAAATTATATGGAATTAGTAGATAACTTTGGGTTGATTTTCTAAAAATTTTGAAAGGGTGTTTATTTCCAATATTTGTGATTGTTAGATCTAAATAGTTTATTTCTTTTGCCTCCTTTTCTTTTGTAAATTTTATCTTGTTATTTAACTAATTTAAGTAGTCTAGTAATTCATCACTTTCATTTTTACTTCCTTGGAAAAGACATATTACATCATCAACATAACAAAACCAATAGATTATTTTTTGTTTGTGAGGATTTGATTTGTTCAAATTTTTGTTTTATTCCAAATTTTGTACGAAGATGTTTGCTATTATTCCTGATAAAGGAGATCCCATTGGTAGTCCATTACTTTCTTGGTAAAAATTGTCATTATATATGAAATAGTTTTGTTCAATACAAATTTCAGTTGATTTTATGATATCATTATTTTCATTAGTGTTGAGTCAGTTAGTGTGAGACATTTTTCAAAATGTTTAATGTTTCTTTAGTAGGAATGTTTGTGTACATATTTTGTATATGAAATGATATAAATTGACATAGGTTTGGAATTTGAATATCTTTTATATTGTTTATCAGTTCAGTAGTGTTCTTTGTGCTGTAATTGTAGTCCCAAATAATGTTTTCTTGAATCTTTTTATTCAAATATTTGTATAATTTATATGATGGTATAACCCAAAAGCCGAAACCGGTCAACACTATGAAAAGAAAAAGATAATTTAACACATTAAGAATTATCTTACTGCCCAAAGGCAGTAAATGTCATTCAGCATTTGTTGAGTCAAGACTCCAAGATTCTTTGTAGTTGGCCCCACCTATGTTTAATGTGAACACTAACTAATCTCATGTTCGGCCTAACTATGCCTTGAATGTGCATGTTAAGCGTTATATCAGTATAAAATAAGTAATACTAAAATATATTTGTATTGTATATTACTCATAAGTAATGGTATTTTTTATATTTTGTTTATAGGCCTACAAGACTCAGATGATGAAGATTTGGAAGGAGACATTGATCAGCAAATTGAAAGTATGCTGGCCCCAAAAAGAATTGTTAAAGAAATCAAAGCTCCTCTTGGAAGTTTGAACCCAACAGGAACTACTCAAGGTAGCACTAGTGTTATAAAAATAAGAATATTTTCATAAAAGTAAACTATTCTCTATTGCATTGAAGTAACTTATACCATGACAACCAACAAAACCATATATAATTACACCAATAAATAAAATATAAGCTCATGTTTTTAAATAATATAAAAACCAAACATTACCTCTCTCTTTCTTTGCAAAGTCATTCTCAATGCTGATATAAAGTTTCAACTCAAATCTCCAAATCTTCTTGGACGTTTAATTTGATACCCATATCTTGTAAATGTAATCCCATTCTCATGAACTGTATCATTTCTTTCCTCATCCCTTTCTTTAGCTTCACCATCATTCATGTCATTATTTTATGATTAGGCATCAATTCTTCACCTCATACATTTTGCTTTGTATTGTAGTAAAAAGGCACCATTAATCCATCCTTCATTATTGTCATCAACAGTTCTCATAGGAGTAAAATTGTAGTATATTTTATATTTGACCATGTGACTGTTTAATTTAATTCTGAATGTTCAGCTTTTGATGTTTACTTTGTATAGTGAAATTATTTGTCTTTATTGTTTAAAGCATGTTCTAGTTTGTGTTGAAGTAGATTACAATCAACTTCATTGTAATCTACTTGGTTGTTTTTCGTTAAGTTATGAAATGGACCAACTATTGAAACCATCCATGTTTGTTGACAACCATAATGAGAGTTCTAGTACTCAACAGTGGTTAGATTGGATACAAACTTATGAGAATTCTATTTCCGCAATAAAAGACTCAAAAGAAAGTGATAAAGGAAGTAGTTTTTAAAAAAGAAAAAGAAACTAACTCCTTATCAATTATGTTTCACCAAATATTTATGAAAGGATATCACAGTATGAATGTTATGAGGATGCTGTTGCTGCTCTTACATCCATATACGTTAAACCCAGAAATGAAGTGTTAGACAGGCACAAGTTAGCATCCAGGCAACAGAAAACAAATGAAATCGTAGATGAGTGTGTTCGAGTTGAGCAAAGGCTAAAACTTCAAAACTGTTAGCGTAGAATAAAATCGAAATGGCTACATTCAGACACATTTGTAAGCTGATTACAATTAAATCTTATACTGCAAACATTACCGGAGAATTTATTGCTTTCTTTAGAGGATGC
The DNA here is from genome assembly GCA_035578905.1 of Stictocephala bisonia. Taxonomy (NCBI): domain Eukaryota; kingdom Metazoa; phylum Arthropoda; class Insecta; order Hemiptera; family Membracidae; genus Stictocephala; species Stictocephala bisonia. Next base: position 626,676 of record JAQJVL010000260.1, on the reverse strand, counting down.
TTTAAAACAAACTCAAAGTCTTGAGATGGCTCAAAATCGTACTGAATCATATGTAGATCAAAATATTAATAAAATTAACTCAGTTTTTTTCTATGCCACTGACACACACTGTCCATAATACAAGTTCTGTTAACTGTGTAGAAGAATTGAAAATGATTGAGGGAACCATTTCAACAATGAACATCACCCAATAATACTATTTTGGTGGATTTAATAGACATGATCATTGTCCAACAAAAAACGCATCTTGCTGTGACGTGCAAATAATTTACTTTTACACCTTTTTCAACCATGAAAAGTAATTGAAATAAATTGTAATGTTAATGAAAATTCAGTGTAATTTAAGTTGTTACACACTAAAAGGTCTTACATATTTGTAAACAAAACCGATGAAAATAGCGAGTACTCTAACATCAATAATATGTGAATGCAATCAAATATTGCTGACTTACTGTTAACATTAGGACTGCCAATATAGTAAAATTCTCAAATTATTTATGTCTTTAGTTTTTCCAGTGGTATATAAATAATGTTGATATTGGCAACACTTATTATATACAGTAAATACAATTTTGTTTGTGTGCAACATTGCCCAAATATCATGCAACACAGTGTGAGAGTCAAACCACCATTGTTTCGTTTTGTCCCAATCATTTTTCCATTTCATACAGCATTGAGTTGGCAATGAAAGTTTCAACTAGTTCCTAATTTTAATTTTTCAGTTAAAACTAGAGGTGTGCGAGTACTTGAAACTTCAAGTATTTGATCAAGTATTTTACTACTCGAACTTGGCTCGAATCTTCCGAAACTACTTGAAGTTCGATCGAGTAGTTGTATTTCATGAAATATCATATTTACATCTTAATTTAGTTTTAGGAGTAAACAGTTTTATAAGTTATGAATAAAAATGTGCGCTTCCTTGTGTTTTATTTTACCCTTAATCATAGATTATCAGTTTGGTACGCGTAATTATGAACTAAACAATACGCCTAAGAATAGGTAGTACACGACGGTAGTCAAATGAACTAGTTGACGTAGAGAACGAGTTAGTTCATTATGATTTGAACTAGTTCAATTCAAAGTGAACAACAGAGCTGGGAAGGTAGCGATCACTGTAAATAGTTACTGTAGTAACGATCACACATGTTGGTTGTAGAGTCTACTAGTCACTTGTAAACTAACCTAAAATAGCGTGAATAAAACAGAAGTGCTGGTTAGTGTTTTTATGACCCAAGAAAGGGGACGAGAGATCCGGTTCAAGATGCTCAAAAAGGCCTGTTACCGATACAAATCTAATAGTCTGTACGCCTTGGAAATTATGCATATTTTCGTTCATATCAATAATACCATTCAATCAAAAGGGTCCCGAAAACGGGTCACTTTACATCCCAAGAATCGAACTTCTCATTTTTCTAGGCGAAAGTTCATCTCGGTTATAGTATACGTACGTGCAAAGAACCGTTCAGCTCCTTTTTGGAACTGCGTACATTTCTTGCGAGTCGATTGAGGTCTATTTTGTTTTTTAATCTGAGCAGGGAATCATCCAATGATTTGACGTAAGAAAACACTGTATCATATCATATAAAATATGGTAATGGTGTTCTAGCAGCGTGTGACACAACATTATTGATTTATCTTCTGTCAAATAAAAAAACAAATATTTATCTATATATATATCCGTGACGAACCTTTATTAATTATTATTCCGAAAACTCCTTAGATCGCCAAAACTGTATGTAATATTTGCGCATGCAATATTTTTTCCTGTCAAATTGTTGAACGGTTTTCTGACTATGTTACAAAATAACACAGTTAGAGTGTAAAAGGTGGTGAAGTATGATAATTTTGATTCGTAAACTCACTGAGTGGTCCTCTGTTCACATTGGCGTCAATGTCGATGTAAACTGTAAAACAATCACAAATCAATCCAAGTGAGGAACATGTTGGAAGACCTTTTCTAAACAAAATACGACGAATTTTGAGATTCAGAAAATAATTTTTATTGAACCGAAGCCTTATCAAACGTCTCATTTTTTATTCATAAGTTTATAATTTAGCTGCCCAAAATCTTCACTGTATCACTAGTTGGCACTTAGCTGATATTTCAGCCTTCATCCCGTCGCCAATATTGGCTAGACAATATATTAACCGACAACGTCTATGGTTTTCATTCGATTACACCAGGTTTTCATGAATTTCTCGTTATGACATAATTATTTATCTGTTGTTCAGTGTAGCCTCATGTATCGAAGTAGTTTCAAGTTACACATATTTCATTACCTATCATAATTTAAAAACTAATTCATCCTAAGCTACTTTAAAATTTATTTTTAGTAAACTTGCTTAGTTATTATTATTAATCGATTAAACTACAGTCTATGTCATCCAGATTTTCAAATTTGATTATATAATTCAGAGCTTATTTTCAGTTAGTTGTAACCTTGTTATTACTTAATTAAATACCCACGGAATACATGTCCACTCTTCTTGACGTGTACACAATCAATTTTTTGTTGAGAGGAGGCAATTCTGAAAACAAATGACCGTATTTGGCTATGACGCCTGAATTTTAGTTTGATTGGATGCAGCTTTTGCCAACAAGCTTCGCTACGTTTAATTTCTTACATAGTATTAGTTCTGAAAAATGAAAAAGGTTAAACTAAACAATGCCACATAAAAATGTAGGAAGGCAGGAAGTAAAAAGTTTTATTTATCAAATGTTACAGTTACAAACAACAAATCAAAATTATTGTCTTCAGTTTATATGTATATATTTACGAATCTGGCAAAACTTAACAAAGGCTTAGGATGGTGTTTGCCTTTTACAGTTGTCTTGGATGAACAGGAAATCCTCCTGTAAATACTTGCTCGAAAATACTTGATACTCGAAAAATGCCAACTACTCTACTCGACTCGAACTCAAAAATCACTACTCGCACACCCCTAGTAAAAACCCAATCAATGAATGCATATCACAAGTGGTAGGATTTGCTTATTTTGACAACTCATAGTGGTAAAGTTAGGACGACACAGACCACACACTATCTTAGCTCGATGTATTCTGAGTGTGAGAATGTTTTAACAAGAAGATGTTTCAAGTCTTACTTTCTGAACAGCCTTCATATTATTGATTATAACTCATAAGTCTAGCTTAAACAAGTTTTTAGTTGATAATGTGTTATGAATAATACTATGTTTTCCAGATTTACTTAGGTGTTCAGTTATTGTTCTATTTGTTAGTTGTTAATAAAGTTTATACGACCAATATATTTTTTACCAGCAACAACCGTTTCATCACCAACCTTGAGCCAAACATTGTCAACGGACAAACTTGAACTTGCCAAGAGATTAGCCTCAAGAATAAACATGGCTAAAAACTTGGGAGCTGAAGCTAAGGGAGCAACTCAACAGGCAGCCGAAGCAATCCTGAAGGGAGGTGGTTCACAACCAATAATAACTGTAAGTAAAGCTGTAATATTTAAAGTTTTAATATAACATTTTTCAAAGAGCATTGAGTTTTTATTACAGCCAATAATTGAAAGCATTTTACTGTTCAATCTGGTAAAATATATGTTTATTAACAATTTGTTTGGGTGTAAATTAACTAGTTTTAATACATAGTTACAGTGTGTTCATGAAGTAATTCATTTTACAACCTCTAGAATCCAAGAGAACATGTTTCAGGTAATTGATAAGAACTCTTTTTCTTGAAAAGATAAAATTTATTAAACTTATAGGAAACATTTCTATCAACCACATATTAAAATATAAATGTGATACATTCGTGGGTTATTGAATAATAACATTGTAAATTTGATGTACAGTGAAAACAATTTAAAATTTTTGTACTTTTTTCCAACTAGGATAAAAAATATTAAAACTTCTATTAAAATTTAAAAACTCATATATCATGCGTACAATAAAATGAGGAAAACAATGGTATGATCGGAGTTTTCGTAGGCCTTTTAGTTTCTTACAAAATAACATTCAAACTCGGGTGCACTTAATTTCTGCGCGGACAGTAGTTTTATTTTATTCAGGTTTTCAGGGAGTTTTAACTATCAAATTTAGTGTCATGATTATTTATTTGTACTGTCTACTTAACTTGATTTTAAATTTCTTCAGATTTCCCCCATTTGACTAAAATTTTCCCTGAGCAATGCTAGCATGACTGGACATATTCTGCACTCTGGACATATAGCATGACTGGACATGCACTCCATATTTTGTAAAGGTTAAGTTAAATCTGTTTATTCAATTTTATTTAGTTAGACATTAACTGGGGAATAATATTTGTCAATAAATTAGATCAAAGGAATCATTATTGTTCATAACTTTACTGTTGACCATAAAGTCATTTGAGCAAACCTCTTGTTTGTACAAGACGATTTTAGCATATCACTGTGCTGTTTTGAATTTGTGAACTCTCTTTGTATTATACTCCATTTGTATTGCTTAACATCGTAACATAAATTACATAATTCCTTGCTTTTTGTCTTGTACAATTTTTTTTATTTTAATTTGGTTACTTTACCAATTGGTTTCATTTTTTATGTTGTTGCCTTTTATAATTTGACACTATTTTTGCATTTTTATTTATGATGCCACCAACATCTTTTTAAGTGCTTAAAAAGGAACTGGCTGAGTTCCACTTGTCACTTGGTAAGTGGGAGTTCACATTGACATTTAAGTCATTGCACCTGAAGCTGTCAGTGGCTCTAAACATTTTTGCCTTAATTTGTTATACGTCTAGTGTTTGGTGATTTTATCATTGTGTCAGATAAATTTGCTGATAACCTATGTCTCCTTTTGCACTAATTCCTTGCCTATTGCCATTGAACCCAACCTTATAAGTAATTATATTATGACATTTTTAGTACATAAGTTGTCTTAATTTTCTCATTGAAAGTTTATAAATAATACATAAATAATAAATACAATTTATTTTATTGCTTTTTAGGCTAAAACAGTAGCAGAACAGTTGGCTGCTAAACTTAACACACGTCTTAACTATCAGCCAAAGGAAAGTGATGATAAATCTGAAGAAGAACAAGTGGAAACCTTCCGCAAATATGAAGAGGAGCTTGAAATTAATGACTTCCCACAGCAAGCTCGGTGGAGAGTTACATCTAAGGTAATGCACATACATCAATCATTTGTGTGTGATACATACATCAAGTGGCATCCTGGTACTGTGTTTATCATTTTAAATGTAATTCGACTACGCCTCGCTTGTTAATACAGCCTAGGCCTAGACGTTGATTAAAAATGACCTTGTGCAGTTGTTGAATGTTAAACGAATGGCAGTAATTGATTGATGATTGATTACTTGACAATTATTGGACTTTTGTTAATATTTACCATACGTGGACATCATTATTGTTTAGTTCAAATCGTTGTTAAATAACAAATATACTAATAGAAGCTGGAATGCCGAAAACCATCGCTAAAAGAAAGTCTGGCTGTAGTCAATTTAACTTGGAATTTGTGTCTTTCAGCGAAGCATATTTTTTACCGAAAGTTGTGTATTTATTTTAATGGCATTGATTTCACATCTCGAAAACTGTTAGTTAGAAAATAGTTGTCAGTCTGTAACAAAATGCATGCTATTGTTGTTGAAATCGTAAATTATTGTGATTTGTTATGATCAGAGATAAACAATTTTGCACTTCTAATTTACTTAATAGGACCAACTTATTATTCCTATTAATAAAAGTTTGTATCGGCTAATAATAGCGCAAAAATCATTTGTAACTAAGATTTGTTTAATAATTGCATTTGGAAGTCAATTAAAAACAAAATAACAGAGATCTGACTGGCAAGGTGGAGTGGCATAACCTTCAGCTTAAGAAATTACCTGACTGAAAATATTCCTCTGCAATTTAGTGTTTGACTGACACTACCAGTCTTGTTAGACGAAAGAGTGGGCGTGGAGGATGTTTGACGTTTGTTTACTGCCGTTTGTTGAACTGCTTTCAAGTTTTGTTATCAGTTCCTTTACTTAGTAGTCGCATGTCTTCCACTCATAGATGCTGATCACTGAGGATAAAATGTTTTAGATATCAGCCAAGCTATTTTAATTTTATTTGCATGGTCTTATTGTCATTCATTTTAGCTCATCGTATACACTGTGTCCTATCAGACTGAATAAAGTTCTCTGAAATGTGTTGATGATCTACATGGAGTTTTATATCTTGAAAAAACAAAACTTATTTAACAAATCTATGTTGTTATAAATTTCAGGGAATCAATGAAACACCATCATTATTTTATGAGTACAGTATTCCTTATGATGAAAAGCAATTATATTCATCAAAACCATTGACAGCAGTCTATCGGGTCTCCCTACCTGTTGTGCTATTACGACAATCTTCCCTTTCCGTTACAACTTTTCTTCAATGCTTACTATGATATTGCTCAGCAGATGTATCCTCAGATAGATATGTCTTATCTTATGTCTATTTTTCTCAAATGGGGGCCATTTTTTGTTGACCTCTCGTGTTTCCCAGATGTTCGACCTATTATTCATTTTGAAATACTATAAAACCAAAATTAATGGTTGAGGATATTTTAAATAGGGGGAAATAATATTCTATGATATTGGAACAGGAATTTTATCGTTCCATGGCCGGGAAAAACCATAATTTGAAAATCAATAAAAAATAATAATATTAATAATGTAAAGAAACGCCAAACAAATACTTGTTCTAAAATTATAGCACATGTTTCTACTCTGTAAATTCATGGATGCTGTAAAAGGTCTTTTCAATGAGAAACTTTTTTAATGAATTTATGGAGGGCTCTCTTGTATATTAACTGTGAGAGAGTTAAAAAATTTAATGGAGTTGTTATAATATTATTAAAAAGATTAAGTGTTATTTTTAGGTAAATTAATGTTTGATCTTGCTGAAAGTACGAAAAAGGAATTAAAGAGTTTAATGTTATTTATTTAAAAAATCAGACACTTATGAATAAAAATATTTGGAAAAGTTAATATATGATCTTTAAAGCTTTAATCTGAATTTCAAAATTATATTTTGTTCTGAAATTTTCATGACCCCAAACTGGAATGGCATAAACAAGATAAGGGTACAAGCAACCATAGTACAATGTCAAAAGTAGTTGTGAATTTGAATAAAGAGTACCATAGTGCAAATAAGAAAGTTTTGCTTATTTACTGTTACTACTTTTTTACTTTATTAATGTGAGCTTCAAATTTCAAATTACAATCAAGGGATAGACTCAAAAATTTGAAGTTGAAATTGTGGAGATGCTAATTATATTTTATTTTCTGATTTCATATTATTATTATTATGAATGTTTATAGTAACAACCTGCATACACAGCTTTAGTGAACTAATGTTTTGTTGTTTATGAAACAATTGTCTGTTGTTTTTATCTATATGCTTCGCTAAATTCAGTAACTTACTTTCCCTATGACTAATTATAAAAATTAGTTGAAAGATATAATTGAAGAAACTGCATTAAAATTATGAGAACTTATAACATTTAACAATGCAGCATTTAAATTTCCTTCAATATACAACCAATATGTTTATTACAATAAATACTGATGGATACTGAGATTTAGTGGATTCAAGATATATTTTGAGATTTATTTGAAATTATCTGAACAAAGTCACGCTGCCCTAAAAATATGTGAAGGTACATACATAGTGATAGTCTTTAATCCCCGTTTATGACTTACTTTCTGTATTTGTCGGGGCACCGATGCAGCAGTTTCTATTATTTCCCCCTTACCCTGGAAATCACCCTGATTTCACAACCCTTCCTTTCCAATCTGATTCATCTTCGTTAAATATAAATAATATAGGCTTATAAGCAACTAAAAACATTGTGCAAGCTACTACTACATAACTGTCCTCTATTACATGGATTTTCATGCAAATTACACGTTGTTAAATAGGGCTCGATTTTTTTTAGTATAGCCCCCAAAAGACCCCTATTTTGTTTTGTAGTCTCAGTAGACACCCTGTACATGGTACAAATTGATAAATTATCTAACCTTTTTCAAATTATTACCTTTCCTTTGATACAAGATTAATATATTTGGCTATGAGGCATTAGTCTGAATGGCAATTTGAATTTATGGTAATTGTGTGATAACTTTTTTAAAGTTCTTTTGTCAAAGTTAGGCTGATTTCTACTTGAAGTAGTAAGTTTTTTAATTCATAGGAAATTTTTTGTAGTTTTGCTGATCCCCGAATTATGAAAAAAATAATAAAAATGGTATTTATATAGAGTGAGTTTATTGAATTCATTCTCAAGTATTGCCTTATTCCTCCAATTTACAATTTAAAAGCAAATATAATCTAATGTTTTAATTTACTAAGTGAGTTTGGTAGAGACTTTTCACATTCCTTTACATGGAGTTTCTTTCAACCTACATTTATTTCTTACAATTTTAAATGTATCTAGTAACATATTGTTTTGTCTCTGTAAAAGCATGTAATATTTATGATTAAGAGTATATATCTTTGGTTATTTTTTATGTGTTTTATCTTCTCTTGATTTTAATCTATAACTTATTACTACGAAGTCTGATCTTAGATAACCAGGGATCCTTTTTATCTAGGTAGAGTGAAAGGGGGGAAGCTGTGCATAGGTATGATACAGGATAATTTCATATGTTCAGAAATTGTATGGTTTACACAATCTCTCTGTACATTCTATTATCAGGGAAACTAAGAACATTAAAACTAATTACAAAAACAACTGGAGACTATGAAAAATGTTAGATGCCACATCACAATCTTAAGTGATGAATGAAGGGAACTGAAGTCTGGAGTAGGGGTGTGCGATGCATCAAAAAATTGATGCGATTCGATTCATGACTAGTCAAAATGTCGATGATCGAAAGTAACGTGATGCATTGATAGCGCCAGGATGCATAAGCAATATCGATGTCTCAGAATTATTTTGATGCTCCAAAATGACAAATTATTAGGAAAAAAATTCCTTTTTAATCAATGATATTTATTGGTGCGTCCTTTAGAACTAGTACTTTCATGTTTTTAATAAAATGTTTTACAATAAAATAGTTGTAAAAAGATTATTACTCGAATTTTTTTGTTCCGAGTGGACAGGGATGAGCGTGATCAGACACAATCCAGTTTATATCAAGATGAATAATACAAAGTTCGACCGGGAGATAACTCATACGGATATGAACATGATAAGAGTCCATCAAGCAATGCGTATGGCTATCGTAATTTACGTGCATACAGCATACTATGAATCGGTAGGACATTCTCATACAGACAGTCCATCTATTTCAGTTAGAAGGCAATTATTTTGGGATCCATATTTGATAACAATTAATTCGAATTGTTTTGTATATAGTTGGAATAATATATATATATTATGACTAACTGTGTTTTCGAATATTGGTGATAATATCAGTTCATTTGTTATCGTGACTTTTGTTATCACTGTCTGATAGGGTACCTGGTCAAAACAATTCCCAATCAAAACAGAGTCTTATCTTGTTTCATTTTATAAATTCAAACTTGTTGCATTTTTAACAATAGTTCATGTTCGTTGATTTTGATTCAGTTAGTCCGTTTGCACTTTGTTCTAAAATATTGTATCAATATTATTTGTATTTAAAAAAAGTATAGTTAAACGTTAATTAATAAAAACAACTTTATTAACATATATTTTCAACCTTTTTATTGGAAAATATTTTAAATTAGGATTAATACAAAAACTCACAATGAATTCAATAAATTACATTTTACTGCATTTGCTGATTTTTTTAATTAATTTCGATATATTGGCTAAACAATAATAGATTGTTATATTTAATTCTCAAAATGGCAGAGTGCGCTTTTAGTGCACTGTTGACACGGCCGCAGATACCTGTTATTATCTTACACATTTATTAAGCTGAGCTGTTCAGAACAAAAGTGGTGTAAGTCAATTTTTGTCATATTTTAGTTTAATGTCCTAGCAGGTAGTCCAAGCCTTTTTTTTTTTAAATGCAAAAGTGGTTTAAGTCTGGCTTCAGTGGTTTTCTACCAGAGAGCAGCACTGTCCACAGGTAGCCAACAAAGTGTGCATTCAGCTGGGAGTATCAGTGGTCTAAGTCAGTTTATGTTTCTAGTTGTGTCTCAATGTTTGTTTACTGTGTTGAAATGCTTTTTGAAAGTGATGAATCAGTAGTTGATGATACTGATAATGATAAAACATTTGTGCCAAACAGTACTTCACTCTCTTCGAATTCAGAAAATAGTAAGTTTATTAATAATAAGTTCTAAAACTAACTATTATTCGTTATGAACATAACCTAACATTACTAGGTAACAACTAACAGCTCTGTTGGTTCTTGGGGATTAGAGTCTACTTTTAATATCTATATTATTAGTTTGTTACAGGAATGGTATATGTAGTATATTATACTATTATAATACTATACTTTTTTATTTACTCCAAAATTTATTTAATTGAGGAAAAAATATACCTAGGTTTTGACTTGCACCATTTTTGCTCTCCACCATTGCATAATAAAGGTAGGCTTTTTCTTTCATTTATATTTTGCCTTCATACATTATAAAGATATTTTATAAGCCCATTCTGTTGTACCACTTAGTGGTTTATGTGGGACTTAAAACTTTGTTTTTCCTATTGTGATGGTGGTGGTGATAATAGAAATGATGATTCAAGTGACAAGAGTAAACGAAGAAGACGTAAATATGTATCTACCTGGGAAATAAATAAAAAGAAAATAAAGAGAAATTCAGGAGAACCAGTAACATTTAATAATTTTGATTGTAAGTGCCCCTTGAGTTGCATCCCGAGGATAACTGAAAATGATAGATTAAATGTATTCCACTCTTTTTGGAAACTCTCAGACTTTTCAAAGCAGAATTCTTACATTTGTGGTCTAATAAAAAAGCTGGCCATAAAACAAAGGCGCAAACATTGATGGGAGTAGAAAGGAAAAAGCAGTGTCAAATAAATATTATTTGAACATAAATGATGAAAGTATTCTTGTCTGTAAGCAATATTTTTTAAGACATTCAACATATCGGATGAAAGAATGTCAAGCGCATTAAAAAAAGAAAGGGAAGGCAATTTTGGAGAAGACTTCCTCCAGTGTAAACAAGACAAGTCAGGTAGATATTGATAATGTAACAAAACATAATCTTAAGTTTTTCTTCTTACACTAGCCACTACACCCGTTCACATATCCTAACAGAAGGTATTTGGATCCAAGTCTGAATGTTAAATAGATGAAGGTGGGATGGACACCGTTAGTAAAACTTTATACATAAGAATTTTGTATGAGCAAAATTTGGTATTTCATGCACTTCTGAAAGACACTTGTCAACTATGTGACAAATTTAAAATAAAGTATGAAGTAGGTGTTAGTGAATCAGAAAAAATGTATAAAATAGTCAACACGGACTTCATTTGAGGAAGGCTGAGAAGGCCAGGGGTGCTATGGTAAAAGACACTAAACAAGCAAAGGAGGTCCTAGGACTTGGATATCATGTTGTGACCTTTGATCTTCAGAAGGCTTTGCCTTTTTCAACTATAAAAACATCGGTAGCATATTATAAAAGAAATATGTACTCTTACAACTTAGGCATACACAATTTGGAAACTAGCAAATCTTACATTTACGTTTGGAATGAGTCAATCGCCTCTAGAGGTTTGCAGGAAATATAATCTTGCTTATCTTTACATGTGAAAAATGAAGCATCTGAGAAGAAACACTTGATCGCATACATGCACTGGCCAGAATCTAAATATAAAAATTGTGCTTAATTGGATGAAAATCTTTAAACAGATCCTTCAAATAATTTAAATACAACTGACCATAAATTCCTTGTATCTGGCCATTCATTCATGAAAAATGATTGAGATTTTTACATTATAGAAACAGCTGCTAAAAACAAAGTACATTTTGTCCCTTCTGGCTGGTGCAACACTATTCATACGGCAAGAAGGAAGAATATATTTAAAGTTGTGGAGATGAAACAAGGAAGACTTTAAATCAACAGCACAGCTAGAGAAAGCTGTAATTAGAAGAATGATGAATGCTGCTGGGGCAAAAGTCAACTGGTTAAATATGTAATGAGTTCGTTTAACAAGAGACCAACCACACAAAATGTTTTTTAAACAAACTTTAGAGAAAGCTATGCCATTTGAGGTATTAGAGTTGCCTCCAGCTAAAGGTGTCAAACAAAAATATTCCACCATTGAACAGAGGAGGTTAGACAATGCACGTCGCCCAATGACAGAAGCAAAAAAAAAAAAAAAAAAAAATATTAAGTTGATCTATTACCTTATATTCCTCCAATACACCATGAGTTCTTTACCTCATTGAAAACATCCCAAGATAATGATGAATCATTGAAAACATCCCAAGATAATGATGATGAAAGCAGACCATTGGAAGAAGTGGATGGTGGTGAAAGTGATACCTAACAGAGCTCAGTGTCAGAAAAGGATTAAGAAGTGTAATGTCTGATTTAACTTGCTAACAATAAAAATGATTTATGCTTTCTTTATTTATTTTTATTATTATAAAAAAAACTTTAATTATTTTTCTCCACCTTATGCTTATATTCTACTTGTGTGGGCAAAAATGGTTTAAGTCACACTTAAGCAAAACCCGCTGCATGCGAAACTGGTGTGTCACTTTAATTATTAATTACTTAGTTACTGTTGCATATTTGTGTAGTAAATTATGCTATAAAGTTAGAGAAACTTACCCTCAAGGTGCTAAAAATGTAAATTTTTTACTTCATATATTTTTTTACTGAATTTCTACTTTCAGTCTAAATTAAATTCCCAACAAAGTAAGATTTCGACTTAAACCATTCTTGTTTTTAACGGCTCAGCTACGACAACATTTTTGGTCTCTATGTAATCTACATTCGCTGCTGATTACAGTCATATGCACAGGTTATAGAATATTTGATGTGATATAATGATTTCGAATAGGAGAAGTTTGCCGTTTTCAGATTGCTAATCGTATGTAAATCGTATGGAATCGTATGGAAATTTATTTATTATGTAATGATGTGTTTTAGACTGTTTATATATTGATTGGTATGTATTAGGGAGTGTATTTAGTGATATTATAATAATATACAGTTAAATATCAGTGTAATATATAAGGAAACAATAGGTTATAAAATATTTATATATGTTATAACCGGATAGGTTTTTATTTTGTATATAACTATTTTTATAGCTATAAATATTTAAATAACCTTATAATTTATTTTTTAATTATACATTGCATGTTTTTAGCTGAATTTTAGTATAAAAATGAACTCCATTGTGAGTATACTAAATATTTTGGCTATTTCACATTTTTAATTTTATTATCCTAACATTGTTTCTATGGGGTACTCTCCCCTTTTCATGGTAGCAAATTTACATATATGTTACATACAAGAAAAAAAAGTTGTTTGGATATGATTCATAATTTGTATGATAGTCTGCATACTTATGAACATATTGATACCTAATATAAATAGGTTTATAGTAAATAATCATTTTTTATGAATTTTATAACAAACATCTGAATTTATAACAAAAATGGCCTGCCATTCTAGGAAATAATAACTGCCAGTTTGAGTGTTAAATCAAAATGATGAGTCTTCTAAAAACATTTTGTGATATAGTATGCTGTATTTATTTATGATTATGTAACTTTACATTTATATTTATTTCAGTAATTTCATCGTTAGTTAAAAAGTAATCAGTTATATGGATGTCATAATTTTCCAATAATGATAGTGTATAACAATAATTAAGTTGATTTCTATTATATTATACATTCCTCTTTCTTCCTGTGAAATATTTTATTTTAACTGTAACAGATAAAATTTTAATAATTTTGACCAGTTACTCTCTCACAACAACAGCAAAGTACAACTATTGGCATTTAAATTTAATGAATTTAAACAGAGCCATCAATTTCTGTATTAAATTCAATGTAAGTGTTTGGGTGGATGGGTGGGTCATCACCACTGTACTTGTATGGGTGGATGGATCATCACTACTGTAAGTGTATGGGTAGTAAAGTCATTGACTACAACGTGTGAAAGTAAAGTATATAAATATTTCAAAATAATTATGATTTATTGAGCTTTTGGTCTACGGTTTACTGCATTTTTTTAATCCCTTCATCTTAACATTTCTTTTATTATTTTTAATTGACCTTCTTACTTTGATTCTAAAACCAGATTCTGTACAAACATTGCAAGAAAATTGCAACTTTATATGTTATGAAAAACTCATACATGCAATAGTGACGAAGCTGTTACCGAATAAATTCCTGATAACTAATATACAAAGTAACGTAACCTTGAAACGTGAGAAGGGAAACACGGTATTACCAAAAATTGACGTGGGAACACTGAAGATAAACATACCATGTGAATGCGAACTAGTTCAAGATCATGATAGACTAGTTACGAAAGTAATGCCATGTGACTCAAAAAATGATTATATAGAGACAACACCAAGGCATTTATATAAGCTGCAGCGTGGACAAAGATTAAAACTTTCAAATTACACCCTATAGAGACCCACATGAGTCATGACTTCAGAAATTTAACAGAAATAATTGATAAAAATTAGACGCTAACAATGCCTACATTTGAAGTAACAAACAAGAAAAATACAACACATCACCTTACCACATAATAAATACGACATATTTTCAGGTACTAAATTAATATTATATTCTTATTCTTACATATGAGACGCCGACACAACGTTGTGCGTATTTTAAGGCGAATATGAATGGTTTGATGAGTGTGGATGAGTGTAGTCTGGTTACTAACTGAGTTCAACTGTTCCTCAGAAAGGGCAATTTATTAATAGCCCAACAGCCAGGGCAACTAAGGGACCTACAGCTTTACGTGGAATCCGAACCACGTAGTGCTGGTCTAATTTTCAGCTAATTGACAAGCCTGATACTCAGTTATCTCCCCCACACAACATCCGCACAATGATTACCACCCAACATGGACACCCCAGACTTCTCTAGTAGTGTGCACGCCGATAGCAACCACCAAGCGGACGCCATGTTGGTATTAAGAGGACCGAGCATACAACCTATCGCCTACAATCTCCCAAACACTTTGTCCCCATGTAGCTGGGTTACAGCACTGCGCCACCATTGCCAATATATATAGTATTGGCATGGTTGGGGGGAATCACCTTAGTCTTATTAATCATGGTGTATTGCCTTCACATCCAGGCAATAAAAATAAAATTGAAAACACCAGCGAGAGATTATTAGTAAAGCCTAAGTCAAAGTAGATTGTGTAGTGCATGTATCCAGAAGCAGTAGCACCGGGATGTACATTGTCAGCGCTGCAGCTGACCATGCGCTGACACAGCCAGATGATATGGAACACGTCATAGTCCACACTACACACATAACATGTTGTGAGACTGTTTCGGTTGGTGGAAAACCGAAAATTTTGACCTTTGTGGTTTACTAAATCAAAACATTACTTAGCCGAATTATTAAATCGAATAAAAAACAACAGTAAGAATGAGAAAGATGTTTATTACAACAGGAAATGAAATAGGTAAAATTTGAGTAGGACTGTACAGTGTACACATGCAAATCAGAATAAGAAAATTTAAACTCACAAAAAATTGGGCCGATAACTGCTGATGCGACAGAGAATCAGTAGACAGTCCCGCCCATCTCAAAATGAACAGGCCAATAGGATGATCAGCAAAAGGATCACCTATAGTAATACTTGGTAATTTCTGAAATTGGAGGCATGTCCAGTGAGTGGCAGGGGGATGAGATACTAGGGAAAGAGTTGGAAAGGAAAAGGGATTCTGAGGAGAGATCTGGAAGTGATAGGACTTCCATAAATAGACCGAGAGGGAGGACCAGCACCTGGAGATCCAACTACGTAAGCTTCGTCAGCCCACGCTGCAGAGCAAACATGGGACGAGCTAGGAGGAGGACTTGGAGCCACAGTCTAGCCCCCTGCAAGATCGACCCCCAGAGGATTTCACGAGCGACCAACCTGAGCCTGAGAGACGAGTGGACTAGTAGCCTATACTGAGGGCCCAGAGAAGTCATCTCAAGGGACTGCGAGTGGTTCCAGACTCGAACAGCCCACCTGACCCTAAGGGACGAGCGGACACCGAATCTACTACAGCCCGTTAACACCCCATACCTGAAGGAGACATAGGGTTTAAAGGGAATGAATACATAAATTGGAAGACGAAAAGAAATTTAGTAAGGGTGTTTGACCTACACCAAAGCGTAAGCCATTACTTATATGGGGAGCTAATAATAATCGAAATTTAAATAATAAATCAATATAATTCTCTGATTGAGGGAATTGAATCTGGTATAATTTAATGTATTCAGAAAGTTAATTTGATTTATAAATATATACATATGTAAATACATGTAATTGATCATAGTCTGTATTAGTGTTTGTTTGTTTTAAGTTGATGTAAACATATAGTAAAGAAATAATTATTGTGTTGGATGTATTAATCTTTAATGTTGGATAATTCTTGGAAGAATAAAGTAATAGTAACTAGAGCCATTTGAATGTATTTAACTTGTCACTTTTTTAGTTTGGATTCTTAATGTAACGTTTGTATCATTATGTAGGGTATAGTGATTTTAATATATTAGGAGTTTGTTGACGCTTGTAAAATAATATTTCTTGAATTTATTGGTTTACTGGACTGAATATTGAAGTCAATGTTAATAGTAATTTTGATTGAAGATTTCTGAAACGAATAATTTGATTATTGGATTAGAAGGGAATGTTAAAGGAGGTGTATAGTTGTAAAATAGGATAAGATAATTGTAATATTTTTGAAGGGACTGTCAAGATGATATGCTGTGAAAATAAATTTGTGTTGTACTTTCACCAGTGTCAATAGTTATTCCGGTCCTGGTTTCCTACACTACTTAAGCGAGTTATTAAGGTTAAAGTGTTTTCTCATTACTTGTAGAATAATCATTTGTGACTCAACATTTTATTATTACCTTGATATTTATAATCTTGTATTTTGGTGAAAGTAAAGTCTTACTTAGTGGTTGTTTGTCAGAAGGTTTTACAATATATTTATAATTTTTATATTTTTTTTGCATACATATAACATTTTTTTTGGTGGGGAATTTTTGGATTCTTGTGATATTTGTTTTAGAGTGGTACTGATTTTCTTTGGTATGTTTGTTTTCTCATTCTCTTCTATTAATTTCTATATTAATTAATTCTGTTGTAACCAAGAAATGTTTGTGTTCAGGAAGCTCTTGCACAGATATCCGAGTACTCAGAAGCTGGAATCACAGTGCGTGGAACATATTACCCTACTGGCAAAGCTCCCCCTGAGGGTGAACGTAAACTTTTCTTGGCTATAGAAAGTACAAATGAACTTGCCGTATCCAAAGCTAAAATAGAGATAACTCGCCTCATCAAAGAGGAACTACTCAAGCTGCAAACATCGGCTCACCACAGTATCAACAAAGCCAGATACAAAGTTGTTTAAGATTTGTAATTTTCTCTTTTAGAAATTAAAAAAAATTTATGTAAACTGTGAGTGATTATTTTCTTATGTAGAGATAGAATACAATAAAAATGGTCATTAACTTATTTTTTTATTATGTCCATTTTCAATCAGTAATTAATCCTTAAGTGCAAGGAAACATACACTTGCACTTATAGGTAATATTATATGCATGTATTGGTGATTATATATGATGTTGTGTCATTTTTACTACTATTATAGGGAGCGTGCACTATGTTTCATGGGCCACAAGCTTCTAGGGGTACTGGCAAAGGAATTGGACTATAACCAATTATAGGACATTTATATGTTAATATTCATCACTAATTGGACCAATGGGTGAGTAGGTCACCATTAGTCCTAGGTGTCTCTAAATGGATAGATAGGTTACTGGGTCAGTTAATCTTAAAATTGTCACTTGATTTTCTTAAAGATGTTGACCGATGAAAACCTTTCAGTTTACCTTAACAAGGATCAAGTTGTTTATTCAACTTATTATTTAAGATGAACTGATTAAAATAATTTAGTTCCTCTTAAGCTGAAAAAGTTAACAATTCTGTGTCATGTTTGGCTTAGGAATACAATGATGACATATTAAACACAAATTAACACAAACCTATGAATTATTTAGTTGTTCACTAAATAATAATAAGTGCAATACAGCAGAAATGAGTCGTATATAATGTAAATATTTTGTGTTTACAAATTGTTTATATCTGCTCAGCTTTAGAACTACTGAAATGTGATAAAGCATTTTCAAAACTAAAATCATAAAAATGCTATACAGAACTTGCCTAAATACCTCTGACGCCATTTGAATATGATAGTACACTGGGAGAAACGTCTGGCATATTTATACTAAACCTGTCAGTTATGTGCCGTTTTCACATTACGATTGTCTCCCTCAGACAGATCAGTCTTCCTCTCCGTGTTTCATTTAGTTTTAGTGTCTTTGTTTTTGTTTTCGTGTTCCGTGATTTTGTTTTCTGTGTTCCTTGGTGTTGACAGCAAGCTTACAATTCTAGCTTGGTATCCGACGACAACATGTTTTGCAGCTAGAAACGTTTAGGTAAGTGTTTATAAAATTGTTTACTTTTGTAACGGTTTGGTTAAAAATATTGTTTATTGTGCTTTGTTTGTTCTCTAATGTGTGTTGTTTCAGTAATTAAAAAAGCTCTTGCATGTTTATGAAAATGTTTTTATTTTCAGCAGGCCTAGGCCATGTATTTTTTTATGGTGGGGGACTACTGTCACAATTGTGACACCTGGGTCTTAAGGCTTCCAAAAAAACAACTGTAACAATTGTGACAGTTTTATGAAATTTATTTATAAATAAACAATACGAACTTGCAACACATATACAAGTATATAAGGTTAATGTAGGAATTTAGACCTATGTATTACATTATAAGAAATTCATAAATGTCCTTGGATAAACAAATGTAGCTTGGAATGAAAGTTTTAAGTGTTACTTTTCAACAGTGTGAAACTTCACAAAACAATCTGAATTTTTAGACAGACAAAGATACACGTTGCATTTTGTGCATCTGGTTCTAGATCTAGATGAACACCCTTCTAGGCGACACATATGTGGGTTCTTCAACTCGTCCACAGATGGCCAGTGGTTGTACCCATCGAACCGCATGTCCGCAGAAGGTTTCGAAACGGGTGCTCTAATCTTCTTCACGAGCTGAAGTGGAGCTTGGTCATCGTCTTCAACGTGTTCTAGAGACCGCTTCCTTGTTGGTCCAGCCATGAGGAACTCTGCAATTGACATCCTAAACGCCATCAAGCCCAATTGGTCTTTGTTTTTTACTTTTTGTAGTTGGCATGCCAGTTTGTACTCAAACCAGGAGTTAACAATCGAGAGATCAAAAAAGTGGAGAATGACTTTTACTGGCCATTTTTTGGTACGGATCCATGACCTGTAGTACTCCATCATTTGGTCAAGGACATCAACTCCCCCCATGTTTGAGTTGTATTTTTTTACAACTGAAGGGCAGCGAACATCTACGTATTTTTTCTGTTTTTTGTCCCAACGCTTGACATCAGTGACGAGGTCTCCTCCTGAAGTTATGGAACCCATCAATATAGCTTTGTTGTCTTTCCACATCACTAGAGCTATCTTGTTATTATCTCTTGTGTACTCATCATATTCCCCTCTTTTCATATGATTTTGCCTTTCCTTACTTAGATCAACGTTCCTGAACTGAGTATTTTTTTTTTAGACTCTATTAGCTTGTGAGTCCCAGTTCCTTCGATTTTCATGTCAGAGAGCTTTTCTAGGAGAGGGAGTGTAGTGAAATATCTGTCAAAATAAACAGAACTACCCTGAGGAAGAGTTTGGACAAGTCGAAGGACTACGGCGGGTCCGTGGCCATGACTTTTGTCTGGGAAAGGTGTACTTTCTCCTTGCAAGATTTCAAAATCAAGCATTAGGCCATTGCTTGAAGTGATGACATAGTTCTTCAAACCAACTGGTCTAGGTTTGTTCTTGACAACTTGTCGAACTGGACATGAACCTAAGAATGGGATCATTTGCTCGTCAATTGAATAGGAGCCTGAACCCCTTTCTAATTGTAAGCATCGTTCACGAACAGCTGATATGACAGGTTGTACCTTCCACAACCTATTGGCTTTTTGGGCAGCTTCATCAATAACTAGATTGTCTACGCAATGAAGGTTTACTCTCAAACTAAAAAACCTATCTCTGGACATACATTCAGAAATTTCTTTCAATTGAAATCTAGTTCCCCAGTACATTCTTAGAGAAGGGTATTTAAAAATACCAATCAAGCCATTAATACCAAAAAATTTCTTAATTTCAGCAGCAGTACAACTTTTGCCATTTTTCTGTTGAAAATACTGGTTAGTAAAAAAGGCAAACGATTCAAACAGCTCGGGAGTGAAGTATTTTTCAAAGTAAAAAGCTGGACTGAAGACCTGTGGTTCGGTGTTAACATAGTTTGGAATGGGGTTGTCATTTGTACTGAAGGCCTTTTTTCGCCAAGAGTGAGGTTTTGCCTTACTTGAGTGCCCTTGGTTTGTTGAAGAAGAAGTTCCAGGTCCCGGATCAGCAGGGTCGTCTTCGTCAGCCTCCTCAGGTTCCCCGTTTTCATCAGCAGAATGTCCAGGTTGGTAGGTAGGATCGATGTCAAGGTCATCGTCGTCTAGTAGATCTTCAAAGTCTGAGTTATCAAGTTGTACTAATATGTCGTAATCATTTAAAGCATATAGTCCATTAAAGTTATCCATTTGTTTGGATTTTTACAGCAAAAAGTACAAGTAAACACTAGCAACAACACTTACTTTTAGTTTTAGGTTAGATACTGTTCAGACCTAAGTGTCACAATTGTGATAGTCACTATAAAAACGTGATTTTTACCACCTAAATGTTAAATAAAACAAACTGCACGAATACATTTGGATTCAGCACACTTAAGTTGTAAAACACACAAAGTTTCATGTAATAATAACTAAAACGACGTGTGAAATAAATAAAAACACAAACCTAGTTCACAGCACGTGTAAAAACAACTGACACAGAGGTAAACAAACAGCAGTGCAGCCGACCCACGCTACGTAAAAATCCCAATAAAAATTACAGTAGCAGTTCAAAAGTGTCACAATCATGTGAGGCAGGTCTGACCGCTCCCCTGCTTGTTTCACTATTTATTATAGCATTGCGAAAAAAGTGTTACAATTGTGACACCTTGGTCTCAAAGGGGTAATAGTGATTCAAGTTGCCCTTAATTGTGTTGTTGGAGTAGTTGCTTTTCAACATAAGTGCTATAAAGATATTTTTCACATTGAGTGTTTAAAAAAAAAAAAAATTGTAACAGCAAGACTATTTTGCCATTGAGATTCATGCTATCAAAGTTTATACCTTGTAACGTGAACTTTTTTGGTTAAACTTTACTTATTGCAACTTCTTCAATACTATCAGTGCAGCAGTTATATAACAATAATTTATTTTCTCTTTTGTTGAAAACCTAACTAAAATTGTAATACATTCATTAACTTTCATTAACTTTAATCTAAACTAAATATTCTACCTACTATCGAGTGATCACTACAATTCTGTTAACAATAAAATAAATAAACACGTCTGCTAAAAAAACGATTGTTTAATGGTTATGAAATGCTATAAAAGCAGATTGAGACATTTTAAGATAATACCAAGTTTATGATAAACATCAAAACGTTGTTGATAAATTCAAGTCTTGGACAAAACCCAACTTTTGGTTTTTGTATAGATAGACACTAAAATACATAATGGAAACATGTATATAATTTACGTAGACATATTAACTGTCTATAAAACATTGCCTTTTGATTTGTTCTACAAATAATTTAACATCCTATAAAATCCTTTTACCTCCAAGCAGTATCTGCCATTTTGTTATTTTAATAAGTTTTGAATTAAAAATGGATAATTTTATTCAGTGCGTCAGTAAAAGTAACTAGTGTGCCAAATTTAAAGTTTATAGCTTATTTTACTATGCTAATAGGTCTGGAAATCCCTCAAAACAGCAAGGTTTTGACAGAAATTGAATTTTAATTACTTTTTATGGTAACTATAATATATTCAGCAAACCTGTATGTAAATATTTTGTATACATTTTAACTGAGCTATTAAATAAATCATACAAATTGGTTTGTTCCAAAGTACACATTGCTGTAACAGTTAAATAAAAAAATCTTTCCCTGTGAACATCTCAAAAAGTAATATTCACCATCTTGTTATTTAAATAAAAATTCATATTCAGTAATACTAGGGGATACCCCTGCATGCTTCATGTGTGAGCCCCGTCACTCACTTCACTCATAACATGTCGGTCTCGGGTTGTGAATTTTCACTACAAATAATATTAGGTTAACTGTGTAAGGTAAAATCACAATATTCAATTTATTTACAGTACCTCACTCACATTACTTGTGTTGCCACCTATTTTTTTGGAATAAACACATAATGATATTACTTAGCTTATTTCAAATGTGTTCATTTCATTTGTTTGCCAGCTTAAGATTAATTAAATAAATAAATAACTGCATTATATTAAATTTGAAACCTTCAAGTCCAGTATAGCAGAGGCCTGTAATAGAATGTGAATAAAACCATGCTTACACCCTTCTCTGGTTTATCATTATGAAAGATCTAACCTCCTCACTGTTACACACACCTTTGTTTACATTCCAACAGCTGTTAAAAACCTTTTGGAAATCATTATTTATATTTGAACAGCTGTTTGATTTGGTCCATTTAAATATCTCCTCATGTTACTCTTACAGCCGAAAAACGTACTTTGAGGGCTTCCCACAACTTTCAGGGTAAACATATTGAATATAAGAGCTTACTGCAAAAATACGAACAGGTTGATGTGTCAAGAACTGTTTTTTGACACCTCAACCGTTTAAATTGATCAAGAAATAAAGGAGGAGTATAACATTTCAACAACACAATTCAAATACACTCTAGCTGAGCAAAACTGGAATGATGTATTACAAGTAACAGATATTAATAGTGCATACAACAACTTCCACAAAATCATAAGCACTACACTTAACAGCACTTGTCCACTTAGAGTACGGAAAAAGAGAAGAAACACAAATAAACAAGCATGGGATAAAGAGTACACGAGACTTAAAAACAGATATCTCATATCCCTTGAGAAATACCAATGCACAGGGCAGGAAGCAGACAAAACAGAAACTGCAAACAGAAAAAAAGAGTATGACACTAAACTAAAAACTCGTTAAGTTCAAGACCATAACACCAAAAGATGTAGAAAAAGCAATAAATACAATGAAACCGAAAACATATATCGGAAAAACTAATTAAAAATTGCATACCTGAACTAACTACTCCACTAGCAGCAATCATAAATTTATCCTTCCAACAAGGAACTTTCCTAGAAAAACTAAAAATAGAAAAAGTGTACCCAAAATACAAGAAGGGGTCCACCACAGACACCAACAGCTACCGGCCCATATCCGTAATGTCGACCTTTTCCAAAATCATTGAGAAAACAGCACTCGGCAGTCTAACACAACATCTGGATCATCATAACCTGCTCACAACCCACCAACACGGATTTGTCAAAGGAAGGTCCACCACCAGTGCCTTGGCACAGCTCATTGAACACATCATCGACCAACTTGAAGAAGGAAATACTGTAACCAATCTGCTCCTAGACTTCAGCAAAGCCTTTGACTGCCTAAGCCACAGTCAACTGCTTAAAAATCTGAAAATGCTAGGCATTGAAGGAACCGAGGTCAACTGGTTCGCAAGTTACTTGAGTAACAGGAAGCAGCTAGTAGAGATACAGTACACCGAAAACAATCTAGTCCAAAGAGCCCAGTCAGAGGTGCAAAGGGGGTTGGTTCCACAAGGGTCAGTCCTAGGACCGGTCCTGTTCCTCCTACTGACGAACAACCTGCCACAAGTGCTGCGGGACGTATATACAGTGATGTATGCAGATGATACAGTCATAACACTATCCCATAAATAAAAACCACAACTAACAGAAAACATAAAATCTGCAATAGAAACCACCAAGCAATACTGCACTGCAAATGACCTAGTGCTAAACGAAAATAAAACCGTCCAAATAAATTCCTCCACTAAACATAGAGACATCACAATACCAATAATAGACATAACACCAAAAACATCCTTTAAACATCTTGGAATCATAATAGACTCACACCTGACCTGGAAACCGCACATTGACTATCTATGCAAAAAGCTAAAGCTCAGGAAACTATGTAATATGCAGAATTATGCAAGTGAGCAGCCCAGACACGACAAGGACCGCATACTTTGCACTGTTTGAGTCCCACCTGAGATATGGTCTAGTACTGTGGGGGGAAACTACAAATGCCAATCTAGACAGGATTCTAAAACAACAAAAAAGAGCTATAAGATACCTAGCAGGCCTCCAAAACCGAGACAGCTTAAAATCCTAACCGTAACATCTCTCTACATAAAAGAAGTAATACTCCATACAATAAACTCAAACCTACCCAGGCACACAGATTTCCATACATATGAAACCCGCAACAAAACAAACTTTGCAATACCCCACCATCATCTAACCCTCTTTGAGAAAAAAAACCATCATATAAAGGTGTGCTATACTTTAACCACCTACCCCAGCACCTGAAGGAAGAAGACCCACCTCGGGAAATCACTTACACGATGGCTGCAACAAATACCATTTTACACCGAAGCAGAATTTTTCGCCTCATAACTCAAATCAAATACTCTTTGTATTCTCTGACGCTATGTACTGTTCTCAATGAATATATAATAAAGAATGTTGTCTATTGTCTAAAAGGCCATCAGGACAATATCATGGAGAGATATCCGCAAGACAAAAAAAAAAACCACCAAAGGAACCTGCCATACCACCACAGCAGAGAACAGGCACAATTATGCCAAATTTTTGCTGAAGAATGGCCCACAAATAATCCTTCATCCTATAATAGAATCTGGGTTTTAATTACATTTTTATTTACGTCTGGTTTTGATATTTTTTGTTTTCATTATTGTTCAGATAAAGTTCATGTACAAAACTTGTCATTTAGCCAAGAAACAAATCAAAATTCTTACAAATTTATTTGTTTCTTTGAGAGGATTTTATAAAATTCCAACTCATTTTGTTGATTATTATTGTCATAAGACTGTCCTTATTAATCCGATAATTATATAAAAACAGCTGTTCAGTCAAAACAAAATAAATTTATGTTAGAACAAATAAACTTTATTGAGATATTATTATTTATTCCCTTGCTAAATTAGTTAATAATATGTAAAAAACTGTTTATTTTATCATTAAATCTCTGTTATATAGTAATTAATTATAATATTCATTAAATAAATTATTATCCATATGGCATTTCAATTCCAGCAATGGGAGAACTCTAACCCAGTAATTAAGAGATTTAAATCACCTGGTAATGAAAGACCAAAATGATGAAAATTGGTGTGTAAAGAAGTGAACTGCAGTAAGAAACATAAAATTACATGAATAATAGTTTTATTTTATTTATATCAAAAAGAACATCTCAAGAAACATTCATATACAATATATTTTATCTGAATTCATATTTTTCAAGTGTAATATTATAATCTGTGAGAAAATAACAATTATTCATATTCCTAAAGACATCTGTGGGTGAGACAACTTCATTCTTCCAAATTTCAATCTAAATTTATGAGTAATTATTTTCTTCTTTCTAAACATAATTTTCTTTTCTTTAAAAAATAATAAGTTAAAGACAGGCAAGATCAACCATACCCTGAGTTTGATTACCACAACAAATTGTATAGATTTCAATAAACATATTCTTTTATTACAATAATAACCTGTTGTTATCATTTATTTTATATATAATATTACAAAGTTATTATAATTATTAGATCATAAATAAAAGTTTTGCTATAGGAGTTGCTTTGACAAAAAACTGCATCACGTGTTTTATATAATGGATTGAGCTTCTATGATAATAAAACTAAGTTTGCCAAATTTAAAGTTGCCTACTTATCATAACATAACAAGCTCAAATCTCCAAAAAATTCCCAAAAATAGCAAGTGTGCCAAAAACTCTATTTTAGTGGCATTTTGTATGGACATTATAGAATTTATATACTTTACAGCCAAAATGTACATTACCATTTTTGTGGACAAATTACCTGTCTAAGAAATTATGTCATTTAGTTTTTAAAAATAAGGCAAGTGCATGAATTATTTAGGTGTAATACGAGAATTTAGGAGAGGAAAGCAGGCTTAATTTTTGTACGATATTCCTTTGGTAAGTCCTTTCAAAGTTACCGAAGTTGTGCCTGAGAATTTGTTTAATGGAAATAAGTCTTTAGTAGCATTTAGGTTTATATAATAATAATAACAAGAATGCCAAATTTTAAGTTAATAGCTCATTTTAAATGTCTGGTAAGTTCCAAAAGATTGCAAGTTTTTGACAAAACTCAATTTTAGTGGCTTTCCTACCAAAACTATATAAATATTTTTATTTACAGTTTACTTGTAATTCTAAATATTTCATTTGTTGTACAATTTATAGCTTACTAAAACAAAACAAAGTCACTTACTGCATGCATCTAGCTCATTTTCTTCTCTGCCATTTTGATTTCCTTTAAAACAATTCTCTTAACAGAATAATAAAACTGATTATTATGCAAATATTCAATTCTTTACATCATCTTTAAGAAATCATTAAGTTCTCAAAAAACTTAAAGGAAAAAATTGCTCATAAAAGTAGTCTTAATATGAATAAAAAGTTAATAATATTTCAAGAAAAGCAACAATACCACTTCTAAACTTTAATATATTCAACTAAAACCAAAAATACTGCAACTAGTTAATCTCATAATTTATGGGGTGGACCTCAAAGGGAATTTTAAATTGACATGGGCTTTACTGAAAGCTATAAAAGAAATATCTATTAATCGTTTTACTAATTACATATGTACAGTTTAAGAGGTTCAATTTTCTGAAAGGAACCTTCGAAATTGGTTCTGTGGTTTTTGCTTACAGAGTTAAGAAAGGAGTTAAAATGCATGTTTAACATGGTAATTATGGCACCTAAAGTTAAGAAATTGTTTCTTAAATAGGAAATCATAAGTTCAAGAGCTGATGACTGATCATAAGTTGGACGGGCCGAGCAGTCTAAGGCGTCAGGACTTTGAGCTTGGATTAGAGATAGCGCTGGTTCGAATCCGGCCTAGACTGGAAGATTTATCAGTAATATTCACCTTCTACTGTACTGGTTTACCTCCTTACTCTGCCTGAATAAGTTCCTCGCACAGATCAATAGTCTATGAGGAGTGGGTCTGTCTCTGGTAAGGTTAAGAGGGAGGATCGATCGGCCTCTCCTTTAAAAAATAATTCATTTAAGATATAAACTATGAAAATCTAATAAGTTCTTTGGCTGGGAGATAATTATTCAACTTTAAAAAGTTATTAACCAACTTGAAAAAGCAATCTGAAAGATGTCATTTCATAGCATCTTTATTTCACAATATGTACAACTAGATACATGAAATAGTGTCAACATCATTTTACACATTTATCAGCTCAACATTTATAATCAGCTCAACAAAAATGTTCTGTCGGTGTACTACAAACTATTTTAAGAATAAAAATAAAACTTCAGAATTAAGTGCTTATAAATCAATCTTAGTCTAAGAATATGTTATTAACAATATTATGGACAAAATTCCTGAATTGAATACAATGATGATCTAATCAGGAAACGTTCCAGCAAACATAAAAATCTGTTATGGTTTGTTTCTTGTTTTATTATTTGTGGCAAGCAGTAAAAAAATGTGTTTCCTTTGTAGGAGGTTTTCTTTTTAAAGAATTCCAAATTGTGTTGTTCTACCAATCGATGTGACCTTGTATTATATGCATGTACAGTACTACCTACAGCAATTTTTTTATTTAGAAATACAAATTTTATTGTTTTATAAATGTGTATACTGTAAATATTTGTAATTCTCTAAAAGTATCTCTAACTGATTCAGTTGGTTTAGGATTTAACATTATTCGTAAAGCCTGTTTTTGTTGAAGTAAAATTTTGTCAATACTTTTTTTAGTTGCTGATTTATAAATACAGACTCCATAGGCAATATGTGAGTGAATTAATGGATAATATATAGATTTCAGCATATCAATACTACATGATGACGCCATTCTCCTCAGTACATAGAGACCACTTGAGGTTTTACAGATTAAGAGGTTAATATGATCATCCCATGATGATGTTCATCTATGACCAATCCTAGAAATTTAGTTTCCTTTAACTGGTCCAATATTTCATTATCAATGAATACCATGGGGCTTAATTTATTTCATGCTTGCTTTGTGGAAAAGGGTGCAAAGTTTGACCATTGATTTTACTATATAATAAATCTATATTTATAAAAGAGGATGTTTGTATATATATGTATATATGTTTGAAGTTAATGCGCTGCCAAACCATCCAACCGATCGCCATGAAACTTTAGGATGTTGTCCTGTATACTCCCGAGATGGTTTCTGTAAAGTTTGATGCAGATCCGTCCATAGGGTCTCGTCCCACGGGCTCCTAAAGATCCCATGTTATTCAAATGGAGAATCTGAATTGTTTACAAAAAACATATGACTGTGTGGTTTAATGTAGTTTCACATGCCATTAGCAGATTGAAGTTCTCACAACAACAGTACTGTATATGTTTTGATTTATTGTAGTTCTACATTTCACCTTGAGAGTGTAGCACACACTACTTTTACTTGATCAGGTGATCTGTATTTGGTGTTAACCTTTTTTCCTCGGTAATTAAAACATGTGGTGTAACGTGAAAATAAAAAATAAATAATTATTTGTTTTGCAGTTTACTTTTTATGACATGCCTCCTAAAAAATCTAATATTGGTAGAAGAAGCAAAAATGCTCGAATTCTTTCAGCTATTAGCTAAATCAAACTCAATATTATGACCGGCGAAGCGGGCGGGTACAGCTAGTATATCTATATAAAAAATAGATCTGTATAGTAAAATCAATGGTTTGACTTACTTGAATTTAAAAGAATATTTTTACTATTTAGGAAATCAATTTTTGATAAGCCAATGTGGGATACTTCAATATTTTCTTCTGTGTCAGCAGAGATTATCAGGTTTGTATAATCTGTTGGTGATATTTTTCTGTCTGATACCATTCCTGGTAAACCCTTCGGTAACATAGGAACAGTAGTGGCCCTAGAATTGATCCCTGAGGGACTCCGTAATGCACTGTGACGAGAAACAATTGTTTCTTTATTAGTAATTTTTTAATGTTATATAAAGTAATTCACCTGCGCAAATTGTTTTCTATCTGTAATATATGATCTAAACCAGGCCAATTCTTTACTCAGAGTTGGTATAGAACATCTACTAATTTACGGTGTTCTACACTATCAAAGGCTCTTGATAAGTCCAAAAATACGCCAATAACTATTCACCTCTGTCAACACAATCAATTATAGAATCAACAAACTCAATACCAACAGTTATTGTTGACTTTTTCGATCTAAAACCATGTTGAGGATTATCCAATATCTCATTTGTTTCAAGATATTTACTGAATTGGTTAAAACTACTTTAAAAATATTTGAAAATACTGGAAGTAATGATGCAAGCCTATAGCATCTAATGTCTTCTAGATCACTCTTTTTAAAAACAGGAATTACTCTAGCTACTTTCAGACTATCTGGGAATGTTCCGAATATTAGAGAATGATTTATTAAATGAGTTAATGGACCACAAACGAAAGGAAGGGCTGATTTGATTACCGTGATAGGAATATGAATAAATGCTTTATTTTTTCAAGTTTATACTCTATTACATTTTGCTTCTTTTTTAAAACAAATATTAGATACAATCACAAAATAATTAATTTATTACTTATTAAAATATTTGTCCTTCTTGTTCAGGCTGACCACAAATAAACAATTAAAACAATAAATTTGCTTATTGGTAACAAATAAACTAACTATCTTAATATCAAACCACTTTCAAAGCTAGCTTGAGAAAATATAGGGCCTCTAAGGCAAATGCAAGATTAGAGGTTCCTTCTATGAACTTTAACAACAAAAGAAAATATCAGCGTTTAGAAAATAACAAAAGCATAGTTAATTAAATACAGTCTCTAGAATTTTTAAGCTAAAACATATGCCAATTCAACATTACAATTAATTATGTTTCATATTCTCTAAATATTTCATACTTTTTGCATATAAAACAGTTTTAATAATAACAAAAGCACACCGCACTTTTACCACCAGGCGGCTCATGACCCTAGGGGCCATCATAGCTCATAGTAATGTATTGCTTAGTCCCTGAGTGGTCTAGCCCTCCATAATGTGCTCTAATTTTATAATAACATCTAAGTGCTACCTAAGAATTTCAAATAGAAAATGTACGTTATTCAAGTACAATAACCAATTTTTAACCTTTTTTAAAAATGAATTTTGGTTTGCTAAAATTTTAATATCGTCAGGTAATTTGTTGCAAATCTTGGGAGCAATATAGTTATAATTTGTCATAAAAAATGAATTGTTAGGCTTTTTAATTGGTAAGTTATTAGCATTTCTTAATTTTCTCCTATATGCATTTTCATTTTGAGGTAAATTTCCACTATTATTGTAAAACAGTTTTAAAACCTTATAGACATAAATATACTTTAAAGGTAAAATCTTAAGCTTTAAGAAAAGAGGACGTGAATGTTCAAATCTGTTTTTAGATAATATTAATCTCATTAAGTGATTTTACTGTAAGTAGATAGGATTTAAGTATGAATTGAATGTATTTCCCCAAAAGACAATTCCAGTCTGCTTTGCAAAATATTCTAGTCTGCTTTGCACTAATGAAAAGTATAATGTGCGTAAAATTTGTTCATTGCTTAAATCCTTTAAAAATAGAAGTATCTTAAAATATTATTTATTTTACATTTTAAGTTCTTAATGTGACCTTTCCAACTAATTTCACTATCAAGATAAACTCCTAAGTATTTTACGTTATTTGTTTTCTAAACCACAGCACATTTATTATTATTACAATCATCTTTATGCTCTAAACATCCAGCACACCTATATTTAATTAGATTTGTGAAATTTATATCCCCTCGCAAACTAAAATTAATAAACTTTGTTTTTTTCTGCACTGAGCAGCATATGGTTTGCTGTAAACCACCATTGCAATGATTCCAGATCCTTACTTATTGCATTTTGTACTAATTCCCAGGTACTTCCAGTGTAGCACAATGCAGTGTCATCAGCAAATGATGTTAAACTGCCTTGAAGTCTTGCATTACATAGATCATTAATGTATATAATGAACAATATCGCACCCAAGACTGAGCCTTGTGGCACTCCATTTTTTATAACGCCCGTATTACTGAATACTGAACCAATGTTGACACATTGCTGTCTACCCAATAAATAACTTTCAAACCATTTGTGGACTACACCTCTAATACCGCAATCATACAACTTTTTTAATAAAATGTTGCGATCCACAGTATCGAATGCCTTCTTAATATCTAAGAAAAGTCCACTTACCTTCTTATTATCATTAATACCGTCGTAAACATTTGTCATAAAGTTTAATAATGCATGTTCAGCATTAAAACCTTTCCTAAAACCAAATTGCTTGTTGCTGAAAAAATTGACTGAGTTCAAAAATTTTAAAAGTTTTTGTTCCATTATTTTCTCTATTATCTTAGAATAAGAAGATAACAATGATATTGGTCGGTAATTACTGCAATTATTAGGTGAGCTACTTTTGTAAATTGGAATCACAACTGCATTCTTAAGTTTATTTGGGAAAACACCAGTTTCAAAACTAAAATTAATAATATAAAACAATAAATCTAATATTTTCTATGCACTTTCTTTTATTATATTGGAACCTATCCTATCAATACCAGGTGAAGAATTATTTTTTAAAGACTTAATAACTAGCATCAAACCTTGCGGCAAAACTGGATCAAAAAACATAGAATTTTTTTCGTATCTAATAGGAAAATGTTGCTTATATTCCAAAGACAAAAAATTTTCTGGGATTTTATCATTTAACTCTAAGCTGTTAACTATATTAAGAAAGAAATCGTAAAATTTATTTGCCACCAAATGTGGATCGTTAACTATTGTGTTATTAATTTGTAATTTAATTTCTTTAGTACCTTGTTTATTTTGACCTGCTAATTCATTTAAAATTTTCCATGTTTTCTTTGAATTACCTTGACATTTATCAAAATGTCATTATCATTCCCTGTTGAAAACTTGTTTTCAAAAGACAATGTATTCTTTTTAATATCTCTTTCGATCACTGTTGTAAATTTGAATGTAAGAAGTATGTGTATCATGTCTATTAATATACTTTTCGTTATTTTGGTATATTTATAAAAACATGGATGTGCAATAATTTTGCACAACAGTTTGCTTTGTCGTTTGTTTCTTTAAATCGTTCACCAATTTACAGAATAATTTTCAATAAAGTAATGAAGTTGTTTCATGGATTATAGTCTGCAGTAAATTCTTTAACCTTTGCCAAGCCAACGACATCAGCTCACGTCATCATAGAAAATGCTTCAAGAGCCAACGTCGTTATTAGACGCAACAATCTATTTTAAATTTTATTTTGACTTTGAGCATTTTAATCACCATTATACATGCTAGGTGACATAGCTCAGTGCATGAATGACCGTCTGGCATGGTGTGACAACGTATAAACAGTGGGACAAAACGGCAGGCTGCCTATTGACTCATACCACGCCCAAAGCCAACGACGTTCCCTCACGCGTGTGACTGAAAGTCTGGACTCTGAAGTTTGGAACTGAGCGATACAGTAACTTAATTGTATTTGGTCTATTACATTTATATTTTACAATTTATATGATATTACAGCATTTGATATCAAATGCCAATGGCAACTTATCGGATGTTGTAAATTACATCCGATAAGTTTATTACATAAATTACATACCTTTTTTTTAATTTTATTGTTATGTAAATTTTTATTTTTACAATGACATAATGTTTACACAATTTTTACATTTACTCATTAAAATTTACATAGTATAACTTATGTGCATTTCACAGTTAGTAACTGTTTGCAACATATTCGCACTTTTAAATAATGTATGCACATATTTTTTTATTCACACGTTTTATATAAACGTGGAGGAATACATATCCTCTTCAGTTCCGGTTATTCCTGGGTCTGGATGTTGAATAGTTTCTCCATCTTGCCCTGTCTCCCCACAGTTCTCTCGTCCACCCTTTGAAAAACTCACTCCTTCCCTCTCCACATTCCTCTTTACCCTGTCAATCCACCTTCTTTTAAAGTTTTCCACGGAGTCTTTTCCCCTCAACCATCAGTAACTCCATCTTGTCAGGAATTCTCTCCTCTTGCATTTATCTCAAGTTCTCTCTCTCTCTCTCTCTCTCTCTCTCTCTCTCTCTCTCTCTCTCTCTCTCTCTC
This sequence comes from Stictocephala bisonia, assembly GCA_035578905.1. Lineage (NCBI taxonomy): Eukaryota > Metazoa > Arthropoda > Insecta > Hemiptera > Membracidae > Stictocephala > Stictocephala bisonia. Next base: position 593,105 of record JAQJVL010000260.1, on the reverse strand, counting down.
TCTCTCTCTCTCTCTCTCTCTCTCTCTCTCTCTCTCTCTCTCTCTCTCTCTCTCTCTCTCTCTCTCTCTCTCTCTCACACACACACACACACACACACACTCCCCTTCTTTCTTTACGTTTATTGAAAATCTTTCTTACATTTAAATAATATAATTTATATAATTATATTAGTAGAGTCTACATAAACAACTGACCACAACTTTTTGTAGGTTGTAAAGCTTGTCATTACCTTTTATCATTGTAAAGCTAATGCTTATACCTTTTATCAGTATGTTCACTTTTATTTATGCAAAATTAATGTTTTGTACATTTACTCATTATATATTTTATTTAAAATTTATTTTACAGTAGTGTTTTCTTTCCTTCTAAAGTACTTATTAAAGTTAAAAAATAAGTTAGCTTTATGATTTTAATATTCTTTTATTTATGACTATGAGGGGCTTTTTGCAGTATTTAGCACAATATTTTTTGGCTTGCAAAGGGTTAAGAAGTAATTAATTTGCCAACTCAGTTCAAGCAGCCATAGTTGAAATATATTTGACATCGTTATTCTGATGAGTTGACCTATTAATGTATTTAGTGTAAAAAATTAATATAACCACATGGCACTGGATGCAGGGAGCGAGGCCACAAGCCAGACCAATGATCTCTCTCAGTGAGTCTCACACTAAGTTTATTAATAGTCTTGAGGACCACTTGCCAACTTGATTGGCTGAAGCTGCTATTAGCCGGCAAGGCCCTGTTGCAGTCACAGCTACTAGCAACCCAACTTATTGTACCTAGTCATCTTGGAGAATAATGAGACTGTTCATTTAGTGAAATTTTTCTGCCAAGCAAATTTACTCCTGCATCAAGTAAAGATTTAAGGTATTAAGCACATTCTGGTATTTCTCAGAACTCAGAAATTATGTTCCAGCTAAATTCATCAAGAAAAGGTATGTATAAATTAATTGTTATTGAATTTTTTTACTCAAATTAGCAATGTCACTAGCAAACCATTATAACTCTGTGCAGGAGAACATGGTTTTGTACTTTTAATATCCTTTACTGCCATATATGTTGAATATTCCTTAACTGTTAGGTTTTTTAGTTTAGACTGTTCTGTTTACTTGGAATTATTTGTTTTCATTTGTATAATTCATTGATTTATCTGTAGTTTGTAGTCTAAATTATACTTTAGTTAGAACACTCATTCTTATCTATTTTGAAATTCCTATTTTTGGATCAGTCTCTTGAAAGAATTTGTTTTATTTTGACCAGAGATAAAATATTTCTTAGTAAACTGAAAGACTCATATTAAAAATTAACTATTTTTTAAAGCCGCTAATTTATTCTGTTTATGTGTTTTTTATTATCAGAATTAACTATGATAAACTGAGGTGTCATATATTACAAGAGCTGTGCTCTAACTTTGAAATTTATTGAACTTTGAATGATTGATTGATGCTAAAAAACTTAGAGCTCCTCAAAGCCGCTTTTTAGCTTGGCTATAAATTAGACATAATGTGTTTTAAATAAATATTGCAACTATGTAAAATAAAATTCTAATGAACTCAATGACTCACTATCATTTACATTCTCTTAATAAAGTTGATTGTTTTTTTAAATTATCAACTATATTAGTACCAATAAAAACTTACATTGATTCATAACTGATTAAACTTGTTGAAAAAAAAAACAAAATAATCCTTCTGGTCATGAAATATTTAAAATACAGTCATATTGTGCATAAACTATCAAACTGGCAAATTGTTTTTGTTTGTCTGTAATGGCAAATGACAGATATTTGCATGGCCACAAACAACCGTTTGGCCTATGGAATCTATTGTTGGCGCAGAAATTATGTACTTGAAAAAAAAAGTACCGGAATTTTAACTAGTTTTCACTGTAGCCTACATCAAATTTACACCCTTATTACTAAAAATCTCGTTAGTAAATCGTATTTATATTTTAATAGCTGGTTGATATGAATTTTGTCTATAATTTTCATAAATATTAGAGTTTTAACTGTTCGAGGAAAAAAGTTATTATTAATTCACTGAAAAATGTTTGTTTTCTTGGCTTCTAGAGGTCATAAAATTAATTACTTGTTCATGTTGTAATCCTTTTGACATGTATAGTTATGATACATTTCATATATGTAAGTAAATGCAGTGATTTTATATTGATTTAAATCACTTTAAAGTTATTTTAATAAATTTAAAATCACTGCATTTATTAACACATGTGAAAGTAATATATCGTAACTATAGGTGTAATAAGGATTAAGTAATTAATTATACGACCTCTAAAAGCCAAGAAAACAATGTTTCAGGGAATTGTTAAGAGCTCTTTTCTTGACGAGTTAAAATTTATAAAACTTATAGAAAACATTCATATCAACCAGTTGTTAATAATAAATTTGATGTACAGTGAAAACAGATAAAAATTCCTTTCCTTTTATGTTCTAACTAGGATAACAATTATTTAAAATTGTAATAAAATTTAAAATGCATGTCTTAATGAACAATTAAACAAGAAAAACAATGGCATGATTAGATTTTTCGTAAACCTCTTAGTTCCTTAGAAAACAACCTTCAAACTTGGGTGCACATAATTACTGCACCGATAGTACATTAGTTGCCAGTTAGAGTGATATGCACAAAAATACTCATCATCGATTTGACTTGACATATTATTTGATGTCAGATTGCTAATTGTATGTAAATATATGAACATGAAAATTTCTTTATCGAGTAGTTATATGTTTTAGGCTGGTTATATGTTAATCAAGATGTAGTTGGGAGTGTGTTTAGTGTTATTATAATAATATTAAGTGAAATATCATTGAAATACATAAGCCTTACATAGGTCATCAAATTTTTATATAACACATAACCTTATAGGTAATTATTTTGTAAATAACTATTTTTTATGGCTATACAATATATTCAAGTAACCTTATTGTTTATTTGATAGAGCATTAATTTAGCTAAATTTTACTGTACAAATTAACTCTGTAGTATTTATACTAAGTTTTTTAGGAAATTTTTTAATATTATAGTTTTCATGTTAACAATTAATTGTTCACCTTATGTATTGTTTGCAGTTATAAATTTCTAGTATATTTATTTTTCCCTGTATGATTTAAATGTATATATTTACTGAAACTAGATCACATTTAGAATTTTTTGGCTATTTCACATTTGTTATTTTACTACCCCAACATTGTTTCCTAGGGGTGCCCTCCCCTTTTCATTATTTATGACAAAAAATTTATACATAAGTTACATCCTACGAAAAAAATTTAAAACATTGTTTGGATATGATTCATACATTACATGATAGTCTACATATTTATGAACATATTGGTACCAAATATAAGTACTTGTGTAATAAGTAACTATTTTTTGTGAATTTTATAACAAATCTCTGCACATAAGGCAAAAATGCCCTGCCACTCTAGGACAAATCAACTGCCAATTCAAGCGTTAATGACTTTTAGCATACTTATTTAGTTACTTCTGAGAATTTGATATTCTTCCTTTGAGGTAGCTGACTGTTTAGTGGCTTTTTGACTAACTATAATTATTAATGTACATTACTAATTTATGAGTATATTTTATTTATTTAAAGACTTTAGTCCTCAAGATATGGGTGAAATATTTAGAATAATAAGTCTATGCTATTCTTCTAAACCACCGACGGTTGATCCTTAGAAAGACCATTTATTTGTAGCGAAGGGACCCAAGTGGTCTACAGCGTATTGTGGAATATGAACTACGAAGTATTGATCTGATTTTCAAGTAACTGACGAGCGTGATACTCAGTTCTCAGCCAGACCACCAACCTACACTACCAACCTGCGACTTATCAATTAGTGCCTCTCCTTGAACTTATATTAGCTAATAACTTACAGATAATTAATGTGGGTAACAAACCAACCTTTGTTAATAGGGTGCATAGTGAGATTATTGATATTACTTTCTGTACATCTAATTTAATAGACTTCGTAAGACTTGGAAAGTCTCCGATGAAGCTTCCTATTTACTCTTTAAACACCTACATTTTAAACTTTTAGTGTGTACATTAATAGACTATTTTACACCATTCTCTTCAGAATTAAATCATAAATAAGTTTTTTCCAACAATCAAACATATTTTCTTAGTCATTTAACAAAGTTAATACACCTCAAACCTAACCATAACAAATTATTGAGACTGAGGTTTGTGTATTTTGTCAGATATCTTAAAAATTACATGATTAAAGGTCTGGGACCTTTTTTATTAAATGTTTCAGTTCATTTTACATCTACTTAATCTGACACCTTAATTAATGCCTAACAAATTTCAGTATGGCTTCATTGAAAGGGAGAACTGAAATCCAGACAAACTCTATCACCAGCTGTAGATCCTTAACAAATCGTTTTCAGACCTATGTTTTTATGAATGTTTTCATTAGGTTTGCTTGAGGTCACAAAGACCTGAAAGTTTCTCCATGTATATACAGGATGTACCAAATAGTCTGGATACAGCACTCTATATTATGAACCATTGTAGATTAAGCGATAACACTTTACACATATATACTATACCTAAAATCTACTTTTTGAAGCAAATATACACTTTTTTGCATTGTACACAATGAGTCGTAATAAATATTTTATTTATATCACACCGGGGATGGTCCACAAAGGAGTCAGAAGAAAATCTTAAATTATAGTATAGGTTGAGGCCTCTTCAGTAGAACACAATGCTGTAAACCTGACCTCAAATCATTATAATTGTAGCTTGTAATAATGGTTATGTAATTTGAAAACCATTTTTATTAAGGTTTTTATCTTAACTGTCTTATTTAGCAGGGCTAATGTTTATGTTTTCTAGTCTACTGGAGATATAAAATACACTTTTGGCTATCAAGCTTCCTCAGTAACTGCTCTGAGAAACCAGTTAGATAAAAATGTTTGATATTACTGGCAAATATTAAAGCAAACATCAAAGCAATATGTCACCCCATGGCTTGAATTTAAATGAAGTCATAGAGAAATATTTTGCTACATACTTCATACAGAATTGTATTTTAGTTCAATATGTAACTGTTTAAAAGGCATTTTAAATTATATCTAGGACAATTCTACTTACTGGATGGAGGGTATAAGATAATACTTAAGTAAACTTTGACAAATAATTGATTATTAAACCTTGTTTGACGATTTTATGTTTCATCATCTTACATCAAACAATGTTTGTAAATTCTGAATTTTATATATTTCAAATTGAGATTTAATGATTTCATATTTGATTTATGAAATTATTGTTATTTTTGTCTTTCGTTAAGTTGAGGATTTGATTAAATTCAGAAGAATAACAAATCATTTTATTCCAGTAGTACTTATCTTCTCATCTGCTTCTTCCTACAGTTGGAAAACTCTGGGAGATAAACAGGAGCGCTGCTTTCTTAATGTAATCCTCTGCAGCGAAAAGTGATTGGTGAAAGCTCCAATCTCTCTACTTTTAAAGAGACAAAATGATCCATCACAATGGAAGTAATGTCTATTGTTCATGACACTTTATTGTCTGGTGGGCAGCAATTGTGTAGCAAAAATACAAAAAAAGATACAACAAGGGCATTTGACAAAGAAGAAATACAATATAACTATCCATAATTGGCTTTAAGCCTGCTATATGAAAATAGAAGAAAGACCAACGGGAGATGTGCTGCAAAGGTTGAGTAACAACTGCAGAAACAAATCATGCATTACCCAAGTATTTGATGATCAAAGTAGCCCTACGTGGTATACAAGCTCCAGAGACACTTGTATAATATATATTATATGGTTTGTTGTCAGCTACCATTAGTTAATTTTTAAAAGCTGTAATATATATTTGGATCAAGATCCGAAATTCATGATGGCATAATAATTGAATGAATAACAATGGAAAGTGATCTCCTGTCACAAAGCTAAGTCAAATCCATTGAGCCATTTAAGACCTGCCTCACTGATTCCTTTTATGCAGGCCAATCCGCAGGGATTTATGAAGATAAAAGTGCACAAGGGCACTCTGTAACTATGTGATCAATTTTTTGGATGGACTCCCCGCAATCACATGACTGATCTAGTGTCAGTCCCATTTATGCTTCCAGTAGTTACATCTGTCCTCGCCAGTTTGGAACTGATTCAACAGTGTCCACTCCCTACAAGGGAGGTTTATCCCACCAACAGGTATTGACGGAACGTTGATAAGACACTAATTTTACATATTAAAACTGTCCCACGCTACTGCCCAGCCAGTATTGGGCGAGAAATTTGATCTGCTCCATTGGAAAGCAGTACGGGGGTGATGTTGATCGCGTCCACAGCAAATCTTTAAAGCTGTACGTACCCCATGGGTAGTTCTAAACAAGCAACAAATCTGATAACTGGAATGTCACAATTTTGTGATCTCCAAGCTATGGCAGCTACCACAAAACTTTTATAATAAAATTTGTATGTAAAAGTGGTAATACATTGGTAATAACATAGTTCATTCAAACCAATCAACTATCAGTTTTGAGAATATAGCTGAGTATTGAAGTGTTTGTGTATTCTGTTTTAATGTTTGTGTGGAATACAATTTAATCAATGGAATCAGGTCTGAAATTAAGTGTACAACAAATGTCAGGATATAACTTCAAGATGAGGGAAACTCTCAAGTTAACTGATCAGTCACAATTGTATTATTACATTTTTTTCCTTTCCTTCTTCAAATGCAGTTTAGTCAACTAATTGTCTAGACCATATTGTAGTTGTTTTTACTCACTTTGGTAGAACATTTGCTGGTGATCACTTTCTATTTTGACATAAGAATTTTCAACCAAATCAAATTTAGATGATGTATTATTTTAGTGCCAGAGCATCATTGTTCTGTATTATACAGGGTGTCTCACAAAAGGTGTCTCAAACACATTGTGGGCGAACCATTTGACCAAGAACATTACTGTAAAGTTTTCCCCCTAAAACCATATGCGTAGAATCAAATAAAAATATTTTCATTATTGTTAGACTTCAGCATTGTTGGTCCAGGGTTTGAATCTTAAAATATTTTAATGCAAACATATAGCATGTGGCTTATCATATTAAAGGTATTAATGCCTCAGTATTTTGGTGCAATCAGATTTTAGTTTTACTTATTCGTTATAAAATGGCAGCCAAAAGTATGTCAAAAATAGCAAATTTTTATTTTTATTGCTAAATGCACAGCTTAATCGTAATATGAAATCCAAAAATAGTTCTGAATTCCTAAGAAAATTCAGAATATTAGAATATTATATCAATATTATATCCATTTTTGTTGTTGTTGACAATTTTGAAAATCCCAAAAGTGAAAATCTTAAATAGGAAGACCAGGCTTGTTGCATACCAAATAAAAGAGCATAACAAATTGGAAAACTTATATTTAAACAATAGGTCAATCTTGAAAAGTAACAAAATTTTGGATAAAAACTTTAAATTTGTTGGTGTTTTGTGTGTTTGGACATACAGTGCACTCCCGTTTATTTATCAGGTGATTAAAGCAATAAGCTTGTTTGCCCATTATTGCAACAAAGTATGTGTTCTCTATTACTTTTATTGCTTGTAACCAAACATATATTTTACAAACATTGCAGTTGTGGTTGTATACTGAAAGTGTCAATTAATTTGTAAAGAATTGTTAAATAATATTTTTTTACTATCAATTTATTATGGTTTTGTTTTAATTTACGTTTTTTCATTGGTTTGTGTTTAATCTCTTTTTTACCTTTTTTAATTTTCAATGGTTTATGTTTACTCTCTTTTTTACATTTTTTAGTTTTTAATTTAATTCGTGTTTACTGTGTATGTAAATCTAATTTTTTGTAAAATACAAATGAAGAAACATTCAGCATGATAATGGTTTTGGGTGAGTGTCTTACCAATTTCAGGGCTGCTGAAAGGCTTTATTCTGAACGATACCCTGATAGAAACTATCAAAGTTATAAGAGTTTTGAGCGTTAAGCCAATAAAGTATGAACATCTGTGTTCTTTTGACGAGACAAAATTATGTCAAAACATCAAACATATCACTTGTACGTAACCCATATGGTCCGTCACAACAATTGAGTAGGACTATATGGTCATGACGGAAGTGTTTTGCAGTAGTTGAAAATAGCACATATACAGGGTGTCTCACAAAAGGTGTCTCAAACGCATTGTGTGTGAACCATTTGACCAAGAACAAAGCTGTAAAGTTTTCCCTCCTAATACCATATGCTAATACTAAAATCAAATAAAAATATTTTCATTATTGTTAGACTTCAGCATTGTTGGTCCAGGGTTTGAATCTTAAAATATTTTAATGCAAACATATAGCATGTGGCATATCATATTAAAGGTATTAACACTCTGAGTATTTTGGTGTAATCAGATTTGAGTTTTACTTATTCGTTTTAAATGGCAGCCAAAAGTATGTCAAAAATAGCAAATTTTTGTTTTTGCACAGCTTAATCTTAGTATAAAATCCAAAAATAGTTCTGAATTCCTAAGAAAATTATCTTTAAAATGATACCCAATATGGCTCAATTTTACAATATTATATCCATTTTTTTTAGACAAGTTTGAAAACCCAAAAATCTTAAATAGGAAGACCAGGCTTGTTGCATACAAAATAAAAGAGCGTAAAACACTGAAAAACTTTTATATTTAAACAATAGGTCTATCTTGAATGTTAACAAAATTGTGGCTAAAAGCCTTTAAATTTGTTACAATCTGGTTTAACTAAGCAAGCTGATTCATGTATCCTCTTCACTGCAACAGAAGTTCAAAGTGTCTGCCACCTACTTCAATACAATCCTTGTAGGGAAAGCCTCAATAGCATGGATTACTTATTCCCTACTTATTTGTGCACATGCTTGTCTTATTCTAACTTTCATGTTCTCTCTAGTTGTAGGAGCAGCCTGATAAACAATATCCTTGATTCTACCCCACAGGTAATAGTCTATGCTAGTAAGATCTGGATATCTCGCTGGCCACTGGACCCCCTCCTCCAATCCAATGTTCTGCAAACATAGCAGTGAGAGTGAATCTTAGTTACGGTGATAATGTGCTAGACACCCATCTTGCATGAACCACATTTGTCACTGTCTTTCTACGGGATTATCATTAAGTAAAAATAAAAAATCATTGTTTAGGAAGTTGTACAATTCCCCTGTTAAATGTCCATACAAAAAATAAGGACCAATTATTCACCCATCGAGTATGCCACACCACACGGTCAGTGAACATTGCCTTTGGTGATTCACCTCCCTTACCCAATGAGGGTCCGGTTTGACTTTTCACAAGCCGTTACCTTACGCATAATGGAAGGGAATCTGTAAGCTGCAAATTGATGTACTCCAATATATGTTGATCATCAGGAGTTTCTAACTTTTTAGAAGAAGCACACAAGAAAATGCGTACAGTTTTATATCTGTAATAATCTATTAATCTGACAAACACTAGTTTACTTAGTTTATTAAACTAAATATAGTAAATGTGAAATCATTTTAAACATTTGTATGAAATGAAAATTTTAAACACTTTTTTTAATTTGTTTGGTCCATTATTGATAGTATAAATAGTTCAGCAAAAGTCAGTTAATTGCTGCAGGCCTGTGAGAGGAATTGTTGATCTCTTGATTTGCTGTTTATCTGTCAGTGGAGCTTCTTATCTATAAAGTCTGTATTTATTTTATGTCTTTGATTATTCTTTAATTTGGCTACTGGTAACTGTGAAGTTAGATAGGTGAGTATATTGTATATTTTATTCTGAAAAAAATCTGGAAAATAGGCTTCTAAAGATTTTGGTATTTTTTAGAAAGCCTTAGATGAATGTTGAGTCTTGATTTAAAATTCAAGCTATACAGGCCCAGGTTATTGCAAGGGCTCCACGAAGACAACCTTGGCACGTTCAATTTTGTTAGGACTAAATAATATGGCAAGAAGCCGATTGAAATTTTTGTAAGTGCATATTGTGGTCAGATGAAACTGCTTTCAAACTAAATGGTAGAATTAATTGTTATAATTCTTTTCATTGGACCGACGAAAACTCTCAAGTCTTAATATCTCATGAGCTAAATGTCCCAGGAGTCAAGAATTTGAGCCGGTGTTTGGAGTGGTGGTGTGATTGGACCTTACTTTTATGATGGTACCGCGAAATCAGAAAATTACTCGGAAATGATACATTAAGTGTTATTAGAGCTGCAAAACAGCCCAATTTATGAAGAGTTATGGCGTCATTCTATTGTATGGCAAGAAGATAGAGTACCTGTGACTACAGCCTTGATGTTCGATCTTTTTTGAATGCTAACTTCACAGAATGGATAGGAAGAAGAGGAACTACTGAGTGGTCTGCCAGGTTTCTATAATTAACTCCATGTGATTTTGGTACGTGGGGACTGTTAAAAATAAAGTGTTTTCGGTAAAACCTCAAAGATTAGAACGTTTAAAAGAGTTTATAACAGCAAATTTTAATGTCTCAATCAAACCACAATTATGCGACAAAACGTACAAATCAGAGGTGAAAAGGTGCATTAAGTTTATTAACAATTAAGGTGGCCACTTTGAGAAGTTTCTCTAACAGAGAAATTAAAATAAAACAGTTCTGTTATAGTTATGTAAAATACAAGTTAAGCTACATTTTCTGTTAACTGACTTTTGCCACAGCCTGTATATACTGTATATCCATTAAACTCATGTCCATATAAATACATATATCCATTAAACTCATCCATTAAACCATATCCACTGATAAGAGACTTGGCTGTTTGAATATGAGATCTGATAACATTTTGGGAAGTTATGTTATTTTGTTGTATTATGTGGTAATCAGTTTTTTAGTATATATAAAATGTACCAAATACTTCCCCAACAGGACTACTCCCTATTGTACATTTTAATATTATTGACGTCAGCAAACCAATTTTTCTAATGACCGAGTATCTAATATGATCGTGAAATAAGAATTTTTAGAGTCAAACATTTTTTTATTATTTACAGAATAGCACACCCACTTAAAATAAAATATCTTGTGATTTATTACTTTACCGATTACAACAAAATAATTAGGATGTTAAAACTGTACATTACAAATTCATATTTTTGCTACAGGAAGATTGTATAAAAAAATAGAAAAGAAGAAAAATTGTTTCGACGTGATAAAAATGCTGATGTGATTTTAGTAGAGCAATTTAGTTTTGTTGTATTTTGAGGGCCGGGTCAATGCTCAATCATTTTTACTCAAATAATCATATTTTAAATGTTACCAACAAAAATCATACTTTAATTTTTTATCATTTATCAATATCGCAGTTTGATTTCATTCATCTATAACAACTTATCAATGAAATCATGAAACAAATTAATTATTGGTTGACGTTTATATTGATCAACTATGTACACAGTTAAATTTAGCAAATGGTTGAGAGAGCAACTTTCCTAAAATATCTGACCTGAGAATGTAGGCCATTGACCCTGCTGTGTCATTTGTGCTTTTATATACTGACTAACTCAGTATAAAAAACAGAATTAAATAAAAAATAATGTGAAAAGTAAAACCTTTTATGACTTATATAAAATACCAGGTAGGAAGTGTTTCTCGTGTGTAGTTAGGAGACCTTTGCTCATTTCTTGGGTGGACATGTCTTAATCAAACTATAAGAATGTTAACTCCTGCCCCTTGCATAATTGGAATCACACAAACTTTCTGGAAGAATATTATACTTGCCACAACATATTTCATAAAATTAAATATGGCCAATATTGTTAACATATACTATATACTAATAAAATTCCAAAGATTCCATGTTGTATTTAATAATTCATCTATGTAATAAATGCTATTTTTTACAAAAACACTTCAACTTTATTTTTAACTTCTTAATATCTAATTGTTTTATTTCCATAGATATCTTGTTCATGAATTTCTTTAACATGATAAGTAGGTCGCTGTCACTTTATTAACTCTAGTTTGATGTTTACAGGTTAAATTTGGGGCACTAGGCCTAGGATTTCACTAGTAATGAAAGGAAAGGAAAGCAGCATACATGATAAACTTGGTAGACTGATACACTGTAGATAGACACAATCATATAACAATGAATTGAATAGTGAAATATTTCGGGGCCACTGGCCTCACTCTGTTTGATGTTTAGTAATAAGTACCTACAAAGCAGACTCACAATTATTATGGAATGCCTCCCTCAGCTTAATCCTGTTAGAGTTAACCTGTATTTATAGCAAATAAAGTGTACGAATTAAAAATTTTAAAAGAGTAGTTTGTAATTTTCAAAACTACTAGATCCAGAAATTATTCTAATGAACTTTTTTTTTGAAGAAGCAAAATTCTTTCAGTTGAGGAGATGCACCCTATACCAAGAGACCGTATGAGTTTTGAAATATAATTCAAAGTATGCCTTTTAAATTTCATCCTGCTCTAACTCACCACATTAGTCTTTTGTGCAGAAGTATAGTTATCAAAACTTCAGATAAATTAAGCAAGAGTTTGAATTTTCAATAAGTTCAAGTGTAACCCCCAGAAATTTATAATAATCGTCCAGTGGGATGGATGGAGGGGGGGAGTCCGGACCCCCAAGCCCTAAAAAAAAAAAAAGAAAAACATTGCCGTTAAATTAAATTATGTTTCCAATATGTTTTATATTGGTTCAATCACTAATAGTAATAGCTAAAGCCAATAAATGTAATAGGCTCATTCTATTGGCGAGGAGTTGATAGCAAGAATTTGTCACAAGCAATCATGCCTTCCTACTGTTTCGGCTTTTACCGATTATATTCATGCCGTTATTAAGCCGTGCGGTCAGTGGGTGGGAAGGCTTTGCATTCGTACACGCTTGGAAGTACTCGTAAATTTATGTCCCTTGTTAGTGTAAGCTACTGTTGGAGTAAAAAGTATAGATAGTGAACATCAACTGTGTGAAAAGTATAAGACGGAGGAAACTAAATTATCAATCAATCATCAAAATTTGTCTCATCTATTTCTACAATTATGAGTGGTAGTTTTATATTTTTACCTTCTTACAAGTTTTGATCGTAGTTAGAGTGGGGAAAATACACAATTTTTAACAGTTATAGATGATTTGTGATATTTTAAAATTACTACAAATACAAAATAATAATCAGATCATTTTGAAACTTTTAAGATCTCATGTGCACCGAACCGTTTAATCGCAGCCTTCCCTGGCTGCCCGGCGGATGAAATTGAATGCAACGTTGCTGCATTCTAACAATTGGTTAGCCTCTTCTAACCAGGTGGTTGTGGGAGTTTCTAAATAACTTTGTGTAAGTAATGCTTGACTTTATTAATTTCTCAAAATACTTAAATTTTGGACCTATAAATATATTACAATTATATACTAAAATATTTACAATATATAAAATCTTGTAGTTATTTCCACATGACATTACTAGTGGTTCGGATGACAGCAGTGATGTTCAGTGAGGATAGTTAGTAAAATTTTGAAATAAGTAAAAACCTACAAGATTTTATACATTGTAAATAATAAATAATAATCTATATATAAATTGTAAATAGTTAGTTTTACATATTGTAAACAGAAACATTTTTAAACCTGCCATTGGAATTAATGGTGATGGGAGATGTTTTTGTTAATTAATTCATTGGTTTTAATACTAAAATATCTGATAAAAGAGATTTATAGGTCCAAAATTTAAGTGTTTTGGGAAAGTCAAGCATTACTTACACAAAGTTATTTATAAACTTCCATAACCACCTGGTTGGAAGAGGCGCGCCAACTGTTAGAACGTGGCAACGTTGCATTCAGTTTCACCCGCCGGGCAGCCAGGGAAGGCTGCGATTATACGGTCTGGTGCACATGACACCTTAAAGATTAATAAAGTGATATAAAATCAATCAGTATTTAAACAATAAAAATAAATATATATTCGACTTAAGACATCAGACACCTGAAACCACCATTTGTCTCAAGATCGTATCCCTTTTCAATCTCGAGAAAATGTTACTTAAAAAAATTGATAACAGAATTTTTTTATGCCACTGAAAATTTCTGAAACTTCGTATATGTAATCTCAATTAAATACTTACACGCTATTAAAGTTTCAAAATGATCTGATCATTGTTTTGTATTTGTAGTAATTTTCAAACCTCACAAATCATCTGAAACTGAATAAAATGGTTTATTTTCCCCACTCTAACTATGATTAAAAAAAACTTGTGAAAAGGTAAAAATATAAACTACCACTCACAATTGCAGAAATAGATGAGACAAATTTTGATGGTAATTTAGTTTTCCTCCGTCTTATACTTTTCACAAATTTGATGTTCAAACTCGTGTATCTAATCTTTTTTATCCAACAGTAAGTTAGCTTGGTTCCTGCTGTGTTGCCAGATGTATGAGAACGATAATTATCGTTTTAGTATGATGATTCTAAAAATTCCCCATGCAAAATAATTGTGTACGATTACGATAAATTAGCGTAATGTACCATAAAATATGATAATTCTGGTGAGACGATAAAAGACAACTGATTTTGACTTTAATATGCAGACTGACAGGGTTATAAGAGCTTTTTACCCCTTATCATACTTAGACCAAAACTTAACCTTGTTAAGTTATATCCCTTCACTCTTTGTTATTCCTCCATCTACTGGTTTGACAATCATTTTCGTTCCTTCTAATCAGTTATTGTTGTCAGTCAGTGGTAACCATACCTTTGTAGTGACGCAGTACAAAGCACTCGCACTGCTATACTGAGGTATTTTTTATTTTAATGTTTCATGTTACAAAAATATTTCGTGTTTGTATAAAATGAAAATTTTTGTATGAGTTAATAGTCTTGAAAAGAGAGGTGCAACACCGATTATTGATACTGATTAATTGGTTAAAAATTGGTAATTTACCTTTCTGAAAAGTGTACGATAATTTCATGGTTTTTCCCATTTTAACCTCTAACCCCCATTATTTTATGTTTATGGCAACACTAGTTCCTAGAAGAGAGACAGTCTCACAGTCCATCATATGACGCATCGCATCATCAGTTCACATTGAACGAAATAAGGGGTTTTCGTGTTTTCCTGATTGCTAAAATAGCAATTTGTAAGGGTACTTTTTACAAAATTTCTGGGGGAGTGCCCTTGGACCCCCTTTCTGATGGCAGGATTCCATAACTTCCGGAAGACTCCTCCCAAATATTATTTTTATCTACGCCACTGTAATCATCAGACATTCATAATTCATAGATTCATTTAAAGAAATCCTTGATATTTAGCCAATATTCATTCCTGCTTTGTCAAGACAAGATATTTACTTGTGATGATGGTGTCATGAGCATATAAGACAAGAATCAAAGGTACATTAGAGCTTAGTTCATTTATCACAACCAAAGAGAGGAGTAGTCAAGGGACAGATCTTTGAGGGAAAAACTTGTTACCGATATCTCTATAGAGATATTGCTCTTTTATATAACTTATTTATATATTTAAGTTATGATTTAATAACATCAAGTGCTAATCCTTTGACATTGTCCTACACTCTGTTTGACTTAAGTGAACTACATAATTATCTATTGATATAAATAGACTTGAATGGATATATCCATTAGCCACATTTCAAGGCAAATTCCATCACAAGGGATATACCCATTTACCATGTGGAAAGGGTTACCAAATAAAGATATATCTTCATAAAAGTGCAATATATTTTATGAATAAGCCATTTTTACTGAAATTGATCTAAGATTACTGAAATATTCTTTTACTACATTTTATTAGTTGTTTAATACTAACATATAAAAATAAGTTAAACAATTTTTAATTAAAGAATACACTTTCATGGTAGCCTTTAGTAATCCTTATTTTTTTTATTGTTGATTGATATAGTATGTTATTTTATATTAATTAATAGAAGAAATTAATTAATGAAATTATAATTCTTATAATGTTTAGGTAGAGAAACAATCAGCTTTCACATAAATAGATCATTCAACAACTTATTTGTTTCCTTTTATAGCAGGAGTGGGTAGAAAGCAATCGCCTGGAGCTTATCACTTGGCTGTGTCTACAGCATTCATTATTCTCACGTCTTTGATTGCATTTTGGCTGAGGAAAGTTTTGGACAGACTATTTTCAGAAAGTAGCCTTACTAAATTACTCTTGCTGGAGTTGATAGCCGCTGGAGAGCTGTGTGCTTGCTGCTTTGAGCTTATTATTGGTGAGTCATTTTTAAAACAGTCCAAAGACTTGAGAACATACTAACAGCAGAATCAATAAACTAATAACACTAAGTTTATAGAGACAAAATTTGTTTTCATAATGAATTAAAGATTTTAGGAAAATCTTCACCAAAAATACATTTTAAGGAGTTCAAAAAATTTAATATTTTTCTTTAACTGGTGCCATATATATATATATATATATATATATATATATGTATATCCATGTTTCTCTATTTAATAGTTTCAGAAAAACTTTTCTAGGCTTCTTTGTACTGGCATCTCTAATACCAGTATTTTCACTTCCTCATTTGTTGCTGACTCTCAAGTGTCTCCTTCTCTATTAACACCTCCTTGTCAATACTAGTTGTATTATTGGTTGCTACTTTAGGCTGCAGTGTAGACTCAGAAAGATGCACATTTTGACCGGTTGGTTTATTTGCCCAGCTAACCATAGTTTACCACTCCTATGCCCTGATTAGTATGATGATGTCTTTGAAATAGGTTTAGATCCAGAGTGAAAACATTTGGTTTGTTTTGTGAAAGATTGTGATAACAAATAATATTACAAAATAACTTCTTCTTTCTTATCCTTAAGCTCAGTTGTTTGAATTTGTAAACACACCTCTAAACATTTCTTCTTTCATTTTTACTGACCTTTCTTTCATTTTTGAGGAAGCATTTGTTTATATTCCTCAAGTTTTAAGATTGTACTGTGGAGGTTTTCAAATGCGACACCAGTCAGAGGCAAACTGTCACAGAATAAGTTTCTATCACATTCAGTCATAACTTTATCATAATGATATGTAGATAATATTTGGAGATTTCCAATGCTTTGAGTGTTTAAGAAACAAACAAAATGTTTCGACAGGTATAACGAACTCCTGCCGTCAGCTGTACTTACTAACTTAGCCTACATCTAAAACAATTTTTTTTGTTCTTAACCTATACTAAATCAGAAAATACTTAATACACATGCTAGATACTAAAGATTACTGTTGAAAGTCAAAAGTTCTTAAACAACTATTACACATAACATAATTATACAAAATATAATACACAATATGAAATACAACAGAAATGCAAAACATGAAATCAGTTAACAAAACACAGATCAAGTTATTAAATAGACCAAATACTCAATGACGTAAAAATATAAATGCAAAATATGAAAAAATCAACAGAGCATAGATCAGGTTATTAAACAGATAAAATATTCAATGAGACACAAAATAAATACAAAACCTGAAAAAATGCAACAAAACATAGAGCAGGTTATTAAATTGACCATCATAATGATCAAACACTAATACTAATACTAGTACTCTAATACTAGTATTTCCACTTCCTCATTTGCTGCTGTGTAATTCAACATGTTCATGTCACTTGTAATAACAGTACTTAAATCAACTTTTTCATTACTAAACTTTTATGGCTCCTAGAGGTCAAGGGTAAAGTCCAATATAAAATGTAAAGGTCAATATCACTAATTGAAATTGGTCAACTTGTATAAAAAAGCATATCAGTTTTTTATTACAGAGTTTGACTGTTTCTTTATGTGACTAAATGAAATTTGTCACCTTGTATTAAAAAAGGTACATCAGTTTTTAATTACAGAGTTTGACTTTTCCTCTATGTCACTGGAGTATTTACAAGTGGACTACATATTTGTGCTGGTATAAAATATTTATTCAGTCAAAAACTGCAGTTTTTTTATACTTTTATTATTTATGATTTAATAATTGCTTAGAGTGAGCTTTATGCAGTTTTACTTGGTTAAACAGTTTGTACTGCTAGAGAGGTGTCTGATAGTGTGCTGTGTCAGTATTGCGAGGTAAGGTCAGGCCTGGAATGTGCTGTTTGTACTGCTAGAGAAGTGTCTGATAGTGTACTGTGTCAGTATTGCGAGGTAAGGTCAGGCCTGGAATGTGCTGTTTGTACTGCTAGAGAGGTGTCTGATAGTGTGCCGTGTCAGTATTGCGAGGTAAGGTCAGGCCTGGAATGTGCTATGTTTGTACTGCTAGAGAGGCGTCTGATAGTGTGCTGTGTCAGTATTGCGAGGTAAAGTCAGGTCTGTGTTGTGTTTGTACTGCTAGAGAGGTGTCTAATAGTTTACTATGTCAGTATTTAGAGGTAAGGTCAGGCCTGGACTGTGCTGTTTGTACTGCTAAAGAGGTGTCTGATAGTGTCCTGTGTCAGTATTGTGAGGTAAGGTCAGGCCTGGAATGTACTTTGTTTATACTGCTAGAGAGGTGGTCTGATAGACTGCTATGTCAGTGCGATGTAAGGTCAGGCCTGGAATGTGCTATGTTTGTACTGCTAAAGAGGTGTCTGATAGTGTACTGTGTCTGTATTGCGGGATAAGGTGAGGCCTGCAATGTGCTATGTGTGTACTGCTAGAGAGGTGTTTGATAGTGTGCCATGTCAGTATTGCAAAGTAAGGTCAGTCCTAGAATGTGCTGTTTGTACTGCTAGAGAGGCGTCTGATAGTGTGCTGTGTCAGTATTGCGAGGTAAGGTCAGGTCTGGAATGTGCTATGTTTGTACTGCTAGAGATGTACTTCACAGATAGTGTGCTGTGTCAGTATTGGGAAATAAGATCAGGCCTGGAATGTCATATGCTTGCACTGTCAGCAGTCTTGTCAAACCATTCTGATACAAAATAGGCTCACTTCTGTGCTTCATACAAGTGGTACTGGTATTTATAATGCAGTGCTTTCATTTTTAGTGTTTAAAAAATGTACCATTCAAGATTGGCAGTTTCTTAAATGCTCTTGTTTATTCTTCTTGAAATACAGTGTTTATTGGTGATTATTATTTTAATAACTTTGAAATTTGCCTCGTTGCCTGGTGATAACTTTTCTTGATATAATATTTACTTCTACATGAGGATTCTTCTTGTTTTTCTATGTAGATAGTTACCTAAGGTTTTGTTGGTCAGATAGTGAGTAGTTAGAAGGTAATATGTTGGTTTAAACCACTAAAAACATCACTATTAAGAGAACACTTTTGTAGTTATACTTTAGTGTTTGCCATCTTGGATTTTCTCACCTCCTCCTCAATGATATTATACTGTTCAAATTT
This sequence comes from Stictocephala bisonia, assembly GCA_035578905.1. NCBI lineage: Eukaryota > Metazoa > Arthropoda > Insecta > Hemiptera > Membracidae > Stictocephala > Stictocephala bisonia. The sequence goes on along the minus strand of JAQJVL010000260.1, from coordinate 573,802 downwards.
GTTGTCTGGAATATGCCATGGTACTATTTACAAATTTATTCTCTAGAATGTATTATGATATTACTGTACGTAAAAATGTTTTGTCTGGATTGTGTTGTGGTACTATGTACAAATTTGCTTTCTGGATTGTGTCATGGTACTTTGTACAAATTTATTATCTGGATTGTGCCGTGGTATTATGTACAAACTTGCTGTCTCGATTTTGCCTTGCTACTATATAAAAATTTGTTTTCTAGATTGTGCCATGGTACTTAGTATAAATTACTTCTCCAAACTGTGTTATAATATTTATTTATATATTCCATAGTACTATGAGCAAATTTATTCTTTGGACTGTGTTATGGTACTTCTATATGAACAAATTTGTTGTACAATGCATCTATCTGCATCTGATGACATTTAGGGAGGCTGCAGAATTCATCCACCCATCACTGAACCTTAAAGTGAATTTTAAATATGATGAGTGCATTCAATATTTGTACTGTTTTAACAGTTTTCAGCTAACTCTAGATGTCAAATTCATGGTAAGTGCCTGGTTTGAATTCTAGTTCATATGTTGAACTGGTATTTATTGTATTTACAGGTTTATAATAAATAATTTCTCTCCTATATTTTAGATAAGCCTTTGCTGTTCTATTTTCATGTTCCTTTGCAATTTATACACAGGGTGATTCATGAAGATATGTAGAAACTTTGGTAGCTCATTCTATATGTAAAAATAAAAATTTAAAGATTATATAAGCATAGTTTCGGAAATGCTTTGTTAACCAAAATCATCACCATCTCTTATAGAAGCTGAGTTATATAATTTCTAGGTAAAAAATTACAACTTTCGGAAATCGACAAAAACCAAAACTGACTACAGACACAATCAACTGTTTGAAGGTTAGGCTGCAAACAGCTGTCCCGCCCTACCTTTCCAAATACAAAGCCAGTAACTAAACTATGCTGATATAGTGGTTTGTAACAACATTTAAAATTAGTAAAATAAAGTTATAGTAATAAAAAAAAACCGATGAAGTGCTGAAAAGTATACTACTAAATCTACTTCCAAAACAGAAAAATCCTTCCTGAATATGAACTTAAAATATACATTTTTTATTTTATAAAAATCGTAAAGCCTTATATTTCTTGTTTTTGAGTTCAGAATTTAATATAGAACCAAAATGTACTAACATATAATATTTGAAAAAATAATTTTTTTGCCTTTTCTGCGTTAACTCCCATCTTAAATAGTTTTTTAGAAAACCATTAAACAATGCAAAACATTGAATGAAATAAAACAGGTTTTTTTTATTTTTGGGCATCATGAACTTTGTTACTTCACCAATAAACAGATATTGTTTTAAAATAAAACTTGTAGAACATTTTCCTCTGAACAAAGGGATGTAAGTAAAGTGTACAGAAAGTGAATACATGTTCAATATAATGAATTTTTATTCAGAACATTGCAAAGTAAACTTAACTTGAAAATCATTAATATAAACCTATTTAATAAAATAACAGTTAATTTTTAAATATTTCTACATCAACATCAATACATTTTTCTGCTAGTTTAAGAATTGCTCTTCTTTCTTTCCGTAGTCCAGCAGGGCTGTACTTTAACTGCGGAAAAGCTTCATTAATATGTCTAAGTAGTACCACACAGGAATTTACTTTGACCTTGTAAATCTATCCCCATATGATCTGGTGATCTGGGTGACCAGAGTGTAAAAGCTCTATGACTGATTCATTTATTTGAAAACAGTTGATTCTAGTAGATGGAAATGATATTTGAAAAATGTGGCAGTTTGCCATCATGTTGGAAGTATATCTGGCATAGTGTTACAATAGGAACATCTTCAAACAATATCAGTAATTTTTCCGGAACTGTAAGTATGCCTGACCTATGTTAAGCGCTCTTTGAAAATAAATTGTTCAACAACAGGACCACGAATGAACCACTTCATACGTTAATGCTAAATCGCTGTTAGAAATTCCATTCAATTGTTCCTTGAAAGTTCACTTTTACCCATAAGTTTTAATTTCGTAAAGTGATAATACCATCGCATGTGAACTATAACTTACTGGTAAATAAAATATAACTTACTTGAAAACTTCTTGAGATTTGTTGAACAAATCACATAATTGTTGAGCAGCTGTTATTATTGTATTGCCAACTTATGACATAAAAATGTCCCACACAACATTATTCTGTGTTTTTTAATTAATTTTATCAAGTGGTACAGTTTGTCAAAAACACTTCAATGAACTGCTAAGATTAATCCATCTTTGGTATGGTATGGAATAGTTTTTCATTTAAGAATTAAAATTTAAATACAGTAATTTTAATTTTAAATGTATTGTATTTTTATTGAATAAGTTTAGATTGACATTTTTCAGTGTTAATATTGCTTTGCAATGTTCTGAATAAAAGTTCATTGAATTGAACATCTATTCACTTTCTGTATACTTTATTATGTTCAGAATAAAATGTTCCACAAGTTGAATTTATTTATTTTTTTAAGGAGAGGCTGACCTTTTTTTATTAATTTTTAATATTAAATATAATGTTTATAAATTATATCTGTTAATCAAGGAAATAACAAAGATCTCACCTAAAAGTGTAAAAATCTATTTTTTTCACTCTAATTAATTATTTCCATTTGTCACTAGTTTCCTCAAAAATTACTTAACACAGCTTTGTGACCTATTTAGTTAAATTTGTCCGGTCAAAAGCCATAAGTAAGTGTGGATTTGTATCTTAATTATTGACCTTTCCAGAATTCCAGGTAGCCCTTACTTAAAATCCTCATATATAATACGTGAAGTCGTTTTTTGTCAACGCAACTCCTCACTTATTGCTTGACCAATTTAAACGGCTGAGGTGTCAAAAAAATTTCCTCTGTTCTTTGTTGTGCAAAAAGGTCTTAATTCTTCAATATTTTCTCCCTGAAGGATTTGGGAAGCCCTCAAAGTACGTTTCTTTGCTATAAGAATAACATGGAGAGAGATTTAATAAACCGAACAGCTGTTCTAATTTAAAGACCATTTTTTATTGGAAAATCTGTCTCGGAGGAGAGAAACATGACACCTAAGTATTTGGCACCCCATACAAATAAATCAAATGAGAATCGTTCTTTGTAAGTCTTCCATCAAAATATTTGTGGTCTCAAATCTAATTTTGAGATGCTACAGATTTATACTCAATGTGAACATCCTGACATCTTATGTCTGTCTGAACATAACTTAACTCAAGAACAATTCAATAGTTTCATTCTTCCTGATTATTTCAAGGTTTCAACTTTTTGCTGCGTGAATAGAAGTAAGGGAGGTGTTTGTATTTTAGCAAGGGATGGTATAAGGCTTGAAGGCGTCGATGTGTCTGGATTCTGTTTAGAGGATTTCTGCCATTTTTCGGCAGCATCCTCATCTTTTTACTGTGAAGATAATAGGCGTCTGTTTCTTCTTGCAATGTACAGACGACCCCTTTACAGTGTCTCGAAGCAAATATTAATCCCCTAGAAACTGCATTGGTAGTTGGTGACTTTAATGTCAACATTTTGAGCGATAAATTGTCCAGCAGAAAGTTTGTCCACACCTTGTTCTCTTTTGGCTTACGTCACACAATTACTTCATTCAGGGAAGTAAAAAATTCAAAATCAGTTATAGATAACATCTTCACTAACATTCCACATTTTGCAATAAAAAGTAGTGTTGTAGTGACTGCTCTGTTGACCATCATGGCCAAGAAGCTATTATAAACTTTCATACTCCTATCACTGTCCCCGTCCCCACACTCAAACTTTGTCGAGATTTTTTAGCTACACATTTACAATCCTTTCAATACTATTTAAGAAACGAGTCATGGAGTGACATTTATGAACTATCCAATCTGGATGAAAAGTTTTCTTCATTTATGGACAAACTGTCTTATTTAATGGACATATGTTTTCCTTTACAAAAAAAAAACAAAAAAAAACATCAAAACAAAGAACTCTAATATGAAACCACGTCTAAATGCTGATATTTTGAAGCTTCGTGAGGATGTCCGTTATATGTATATTAAAACCAAAAATTTAAATTCCAATCATCCAGAGCGTATTTATTATAGAAAGTTAAAAGGTGAGTTTAAAAAAAGTATTAGGAAAGCTAAATCGGAAGCTATTCTGAAGAAAATTGATTGTTCTTCTAACAAAGATAAATCTATTTGGCAGATTATAGATGACCAAAGAAATATTAAGTTGAACCATGTATCCACATTCTCTTTGGTGGATAAAGATGGCAAAAAAATAACAGAACCCCTGGCAGTAGCAGAAACCTTTAATGCTTTCTTTCTCATTTGGGTCATTGTTCTAATAAAGATGAAACTTACTTTCAACCTGCATTTTCTCCAAATCACTACTTTAAATAGTATATTTCATAACAAGAGTGGAAAGTGGGGTTTTGCATGTTCGAGACCATATGTTTGAAGTGCGAGACTTGTCGAGCACTTCAAATGGTCGAGAATATACAAAACACTTTCACTCGAGTTTTGAAAGATACTTTTCACTACACTACGGAATAAAAACTCATTTTTGGAATGTTAACTGTTTATTAAATTAGAAACATGTTTTAAAAACAGGTGTTGTTGACTGTGGAAAATTTTCGGTTGTAAACAATGTTACTTTCGGTAGTAAACAATAGACAGCTGTTGAAAATATGATGTTTCGCAGGTTGTAAACACATAACGAAAACAGCTGAACTCATAGTAGTGTAGTGAAAACTCTTTTTTTTTTGTCACCAACATCTGATGATGAAGTAAAAAATGTAATCTCTTCACTCAAACCCAAGTACTCTTCTGGTCCAGATGAGATATCTCCTAGATTGTTGAAAAGTATCAGTCATCTAATATCTGAGCAATTATCTCTATTAATTAATTTTTCATTTCAGTCAGGCGTGTTTCCTACAGTTTTAAAGAGCTCCATTGTTAATCCCTTACATAAGAAAGGTCCAAAAGATATATGCGTTAACTATAGACCAATTGTTCTGTCTTCAACTATATCTAAAGTAATAAAGAGAATATTTTTAAATAGGCTTTTATCCTTCATTGAGACAAACCACCTGTTATCTACATCCCAATTTGGGTTTACCAAGGGTAAGTCAACTGCAGATGTCATCTATCACTGTCTCCTCTATTGTAAAATCTCTGGACCAAGGAGGAATCTCCTTTGAATTAACAAAAGCGTTTGACCTAATTGACCATGATATCCTTCTAAATAAACTTTACATTTTGGGTATTAGAGGTGTAGGGTCATTCATGGATTTCCTCCTACCTAAAAGATAGAGAACAGGTTGTCAGCGTTCCATTTGTTGATCCCTATGGATGTCAAGGTTGGGTTAAATCCTCTGCAGTTAAAATTACTAAGGGGATTTAACTGTATTTCTTGCTGCTTTCACCCAGGACAATCGTAGGGCTCTGTCCTGGGTCCGATTCTTTTCTTGTTTTTCATAAATGACTTAACTTTAAGCCTCAAAACCGCAAATCCATGCCTTTTTGCAGATGACACCTCCCTTTCTCTTAGTAATGAAAATCGTGCTGATCTAGTGAAAGTTTACACTGAAACCAGCTCCTTACTTCAATGGTTCTTTAAGAATAAATTAAGTGTAAATACTGGAAAAACAAATATCATTGAATTTAGAATTAACAATCCCACTTCCAATAATAAGAATGAATCAAACTACATGATTGGTGATACAATTACTAACCCAATTACTCAATTCAAATTTTTGGGTGTCATTATTGACGAGAATTTAAAGTTTGACATTCACATTGATACCGCGTGTAAGAAGATCAGTACAGGAATTTACATTTTAAAGAGCCTTTCGAAAATTGCTAAGTTAGACGTTCTTTTAGCTTCCTATTATGGTGTAATTTATCCATTTATTCATTACGCCGTTTCCTTGTGGGGTCATCAGAATGAAAGAACAACATTTTTATTTAAACAACAAAAACGTGCAGTTAGAGTAATTTTAAAAACCGTCTACTTCTTCATGCAGATCTCTCTTTATAAACAATAACATTTTAACTTTTCCTTGTATTTATACTTATGCAGGTCTTGTTTTTGTTCATACAAATTGTAATTTATTTAAAGATATAGAGTTAAATAATAGAACGCGTTATTCACTAAGAGAAAATAACAATTTAAAAATTCCACGCCACAGAACAAGTTTTTTTTTAAATCATCTACTGGTGGTATTGATCCACCCGCCCTCCCATACACGTACAGTGGTATTGACCCACCCGCCCACCCATACACGTATAATGGTATTGACCCAAACACGTACAGTGGCATTGACCCACCCACCCACCCATACACGAACAGTGGCATTGACCCACCCGCCCACACATACACGTACAGTGGTATTGACCCACCCGCCCGCCCATACGCGAACATTGGTATGGGTTGAGGGTTGAGAAAAAGTTACCCTATTCAATTCACTCCCACCATCACTTAAAGTTGAAAAAGATCGTGTTTTGTCTGGAAAGGGGGTCATGAAAATACTGCAGAAAGAAGCTTTCTACAGTGTTAAAGATTATGTTTCGTTTACTAAAACTATGTAGCTGTAAGGAATGTATTACATTTATGAAGCTATTGTACAATGTATTTATTGTAAAAATTAAAGATATTTGAGTTCTGAATTTAAATAATGTTTTTAAACAAGTTTTACCAGCTGTTGTAATGTAAACAATGGTGCTTGTAATGTCATAATTATAAACAAGGAATGTATGTAAGCATGGTTTTATTCACATTTGATTGTACGACCGCGCCTATACTGGACTTGAAGGTTTCAATTGTAATCTAACGCAGTTATATAAATTAATCTTTAGCTGTTAGACGAAGACAAATGAAATTAACACGTTTAAAATAGGCTAAGTAATATCATTGCGTGTGTATACTAATTATTAGGTAGCAACGTAAGTAATGTGAGTAAATAACAACTTATCACTCACATTACCTCACGTTGCAACGTAATAATTAGTATACACACGCAGTGATATTACTTAGCCTATTTAAAACGTGTTAATTTCATTTGTTTTCGTATAACAGCTTAAGATTAATTTATATCTTACTGTAAATAAATGTAATATTGTGCTTTCACTACTATTATTGTAGTGAAAATTCACAGATCGAGGCCGGAGGCCAAGGTGTAACGAGCACAGCAAGTTTCGGGTTTAGCACGCGAAGCATGCAGGGGTTTCCCCTAGTAGTGTATTGAATTCTTGACAGTATCTTTTGCCAGCCATAACTCGCTAACAAAGCATTTTTGGAGCTATGTTTATGTAATCCTTTATCATAGTCTGAATCACCCTGTATTGTTCTTATATACATACGTTTTTTGTGTGTGTGCGTGCGTGCGTGCGTGCGTGTGTATTGTTCTGTTCTGCTAAGAACTTAATTCTAAATCTACAGTTCTAGAAATCTACCTAAATGGCTTGTTTACATTATTTTATATAAATATATGTTCAATGTCCGAATCAGGGACGTGTCTTAGAACTGTAGATGTATGATTATGATTTTAATACTCTAAGTTGAGGAGTTAGAAAAAGTAATATTTAGATTGAAGTAAAGCAACAGTTTGTATACTTTTTCTTGTTACCATAATTGAATGTTTAAACATAACTAAAAAATGACTACACAAACATACATGTGTTGGTATATTTAACTTTTTAAGAGACTCAATTTAGCACTTTAAGTAAGGTCCTAGGTTTTTCTTTGACCTTGGGATAAGAAATGGTGCAACATAAAAGCAAGGACAGACAGGACTAGCATTATATTTTGGAAGTCCTGAGTATCCTTTGCAACATTGAACAACTATAATATATTTTACTTATTTCTTTATCCACCCTAGTTTGACCATATTAATTTTATTGTACTTAACCTAATTTCGAAAGCCAAAAACTTAACTTCTTCAAGCAAATACAAACTTAAAATAGCAACCCTACCTATTTCTTTTTTTCAGAGGAGCTATCAAAAGAGGGAATAACAATTAAATGAGAGCACTAGGGTAAAGATATGGTGATTGAGAAAAGGACATGAGGATTATTTACACTTCCAGTGCTATGCTTACTGATGATAAATTCTGAGCAGTGATTTCCAATGAATACCGTATCCAATACTTTAAAGACAAGTTTTTGAAAGTACACATGTTTCTTACATGATCAATTCTTTAGATATATGAGTAATACATATATTGTTCCATGTTGTCATTATTAATGACTGGACATTCATAAATAAATTTGAATGAGATTTTGATGTGCTTGCATGAATTTTAATATCAATTAAGGAATTGTATGATTTTTGTGCCATGTACGATGTTTACAAAACACAACTTTTTGAATGTCATTATAACGCAGAAAACAAGTTAAAACTTGAAGTGAACAGTAACCCATTTTAATTCTTGTTATTCAGTTTATAAGTCAATAATAATAACTAATGAGTAAAGCGGTATTATCGTACTTAGCCCCTTTTTCTTCAGCTACAAACAAAGTTAATATCTTTGAATTCAATTCATCATACTTAACATGAATATAAGGGCCTTACTATGTTATGTCGGCAACACATTATTTCTCATTTCATCTCAAACCTTAACTTAGTTGTCCTTCCATCATGTCAAGAATCTTTCGATGAGTAATTGGCAACATTTATATTTAGTACTGTGGGAGAGTAAGCCCCCCAAATTAATTAATTCATAATATCTTTCAAATCACGATTTTCAACATGAAATCTTTTTTGCACATTTTTTCTTGGACAATAATATCCAAAATAGTATTTTGTTGAGTTAGTTATGGTAAAGTGCAGTAGCAACACACCAAGACATATAGAACAATTCAGAATAGTACAGTTTTTCTCCTGAGCTATAATTAGATAGCTTCTTTGTCACTAAGCAAGTGGATTGAATTAGGATGAGAATTGACTCACTTTAAAAATCAACCATTCCCAAAGGTTTTTCATTCACGTAATAACAAGAGACTCATGATATTTGTTATTCAGGTTTAATAAAAGTATGTCACCAAATAAAAAAAATATGATACTGTTTATGTTAGTAAATAATAATAGTTTATTTGAACAATAACAACTATTTTATTCTAAAACAAAAAGGGTGAGTGCACTAGTGAATGACCGTTGCGTATAAATAACATCATATTAAGCTTTTCTTGTTGCCTAGTCTATCACAAACTGTCTTAAAAGTAACTTTGGAACCTTATTTGAATCCTCCCTGTCACTGAAAAAAAAGAAAGTGTCAAGCGTCTGTAACAAAAACAAAATTAAGTGTTCCAACCAGTTCATTTTCAGCTTCCCCACTATAGCATATCCTGCAAACAAGGTCAGCTGTATTTATCACCGTTCTTTGGTTATTGATTGAAACTGCAATATATTATCAAGAGATGCGGTAGAGTCTCGCGCCAAGTACATAAAAAAATGTAGGCACAAAAATAATCAAAAACAGCTGCTCAATTCAGTACATTAAAAAGGCGATACTGCATATAATTTACAGGAAACCCAGCGATTATGACGTCATCCAACACTTATTTCTTCAAGATCTTGAAATGTATCAAATATTTCATTACACAATACGCCTATAAGGAAACGAATGACCTAAATCGGTTTGTTTGTTAATGAGATATCATGATCTATTATTTCACGATACGAGGTTCTAGTCTTCCGTCTTTCCCATCAGTTTTTGTTCAATATTCGGGTGAAATCGGCTCTCGTCAGAAGTACAGTTCAGTTCAGCCATGGAAATACAGCTGAAAAACATGTATTAATAATAACAACAAGTTACTGTATATGCACCAACATAACCTACTATTTATTATTTATTTATTTATTATTTGAACGGCAGTAGCCAATTTACATTATTACAATATTTTCATTATTACAGAAGATGGCGAGGCAAAAAATCAGTGAAACTGTGCATAGCAACAACGTGAATAATACAATAATATGATACAATGACGAATATTGAGACATACTTATTAATATAACAATTGGTAAAGGAATAATATTGATAAATAGAAGGTAATTAAATATTAAAGTACTAATCGAAAACAACAATAACAAACGAAATACAATCTCATTAATAGCATGAACAAACCACATAAATAAACATAAACTACGATCACGAAACAAGTGACAAGACTTAGAGTGCGAAAACACCAAGAGCCAGCTTCCTGATCCGTTGGAGGCTGTCATAGAAGAAGTCACATTCTGGAGCAAGCTGGTTCCCCGTGACGGACGAATCTTGCAAAGGGACTATTCAAATCGAAATTTGTGGAGCGATGTATTCGACTGAGAAGACTGTGAGACCTGGTGTTTGTTGAGACTTTAAAGTCCAATTCAGCTAGGAGGTCCGAGCATTGCATCACTCCATTCATAATTTTCCAGAGCAAGAGAATGTCCGCAACGTCACGTCTTGAAGCAAGGGAGGGAAGATTTAGCTCCTCTGAAAGAGTCTCCACAGGAACCTCGAGAGATCCAAGCCTAACTCCTAGCAGACGGACGAAATGCCGCTGCAGAGCCTCAAGTCTCGACTTCGAGCAGACCAAGTAAGGAGACCAGACTGGACTGGCATACTCTACAACCTGCCTCACCAGGGGGCAGTAGAGAGCACGTAAAACAAAAGGATTGTTGATGCCTCTCGAAAATCTCATTATAAAGCCGAGCATCTTATTAGCCTGTTTACAGATGTCATTGATGTGCTCAGAAAAACTCAAGTCGTTGCTGAAACGAACACTCAAATCCTTTATGCTCTGAACTCTTGGAATCTGAGAGCCAGAAATAAAGTAAGGATTCAAAGTTGGCGATTTAGTTCTGTGAAAAGTGATTGCAGAACACTTGTTAGGATTCACTGACATATTGTTTCTTACATCATCATCATCATCAATTGCAGTTAAGCTGTCTTGAAGTTTCTGAGAATCACTATGTGATGTAATTGCAGTGAAAACTTTCAAATCATCCGCAAATAGTAAGGCTTTAACATTGACTGTCTCCAGGAGATCATTCACAAAGATATTGAAGAGGTAAGGACCCAACAGGGAGCCCTGAGGTACTCCTGAAGACGGTGAGAACTTGTTGGAAAAAGAAGAGCCAATTTTCACTGACAGGGACCGATCGGAGAGATAGCTGGATATCCACGATAGTAGGGGATCAGCCAGACCATAGCCTTTTAACTTGGCCAAGAGAATGGAGTGGTCCACTTTGTCGAAGGCCTTTGCCATATCTATATAAACTGCATCAACTTGCTGGTTGTTGCGGAAGGCTGCCAAAACGTATTCTTGGAAGACGAGTAGATTAGATATAGTGGATTTCCCACGAATAAAACCATGTTGGCAAGGATGAATTATCTTCGACATGAGCGGAATAAGTCTATCTACAATAAGGCCTCCAAACAACTTGCCAATACTATTAACACAAAGGTAAGTATTTTTCATTGATATAATTTTTTTCTCAAAATAAGATAGCTTTGTTTTCTTCATTTTTTATAGGGACTATGGATATGTTCCAACGGCATAACCTATAAAGAACATGGGTAAGTATTTTCCAACAACATAATTTTTTTTCTCAAAACAAGATAGCTTTGTGTTTTTCATTTTCTACCGGGACTATGTATGGTTTTTACCGTGGATATGTTCAAATGGCATAACCTAATAAATTGTATGTGCAGTTTTTATAAAGTAAATTGAAATCTAAATCTATGAAAATGTGATGTCATTAGAACACTTGTGCGAAAACACTGAAAGAAGCCACTGTTTTCGTTTGATAGTTTTATATCCACTAACCTGTGGTGTGGTGAGTATAAAAAGAAACCAGTATATGCACGACAATCCCCATAGGTGAATGAGCTTCATGATTTGGCGTGCATCCAGTTGAAACCTCGAAATAATATATTTCACCTATAATTTGGATCAAGTGGAAAGTATAAACGGTTCCACACGTCTGGAACTTATAACCCAAATCAATCAGTATTTCCTTGGTGAAGATACAGAGTACAAAATAGCAGTCATACAATGTGCCAACAGCCTCAGGTACTCAGACAATATGCTTGCATGTTTTTCATTTAATTATTTATTTTTCACATCTTTTAAGAATAACAAGAAGTGATGGAAATATGTGATATTCCTGCTGTAGCCATTGGATAGCATGTGAAGGGAAATCAAAAAAAAGATACTATCGTGAGGGACAAAAATACTAAGATGATGCTATCTGAAGAAATAAACAGATAATATATATATATATATTAGAGAAAGCCCTCACTCACTCATCACTAATTTACCCACTTCCCGTCATCCTACAGAACTGAACTTGGTTACAAATGTTTGTCTTAGGCTAAATAGCAAAACTAAAGTATTTTCATCTTGATAAAATACTCCTAAGGGGTAAAATTCCCTGCTAAAAATTGTTCCATAAGAATAACATTTTATTGATTTAAGTAAATTAATAACACTGTTAATAAATAAACATGTTTAAATTGAATATTTGATATTTTATCCTATAAATGCAATAATTACAGTTTACAATAAATTACACTTTTTCTATGTATTTGTTCTCTATAAATTTACGTGTAAACTCTATTTGGGAAATTTACAATACTGAGATAACCGTGTTGAAATTCTCCTAAAGCAGACTTATAGGGTTTTCTAGACCATACAACTTTGTTGTCTAGAAGAATGGCAGCAGGTTGAGCTTTTATATTGACGTAATGGTTTAGACGGAACTACAGAGGAAGGGTAAGAAGCGCAGAGAATAACCTCAGAGCGAAGCAGGGGCTGTCGGCTAGTCGTACTTAAAGACATCAAGTGGCTAGGGAAATAGCATCAGGAGGGGAATAAAAGACAATATATGATATTTTCCAAAACGACAAAAATATTTATCTGTTGAGAGCAACAAAAAGAGCAAAATGATGCAACACTTTTGTATTACAAGAGTAAAAAATGCCAAGGTGATTGAATTTGAAAGAAATTGAAGGAAAAAGGTAATCGTGTATACAGGTACAACAAGAAGTTGAGGAAATAGCATCTAAAATCAAATGGAAGGGAAAATAATTGTAGTTCAAGCGGAAAAATGCCAGGGTGATTGTATTCGAAATAATTAAAGGAAAAAGGTTAGTCCTGGGTTGTGACACATGAAACTTTGAAAAAGTAATACAAGGATGCAAAGCACATCAAAAAAGCTATTGATAAATAAATAAAAAAATATGTGAAATCAAAATATAATGGCCAAGTACTTTCGGTACTCCAATGAAAAAACAGACAAACCATACAAACAAATTGGAAAAAATATGGATTTTCATCCATATCCATACCTTTTCTAATTTTTTTTGTATGGTTTGTTTGTTTTTTTCATTGGAGTACCGAAGGTACTTGGCCATGCCATTTTGATTTCACATCTTTTTTGTTTATTTATCAATAGTTTTTTTGTTGTGCTTGGCATCCTTTTTTTAATTTTTGAAGTTTTTTGTTGTTTGATGGTACATGGGAAGGTATTTTCACTTAACAGTAAACGTTAAGGTCTACAATTCTACTCATTTTAAGATCGAAATCCTAACCAATAATAATTAACTATACAGTTTTTTTTTTTTTTTTTTTTTTTTTATGAGGGCCAGGATTATGCATATGCATCCTGGTAGTTGCCTCTCAGCCTGTTGACTTATTCTTTCGCAGGTTTAAACCGCATCGAATCCCAGGCCTCTTGAGAACCTTAGGATCTTGGAAACAGTATTCCATCTACACATAATTGTGGCCCGAAGGAGTTTAGGCGATGTCGCAGCAATGCTGGACATTCGAATATTATGTGGAGAGCTGTTTCTTCCCCCTCTCCACATTTCCTACATAGGGTGGTATCAACCATCACTCCTATTCTTCGTAGGTGACTACGGAACAACCAATGGCCAGTAATAAATCCTACCACTCTTCGGAGTTCCTTCCTGTTTAGCCGTAGGGCCTCTACTGATAGGGACTTTGAGGAGCCCCTTAGTATCCTCTTTGACTGAGTGTTGCCGTCAGTATTTTCCCAGTGTCTTTGTTGCTCACCTGCAACCCACTGAGATACTGACACACGTGCTTGGCTGTATGCTATGCAGCACACAGGTTCTGGGCCAATGAGAATGCAGTCAGCTCCTACGTTGGCACACCTGCCTGCTTCTTCGTTCCCTCTGATCCCACTGTGCCCTGGCACCCAATTCAAGCAAACCTTGTTGGATTCTGCCAGTACCTTAATTGCCTTATGGCACTCCCGTACAGTCCTGGAACTGTAAACCTGTTTAGCCACGGCCATCAGTGCTGCCTTACTGTCCGAGTTAATGTAAATGACTTTGCCCTTATAGCCTCTATTTACATTAATCCTCGCACATTCGGCAAGGGCAGTGACCTCAGCTTGGAAGACGGTTGCAAATTTACCTAGGCTTATGCTTTCGCTTACCCTGGGTCTGATGCCAAATACACCTGCACCAGTGCCTTTCCTGGTCTTTGACCCGTCTGTGTACCAGGTAAGGGCATTATACATATAGTTGGGTTCCCCCTCTTTCCACACATCCCTACCACCAATGTTATCCTGGTATGGCTTTTCGAAATCTGTGGTTTTTATCATTCTATCCGGCACCATGTCTAGAAACCCTTCATGATTTGGCGTACCCACCCGCCCACCCATACACGTACTGTGGTACTGACCCACCCGCCCACCCATACACGTACTGTGGTACTGACCGACCCGCCCACCCATACACGTACTGTGGTATTGACCCACCCGCCCACCCATACACGTACTGTGGTACTGACCCACCCGCCCACCCATACACGTACTGTGGTACTGACCCACCCGCCCACCCATACACGTACTGTGGTACTGACCCACCCGCCCACCCATACACGTACTGTGGTATTGACCCACCCGCCCACACATACACGTACTGTGGTATATAAGCTTCAAGATATCGATTATTCTAGAATGCTTACTGTCAGGATGGTAACGCCAATTACCACTGCACTGCATTCTGTAGGCAGCTATCCTTGCCTCCCCTTTGACGAACAAGTCGAGGGGGGGGAGGTTCAGAACTACCTCCATTGCAGCCGTGGATGTACCTCTAAAGGCTCCCAATGTACTCAGACACGCCACTCGCTGCACCCTTGATAAGATTGCAGCTGCTGTGCTGTTGTACCTTAGGCCACCACACGATGGATCCATACACTAGCATCGGTCTTGTGACCCTAGTGTATAGCCAGTTTGACATCTCTGGTTGGAGACCCCAAGTACACCCAACCGCGCGTCTCACCATCATTAGTGTGGTCTGAGAGCGTTTGATAATATAGTCAAGGTGTCTATTCCAGGTTAGTTTGTCGTCAAGCTTGATTCCCAAGTACTTAAACTCTTTGCTAACCTGTATTCGGTCGCCGCATAACATCGGTTTTGTCACCTCTAGGCTTCTTTTATTTGTGAAGGGTACCATGAAGGCCTTCGAGGGATTTGTTCTCTATAAATTTACGTGTAAACTCTATTTGGGAAATTTACAATACTGAGATAACCGTGTTGAAATTCCCCTAAAGCAGACTTATAGGGTTTTCTAGACAATACAACTTTGTTGTCTAGAAGAATGGCAGCAGGTTGAGCTTTTATATTGACGTAATGGTTTAGACGGAACTACAGAGGAAGGGTAAGAAGCGCAGAGAATAACCTCAGAGCGAAGCAGGGGCTGTCGGCTAGTCGTACTTAAAGACATCAAGTGGCTAGGGAAATAGCATCAGGAGGGGAATAAAAGACAATATATGATATTTTCCAAAACGACAAAAATATTTATCTGTTGAGAGCAACAAAAAGAGCAAAATGATGCAACACTTTTGTATTACAAGCGTAAAAAATGCCAAGGTGATTGAATTTGAAAGAAATTGAAGGAAAAAGGTAATCGTGTATACAGGTACAACAAGAAGTTGAGGAAATAGCATCTAAAATCAAATGGAAGGGAAAATAATTGTAGTTCAAGCAGAAAAATGCCAGGGTGATTGAATTCGAAATAATTGAAGGAAAAAGGTTAGTCCTGGGTTGTGACACATGAAACTTTGAAAAAGTAATACAAGGATGCAAAGCACATCAAAAAAGCTATTGATAAATAAATAAAAAAATATGTGAAATCAAAATATAATGGCCAAGTACTTTCGGTACTCCAATGAAAAAACAGACAAACTATACAAACAAATTGGAAAAAATATGGATTTTCATCCATATCCATACCTTTTCTAATAATAATTAACTATACAGTTGGTCATTCACTGGTGCAATGACTTATGCACAATAAATTGTATTTTTCAATATTCTGTTTAAACGTAATACATTAAGTTTTATGTTTAAGAAATACACGAGAATACAGGCGAGACGTTTAAACTATTCCCTACACTGTAGAGTAATAGCCTGTTTACCTATGGTAAGATTCAAGTGGAAACTTAAACTTGAACAATCATTCACTGATGCACTCACTCTATGTTATCCAGTTGCAGATAATTTTGGAGTGGGAGTATATGCAATATTCTTATTTACACTTACAATCTGGTGGTCTCTCAACTGGGGAGATGCTTCGGCATGCCCTTACACACATCTGGAGGAAGTTGTAGAAGGCAAGCTTCCTGTATTGATTGCTGGAGCAAAGATTTTCGCTGAGTTGGCTGGAGGACTCCTCATCTTCAAGTATCGTACTGTAGGATATGCTTTTACCTTGCCTTTAACTTAATATGTAAGGAAGTTAATACTAACTCTTTAACGCCTCTTTTTTAATTAACTTTAAATACAGTTACATTATTAGTTTATACATATTTATGTATAATATTCATGTTTCATTCTTCAAGCTCTTTTTTTACTGGATATTATAAAAATTACAATCTTTTATCCCTTTCTAAAGGTACTTTACATTTAAGCTATTCTCTTTGGGGTTAAGTGTTAGTGTTACTCTCCTTATAGTCCTATCTTCGCCTTTTAATAAAGGCATATTTCATTTTCATTTCATTAAACAACAATTAATGGAATAATGACTGATGCATTAATTGATACATAGAGTTCTAAGAACTTAATGAACAGTGATTAGGAAACTAGGCTTGTAAGTTTACAATCTTTTTCAAAAAGGTACAGTTTCAATGGCTTTTGGTACATTATCACCTGAAATATTAAATTTAAAAGAAATATGTATGAACAAGCCGAATTAACTGTTCTAAAAGGGCTCTTCTGTGCTGGTGTTATAAACATGATATAATAAAACAACAGTCTAGCCTTGAGATAAAATTTTGTAGATCTAAATCTTCAATCTCAATATGTAGTTTAACAGCTGCAAATGCTCAGCCTCTTATTGCTATGAAGTCTAGACCTTTGTACGTGTATGGACGGGCGGGTGGGTCAATACCTCTGTACGTGTATGGGTGGGCAGGTGTGTCAATACCATTGATCATGTATGGGCGGGCGGGTAGGGGGACAATATGGTCAGTAAAAAAATTTTATTGACCATATTGTATTTTTATCATTTTATTTTTATATATTTTCCATGTTTTATTTAATTTATTCCCTTTATATTCATTTATTTTTCAGTCATTTTTACCTTAATTAATTTTTATTTCTAATTGATATTGGCTGTAAACTGAGTTTGAACACACAAAAATTATAAACATATATATTTTTAAAATTTGTTTACAAATTTAAAAAAATTATTAAATTATTCCTTAATATTTTGTTATTTTTGTACACCTTATTACATCCTCTAGAAAAAACAAAAATCCCTGTGAGAAAATTACATTTTTATATTTTTAAATAATTATGCATTTCAGTAAAATAAGAACAATTTATTCCATGTTGCAAGGGTTAAATATAAGGTTTAGACAATACTTTTCCCTATTTAGATGATTTTATTATATCTGGGAGGGTTAAGTAAGAACAAATAAAAACCTTTTTTATAATTTTTTTTATTAAAAATAAAACATAGAAGAATAATAATTATAAAACATTTCCCCCCCCCCTTATTATTTTGAGACGTAATCAGTAAGATAACTTAGAGGTTTAACTTTTTGGTTGGAGCAACATTTAAGATTATCTGGAGAGTTTTTAAAGGATTATTTGAGTTGCATTCATGTAGGTAATTTCTGAGAGTTACTTACAAATACTGTCCAGTTTTAAGTCATTATTAGTTTCATCAGTTACATCTGAAAAGTTAGTTTCATTGTTCTCACTTCTAGGTGCTAAGTAACGTAACGAAACTATGGGTTTTCTTCCCTTGGGCAATGCGACATGACCATATTCAGGATTTGCTTCTAATAGTCCAAATTCCTCCACCAGTGGATCATATTTATTCATCCTGTTTTTTTCTTCATAAGGACTACTCAACCAAGCAGGCAATGACACCTCATGACAACTCATTTACGTATAAACATTCTCTCATGAAGAGTTGCATTTGTCATCATATAGAGGAGTGATCTGATGGAATGGGGAGAATATTGAAGAACATCCTCCCGATATTGAAACCACAAGCTTTAAAAGCATGTGACACAGTACTCCATATTATGAAATAATGATTTATGTTGTTGAATCTCTCGATCTGGCCGTTTCATCAAAGATTGTGGAGTGTTGTCCTGCTGGTAGCTATTCCATTGTCATTGATAAATAATTCCAATTCTTGTGAAATCAGAGATGCTCCTCTGTCAGAGTGAATAAATTGTGTAAAAAACAATTTTATTGAATTTTGTGTAACTGATATGAAAAAACCATTATAAAAATAAAAGCACATGAGTAATATTCATGTTTAAGAGTTAACCAATTAAACAATACACCATTAAACAAATATCAAGTACTTTATTGTTTCTCTGTGAAGCAAGAACATTGAGCATAGCTTAAACAAATAAATTTAAGACAGAAATTGCAACTATATTTACTTTTTCTGTCTTTTTTGCACAAATAGCACCTTCTTCTGATTTAAGGGTAGGAATTGGTCAACTTTTTTGCTTGAGTTGAAGTCCAACAGTTGCTTAACCTGTTCTTGTTCACTTGTCATTTTAAGCAAATCAACATCTAAAAACTTAGAAGAGGCTCAAGGTCACTTCCAAGCAACTACAGTAGAAACAATAAAATTCTTTTTCATACATATGTCAGACTTGGTGTCCTTCAGGGTAAAGATTATTATTTAAATTTTCTTCCTACTTATTATTATTTTCATAACAAATTTCTAAAAACAAAATACTGAATTATTAATAAAATCACTGAAATACCTTAACTTAAGTTTGCTTCTTAATTATTGTGCTTAAATATGTTTTTAAGTAAGTTATATACAACTGGGATTATTTTTATTAATTTATTAATTTTTTTCAATTATTCTACTTTCAGATACATTCAATTCCTATGGCAACTAGAATTGTCATTTACTCATAAAGGTCGAGCATTTGAAAAGTGTTCAGCTGACTTGCAGGTAAAAATATGATTAAGATTTTTACCTAGAAAATATATCCTACTACAAGCCAATTATTATGTTCTAAATCTGGTAATTTAGGTTAGATGATTCACGATAGTTCAAAAAGAGTGTTTAAAAATGAAGATTTTTACTAAAGAGAACATAAGTTCAGTTTATAGAAATAAAACCTTCTGAGTGTATCAATTCCCTTCAAAATACCTTTATTCATTTTCTGTACAGGTGAATGATGTCAACAAATTTATAAATAGTTTTTCAATTAGCATAGTATGTGTTGGTACATAAACAGTACAAGTAAACACCACACAACACAAATGTATTACAATATAAGCACAAAATGTACAAATATATTACAATACAAGTACAAAATGCACAAACATTATGGTGGTCGATTTCGATGAACCACGCTCACCTTCCTCAGACCAGAGGATTCACAAAAGAAAGATACTCCTAACTTCTGAAGGCTGCACTTACCTGCAACCTACATTATTAACAACACAGTTACCTTAATTAATTGACTGATTACGACTAATATACATGAAAAAAAGAAAAAAAAAACATTGATACAGTCCCAATCCAAAGAGAACTTACCTGACCTCACTGTTCAAATATGAAGTATAGATAGGCAAGTGAATAATCTGCAGGTAAGTACGGTAATTAATTAATTTGTTTACTTACCTGTTTGTTTATTTGGAGATATATAAAATCTCTCATAAACAAAATCCGGGATGCTGTAGGCTTATATTTTGTTCTTTATGCAGGAATAGAATATAATATCTTTCAAAGAGTTTTACAAGCATTGGGTTGATTTTCCATAGAAAGAACATAAAGAAAGGAATTTGCTATAACAATAAAGAAAAAAACCTCAAAAAATGTGTTTAAATACGCTGCTTGAGTAGAAAATACCAGGAGACATCAAAGACAAATAAAGTGATGGTAAAAAAAAGGGTTATGATAAGAAACTTTAAGCTTTACAACAAATTGCAATTGCACGCTTCATCGAGTCTGCTGACAATAAAGGAGGTTAATCCTCTAGATTAACATCAACAGTAAATATAAAGTAAATAAAAAATTCCCAATCTCAAACCAGTATAGTAATTAAAAACTAGTGGCTTGTAGGGGCAAAAAAACCCCCAAATAAATAAAATACAAATTTGCAGTTAAATATTTAATGTATAATATGATTAATAGTTTTGTAAAACTCAAACATAGTTCAGGTGAATACCAGCTTCTTTAAAGGTTTGGCCTTGTGCCTTGTTAATTTGGGTATAAAACATTAACAGCTGGAATATTTAATGTATATTACCACAGCATAAAACACACAAATGTTAGAAACCTTCTTTCTAAGATTAACATGGGAACTTTGAAAAAGTGGTTGATCATATGGAAATTGCAAAACATTTAAACACTTTTTCCAGTCAAGTGGCCGAGTTAACACTATCAAAGCTAAAGCAAAGCAAACAATAGGAAACCAAAATAACAATGAAATCAGCCAAACCAGTATAAATGATTAACAATATTTTTATTTTAAACCTTAACCAACTATAATGAACTAAGAGCTGTCATAAACTATCTTAACTCTTGCAAAACAGAATAAATTGTTCTTATTTTACTGAAAAAGCTTAAATATTTAAAAAATATAAAATGTAATTTTTTAACGCAGATTTTTGTTTTAGCTAGAGCTTGCAATAAGGTGTAAAAAAAATACTTAAGTATTAACAAATAATTCAAAATTCATTTTTTTCAGTTTTTAAAATTTACAAACATATTAAAAAAATATATATTAATAATTTTTGTGTGTTCAAACTCAGTTTATAGCCAAGATCAAATATAAATCAAAATAAATTAAGCTAAAAATGACAAAATATAGCCTAAAGCAAGTAAATTAAATAAAACATGAAAAATATAAAATGGTCAATAAAACTGATGCAAATCGATAAAACTGCATACACGACCTGATAATAAAACTATTCAACACTAGCAAAACTCCGCCACAAATTAAAATAATGAGTCAAGGATATATCCGTTTCACGCAATGTGTAACCTCAGGCAGGCAATCGGGCGTGCCTTAGTTGACAAAGCCACTCTCCCTTCCCACTACTTTTTTTTATTGAATTTTTTAAATTTATTTATTACTATTTTTTTTACTATTATTTTTTATTTATTTATTATTTCTTTTATTTATTTATTTATTCTATGAGAGATACAGGCTTGCCATGTCGCATGAATCCTCAGTTGGAAATTTTAAAATGCTACTTATCCCACAGAAAAAGCCATCAAAACTAGCTGATCTTGAACCCAAAAAAAGCTGCAAATATGCCGTCTGATCCATTGGGATAGTGACCATCACCAATCTGTACACTTAGAGGTGATTTGTATGCTGAAGGACCTCCACCATATATCCACTTGTTATCCAACAAATTATCTTCTGCCCCTACAACACAACACAACACAGCACTTTTGAAAGGAAACCCATCCTACATCGGCCAAAAACATTCAAAATCAAAGCATAGAAGAGACATGTTCTGAAGAAACAACCCCACCTTTTACAACATTGGTGCATTTCTAGAAGAAGAATGGAAATGAAGAATGTAGACTATAAATATTAACCATAGAGATTAGAAACACACCCTAATATTATCATTATCAACAAGCAAGCACATCTTATAGAATGCTTAAGCCTAAAAAATATATGACTATAGACTTCTTGAATAATATAAAAAAAATAAGTTTGTCAATAAGTGTACAAAAAGGCCTTGGAACCTTGAGTAAAAAGGAGTCTTGTGGATAAATCTGAGACAGACGAATATTAAAATATCTTCCAATATTGAATATGTGCTATTTAAATATTATATTTTATTATTTAAATGAATAGTTATAATTTTGTTTATTGAAACAATAATAATGGACTAATTATTTGAATATCTATGGAAAAGAATAACATAAGAAATAACATAAGAGTTGTTATATAGCCTCTTTTTCTATCATACAAGTCTTAGACACAAATCATGCAACATGTGCCAGGCAACATTTCAGGGAAAATAAACTACTGTTTCCATTTCTTGTGCTGCAGTTGCTTGGCAAATTTTTGTCCCCAGCTCTTGTCCTACGACATGTTGCAGACTCTTTCCAATCAGCACCCGCCTGCTCCTGAATAAATTAGTCTTCAGATATAGGCCCATTACATGCAACTTGTTGTGATAGTAATTGAAACAGGACACAATAACATTTTTAATAATAAGTCAAATTTAATTTTTAAAGTAATCAGGAATGATTTTACATACTTTGCAGAGAAAAATTAAATATTAAAAAATTATACAATTATTGTATATGGATTAACATTTTTATGTATAAACATTATATATTCTCAAAAGTTATTTTATTTAGAAAAATATAATATAAAAAATATGTTTGATATTGTACTGTCTTAAAGGTACCTGCCATTTTTGGAGCTATTATTGAAGGAGTGGCAACTTGTCTTTGCAGACTTGCTTCAAGAGCTATCGGAGAAGTTGGGCCAAAATATGCAGCAGCTTATGATTCATTTGTTGGTACTTCTTTGGTGGTAGCCGGTAAGTATACAGATAGCACTGTGCTCTAGTAATTGTACGATAAGTGTTCTTTCTGTTTTCTATCCTCTTAAAGCATTGTGTTGTCGTATCGTAATGTTGGTCTATCGTAATGTCTTTACATCAGCTATTAGACACCTTCCAAGTAGTTCTTTTATTAAAATTATTCTTTAAAATTATAAATACATCACCCCAAAGATGCGAATTTGGGATGTTTTGTACAATAACCATTAAGAAACTACTACTCCGATTATTCCCAGATTTGAAAATAAGACCCTCACAGAACCGATCTTGATCAACATTTATTTAAAATTTACGTAATTTTACTACAAATCATCAAATTTGATTTTAAATAATTAGTTTTATAGATTTGTTTTTGATTAAATATGATGAGAAATACTACAATGTAGGGCATCTTATGCTTTTTAATATCATCCAATTTACAAAATCATTTAACTTTGTATACTCAATTGATAATTTTACTTTTACCCGCATGTTATATCACAGTCCTCTCTCTACATACATGTAGATTGAGACACAGCGCGGGCATCTGCAGGATCGGCCTTCAACGACTTCCAGCTATTGTACTCCAATAGTTGGCGGAGAGGAGTCGAGTGTGTGTGTAGTAGCACAGTATAAATACACTGTAGCGAAGCTTGCTCTTGTGAAAAATTCAACCAGCTGTATGCTAGCGCTTGTAGTGGTCATGTCGCAAACTTATATTAATTAAGTCTTATAACACCACTTTTGATATAACAACAGTCATGTGTGCTGATTACCACGCCAGTTATTTGCTACCTCACCACTAGGTTTGCTATCATTGCTTGGTTGCAAGTAAAACAGCTGAGCTTCGCAACTGTATGTTTATATTATACTGTGGTAGTAGTAACTTTCGGCCTAGAGGTGCAGTCAGTGCTGCATAGCATAATTAAGTTATCCCCAATGTTGGCCGCACCATCTTAATACAAACACAATATTCATTGAATAGTTTATATCAGAGTGAACCCTGCTGAAGAGGTTTTTTTAAACTTCATTTGCCTTTTCACATGGGCTTGCAAGACTACGCGTGAACTTTATTCAACGAGTGAAGTACCGACTGTTGGCTCAGTGGGGATTCAAACCTTGGACCTTGCCCTCCGCAGTCTGAAGCCATGTGTGTAAGCGTAGGGGTTGAGGCCCAATAATTTTTTCCACCTACTAGTTTGGTTAAAGTTACTTTTCCAAAACCCTTTATTAAAACATTATATGAGGACTATGTGTTAATTGCTCAAACATCAATCCATGATGGAATTTTATCATTACAAGTTTTTTGAGGAATTTACTTGGTTCTGGGCTTAAGAAAACACAGTTAATGTTTTAACAAAAGGTTGGTTAATTACTTTGGTATGTTCAATTTAGTCATTTGGGCAAATAAATAAAAAAACTCTGTAATACATTATAAAATAGGTT
Organism: Stictocephala bisonia; assembly: GCA_035578905.1. Taxonomy (NCBI): domain Eukaryota; kingdom Metazoa; phylum Arthropoda; class Insecta; order Hemiptera; family Membracidae; genus Stictocephala; species Stictocephala bisonia. The sequence goes on along the minus strand of JAQJVL010000260.1, from coordinate 549,338 downwards.
TAATCTCAGAAAGACAGCTTACATGAAGTATTTTGATAATGTGACACAAAAAGTGTGGTTTTTTATGTAAGCAAACTCGACTTGAGCTGGAATACTTCGAAGCACAAAGGTTCGAGGTTCAAGAAAATTTAGCTGAGTATTCACCACTCCACAGAAAACAATTATTAGTCAAAGATTTGTTTAGTGATTTTAAACTATATATTGGAAAATTTAAGGGAAAACTGGAAAAACGTCATTTATATTGATATCTAATATTGAGGGATGAACGAGAAACATTCCGTTCCGCGGAGGAATCCAAGGTTATGTTAGCACGGAGAGAATGAATTTGAAGAATCAAAAGAATGAGGACAGCCGGCACCACGAGGAGCAATCTGTAGTTATTTGTTGTCACTAAGACTGTGTCCCTCCACTATACAAGGAACATGGGATTTGCATAGGGCTGGCAGTGGCAATATGTTGCGTACTGCTCGACGACATCCCTACAGCCAGTTTCCCGTGTTTGAGATCAATGCTGTAACGAAGTTGATGCATAATGTTGAAAAATAGTTAACTTTACCAACAATTATTTGTTCTAATGAACTTAAAAATCAGAACGCTTTTTAAAATGATTTAATCAATTAAAAAATATGTTAAGTTATGGCTATTTATTTTTATTTCTAAATATTTTTTTTTCTCCGTTGTGTGCCCCCTGGGAGCTTATGCCCATAGGCCCGGGCCTACCAAGCCTATTGGGAAATCCGGCCCTGCATAATATTTAGTATGATTTAGAACAATGTATGTTATGTATAATTTACTATTGTACTCAAGGTTTAGCCTACCACAATTTTGTTCAATTTATTTTTATTTAACAGCTGTTAATTAAATAAATCAATCAATTAATATAGCTCCATAATAATACCATGGGAATTTTGGAGGCCAGTGAGACAGAGTCCTGAGGTCGGAGAGGAAACTCCTATCTTAGTGAGCCTCTAGGGGCCAAATGTACAAAATTTCTAGTCAATTTGAGGTATAGTTTTGGAGAAATAGTGATAAATGGCTTTTATATATATAGTTTATACTTTAATCTCACAATATTCTCAAGCTAGAACTTCCAGAGTTGATGTGGTAATACTATCAAAATGTAGTTTGAAGGGAAACAGCTGGTTTTCTCTGCTGATACTGAAATACTTCAGGATAAATTATTTAGATGCTGTTAACTAAATTCACTGTAGAAAGATACAGTTTTATGTTGGCTAGAGTATACAGAACACCTAAATTTTATAATAAAGAATCTTTAGATAGACTGAATACACTCATACATAATTTCTAGTAGGAAAGGCCTCTTATTTAATCATTGCAGAGATATAAATGATAACATATTAGATGATTCTAATTCAACAAATTTCCTTAAAAACATTTTTCTTTGTTATTTCTTTGTTAAAAATAAACTTCACTCGCCAGTTGACATGGGCCTACAGGCCTGTGCGTCAACTTTATTCAACTAGTGAAGTACCGACCGCTGGCTCAGTGGGGATTCGAACCTTGGAAATGCCCTCCGCAGTCCGAAGCCTTAGCCACTGAGCCACCACGCCGGCAAAAACATTCTAAAGCATCATGGCATGAATTTTTTAATTGATTTTCCAACTAAGGTAACATTAACATATAAATTTTGTGTAGGTAAATTCTTGAGAAATAATAATAATAGCATTAAAATCCAAGTCTCTGGAATTATAACAGCCATATTTCATCATGATGCACAAATACTCAATCTTTTACAAATCCCACTAAAAACCGATGAAGACTAAACCCTGCTAAGAAGACAATTTTCAGTCGACACTATGACACTCTTTACATCCCAGTTAGAAAAAGAAGATTGGCTTTCAGTCTTTTTCTCACCAGTAAATGAGAAATATTGCTGTTTTTATACTATCTTTAGATACTATTTTAATCTCTGTTTTTCTCTTGTACAAATTAAAAATGGTAAAAGAAAACAAACTTGGATTATAAACAAAAATGAAATTATACTTCTTTGTACATTGTCCAGGTCTATGAGATCCAAAACCTATAAAATGAAATCACACATAAAACTAAGCAATATAGTACAAAATTAAGAAATGGAGTCCTCCAAGGATATATTTTGGATCATTTATTATTTATATATATTACATAAAAAATATTCCAAAACACCTTAGAAATATTGAAAAAAAAGCAACTATGTCTATTTGTAGATACCTCAAACTTCATCATATCTCCTAAAACAGAAGCTGAATTGGAGATAAAACCACATTTATAACTTTCAAAATATTTGTCAATAGATTAATAATTCTAAATACTGAGAAAACCAATTTTATTCCTTTCAAAACAAACCAGAAAGGATTTACATATTGAATATGAAATTACTCAGTTAAACATCTCAGAATCTGCGATAAAAAGATTATTTTATCTATGCAATTTCTAAGTTTAAAAAATTTTTTTTCATGCCCATATTCGATCCCATGTTGCATATGGGATAGGAGCTTATGAAAATTCCATAAAATAAAATTCTTGTTTTGAAAAAAAAGCCATTTTCTGTAACTCTAAAGATGAAAAGCGAACATCATGTTGAAAAGTCTGCTAAACATAATTTGACTGAACTTAATATTTTAATTTATACATTTTAGAATATTTGTTGTATGTTTGGACTCACTAATCCTAAAACACCCAAATACAATCCCACATACAAAGGATTAAATGAAAACAATAATTCTTATAACACTAGGAATAGGTAGGAAGTACTAATATCAAACATAATTTGGAATATTATACAAATAAAACTTCTTATTCAAAAATAAAATTTACTAAATATTTATCAAAAACAATAGCAACAATTGAAAACATTTAACGGTTTATATCAAGGTTAAAATAGTTTTAATTTCAAAGGGTATTTTATTCATTTGAAGAATATTACTTACTGTCAGGATTACTTTAATAATATAAGTATGTAGTTAAGTTTATTGATGTAATTTTAGTTGTAGTGACGCTATTTATTGTACAGTACAAGTAAACGTCACACAGCACAAATATATTACAATATAAGCAGAAAATGCACAAATATATTACAGTATTGTAATATTTTTGTGCTTATATTGTAATATATTTGTGATGTTTACTTATACTGTATATGTACCAACACGTATTATGCTAATTAAAACCTATTTCTTTATTGTACTCATGTGCATAATGTAATACAAATAATTTAACTTGACTTGATCCAGTTTATCAGCATATTACTAGTATATCTTCATTGATACGATTATTTGTAGAAACCAACTAAATGTTGAATCTAGAATTCATCTAGATATGTTGGAAGCTCTATCTGTATTCCTATAACTTTTTTCTAAATCAAAAATCTTGTTTTATTTTGATTGGGAACTAACTGGTTTTAGTCAGCCAGTTTTTAAAGCAAGTTTTCATTTACTCCTATATTTAGTGTGTGTCCATCATAATTTCAACCGATAATAGTGTTTATAAACAGCATAAGTTTTTGAGATTGACAATCAATGAAAACGGCAACTGTTATAAGTAGATGATAAATGACTGAATAACAACTGTTGTATCATTAAAAAATGAAGTAATGTCAACTTGTAAACAATTGAGTTGACATTTTTAAAACACCATGTGTTTCCAAATTATGTTTTATTTATTTAGAGTACTTGCACTGAAAACAGGCAATAATTCAATTACGTTTGTATAATATGTTTGTTTCATATACATAATATTATCAATGTGGGAATAAGTCTAAGAGATTCAAATTGTCTTTGCTGTGTGCACCAGCAATTCTATTTATTTATTTCAACGGTATCTCTATTTTACAATAGTAGTACAATGATAAAAATTTAAAATTCACGATAACATATTTAATATATATATCAAAATAAATAAATGACAAATAACGCTAATATAATTCACATTAATATATAGCTTAAAACTAAAATTTTGGACTCCTAGTCCTTACTCTTGAAAATATAAATTAGAAACTTAAGTAAAAAAATATGAAAGAGCATAGTTACTAATATTATAAAGAGGAATATGTAACAACAACAAAAACATAAGACGGAAGGACCAACAACATAAGAAGGAAGGACCAACAACAATATACAATTTAGAAAAACACAACAAAAATAAACAAACAAAACAATGTTAAACAGTAGTAATAACTAAAAGTGCACAAATAAACTAATATACCAATAATAACTATTGCACAACCCAGCCATAAATTATCTTATAATCCTGTTTTGATGGACCAAAGACATTTAGATACCTTGATATACTCTAGGAAAAGGTCTATGTCATCTCCTGAAAGCATCAGATTATGTGATCTCATCATCTAGAGTAGAGACGAGGATGCACAAGTTTTTCAATGATGAACTAAGTCTAATATTAATATTTATGTGTTAGGGACACTCTCATGTACCCCGTTTACTTCAGCTGCAGTAGTGTTGTTAATCACAACACTGGAATCAGCCTGCGGATACAAATTTGTTTATTCTTTCTTAGCTGCTTGAACAGAACAGGGGGCAGGCTTGCGGTGGGACATTCATCCCAATTCTATTTCTTTCAGTAATGTGCTTTTCATCAGTGCTCTTAGTAGGCAAGTGACGGACGGGTCTAGTCACATTGCGTTTAGTCTTTGACTGTATATCTTGATAGTATTTGCAGCCTTTAGCTGAATTCTCCCGTAATTCACACATTCAGTAAGGTCAGTCTTCATCTTCAGGCAAGCAGAGTAAAGATGTTGGCCAGTACACTTCACACATCTGGGATTGAGCTTTCAGAAGTTTTTGAGTGACTGTACTGCTGGCAACGAGTACACTGGGGCACATTCGTACTCCTAATATGCTCAACATGAACAACAGAGTAGCACAGTCTAATTAATTTAAATATATGGGTTTCCCAGATTCAAATATTTCTAGTGGGACTGCACAAATAGGGAATGGAATTTTGTCCTTGTTAAATAATCTATTTATGGTAAGAACCAGATAGCAGTGATATATGAGCTCATCCTTAATTTCCTCTGGAGAAAGAGAACAAGGAACATTTTTAACAACCCAACTTCTAATTTGCAGTCAATTTTTGTTTTTAATGTATGACATTTCACATTTGATACGTCATAAAATTGTGTTATTTTTCTAAAATCGTCTGTGATGAAAAGGTTGATTTTCAAAGACGATCCTTTCACTTCAGTTGTACATACCAATAATTATTACAAGTTTAACATCTATGACCTGGTGGTTGTTAACACCGTGCACAGAAATAGATGGAGGTTTAACACTTCCATGCGATTTACTTGTAGAAGTTTCACCAGCCATCTTATTTTCATCATTATTAGAAATAGATTAGTTGTATTCGGATAAAGAATAAAATATTTGTTCTGGCTTATTAATCTAAAACATACTTTTTAGGTTGTAAATTGACACATTTGCTGAATGCTTTTCTTTTAGGTGGTAAAATTATTTAAACTCTATTATTTTAAACATACATTTTTTAAATTTGTAAATATTTATTATTTTTTATCAGTTGTGTTTTTGTCTGATGTATTTGGAAACAAAATGGCCTCATTTATTAAAAAATGACATCATTGGAATATTGAAATGTAATTTTTTGTAAAATTATAAGTACTTTTGTGTATATATGCTGTTTCAACCAGCTATCACTTCGATTATGTGACGTCATGACCACAGAACAAAGAATAAATTTTTAAATTTGTTTAAGAAACTTGATTAATAAAGCTCTGTGCATGGGACATGATTGTGATACCACATCTTCTTTTCTAGATACCATGATAAGTACCAAGGTGTTATTTACACTACCATTAGATGTTTAGCCCTGACATGATGCAGCACTCTCAACTATCACGCAGATTACTTATTCTATATTCTAACATCACAATTTTCATAGAGTACTTTTAAGGTTAACCTCTGATTATTTGTTTCAGCTTTCAATTACTCTGGAGGGTATTTTAACCCCGTGCTGGCAAGTGCTATCAAGTTTGGATGCAAAGGTCACACACATTCAGAACATGTTTTTGTTTACTGGATTGGAGCATGTACTGGAGCTATTTTGTCAGTTTTTCTATTCCACAATTCCAAAATACAAAACATTATAAGCAAATATAAACCTAAAACAGAATAGTTATTATAAAATACTGTATTACCTTTTTTACCAACAGACTAATTTTAATTTGGTTTCTAAATAATGTTAACAACATGTGTGTATTTTTTATCTGTTTCCTCAATGTTATTTTAGGAATAAAAACTTTCTTGGGTTGTTTTGATCTGTACTTAAGTTGACACTAAGATTATCCTTACTAAGAATAAAATTTAAAAAATTACTTGGCAATTGTAAAATAGATATTTATTGATAAATAATATTTTCTCAAGCACAAATTTATTCTATATTACAAATATAGTCTAGAGTGATTATTAAAAAATGTTCTTGGAAACGTTCTTGGCAGCAATTTTATTGCAGGAATGTGAGGGGGGGGAGACATTAGTTGTATAAATTCAAGCCAAAATATATAGCCAGGACCAAACAGAAAATTGAAAATAACGAAGGTATCGAGCAAAAACGATTTTTTTCTTCAAAACAAAATGACGGATGACGCATTGGTTGCCATTTTGAATGTACACAACTAATTACCCCTCCTACACATTTCTGCAATAAAATTGAAGTCGGAAATTATTTTACAGATTTACCTTTTTTTTGACTAATGATTGCACTTGACTAATAAGAAGGATTTTAACCGGTTGTAATTATAATATCAATAAACCATACCAAAATACATACATATTTATGTTATTCTATTTAAAATATAGGCTTTGAATATTCCTGTTTTAGTTAATCCCCAAACATATTTATTATTTGTTAATTTACAATTATTATGGTGTTTATTTTGTTGAAAACTTGATTGAGTATACAAATAATAATTATTAACAGTATTAAACTCATTAATATATTTTGTGTTTTATTCACTAAAATACTGAATTTGCCAACTTTGTTCGCTGAAAATAAACATAATTGCTGCTTATACATGTTTATGATTAAGAATCTTATTGTTTGTTATGAGATTTTGTATGGTCTATTTGTTTATAAAATGATATTTTATGAAAATAAGATTTGTACAGTTTTATTTAATTCATACATTCCTTTCAACAGCAGATCTAGACATCTTAATTAATGACATCCAATTGTCTTTATTTCTTTTTTAATCATAGATAGTACCCTTCGCTCATTAGATAAATTATAGTTTTTTTGCCCTCTGCTAAAAAATATTTTCCCTAGTAATGCCCCTCCTACCTATTTCAGTATGTAGTTTTTTTCTGAATTGTATGGTATTACAATAAAATGTAAATTTTTACGGGATTTAAAATTTATAAGATAGATTTAATTTTAATTCATTAAAACAAGGAATAAACAGAGAGTGGGGTCCTATTCCCTCATATAGTTACACCATTGTACATATATATGTTTGTTTTTTGATAGTTTATGTAACAGTCACAACCAGATGGCCAGAATTTGGTACAGTATATAGATTGGCAAAACTACCTATATGACCTGTATGACTTGCAAACTTTTAAATTTACTTCCAATTCAAAATGGTGTCTTATCAATATCTAATCAATTGTTATATGATTTATTAACATGGTACATTTTCATCGTTATTTTAAGTTAGCCGAGGAATGCATGATAGCAAGAATATTATTGGACATAAAGTAAACAAATTCGACTGGTAATGCACAAACCACTAACTCTGGTGATGTAATTTTGCCAATTGATATACGATGATCTTGCCCAGATCACGTGTCACACCAACATGTAATGATTACTCTTTTTATTTGTTTAGTTTATAAAATACATATTGTGGTCTAAAATCTGCGAAGAAAAAAATAAAATATATTTCTATATCTTATAATAATTTAAAAATATATATTATAATGTATTTTTCATGTGAATAAAAAATATTTCCTTTGAATCTTCAAATATCTGAATTGTGAATGAAATTCACTTTAAAATAATTGAGAATAAAATATTTAATTTTCTTCCAAGTACTTCACATAAAGCATATGGTTTCTTTTATCCCAGGAACGATTTTATATAATAGAATCCTCACTTAGTAATCAAAATTCTGGGAAGCACCCAAAAGATATTGGTGCTGGGCCCATAAATGATTTTGGAAGTACCCAAAACGCAAACCGAGTATGTAGTTACTGGTGGCTTGGATTCACACAAATAAGAAAGAAATAATATACTAAATAATGAACTTGTTTATTACAATCATTTTTGAGAAAGTGTTTATTGTGAAGTAAAATTAACAAAAAGTTAACAGATTACTTATCTGTAACTTCGGGCGACAGTTCAACAATGTCTTGCCAGATTGTTGGAATAACTTGCATAAAGTATGACTGGTTGTTAATTAAAAATGGAATGTTAGGAGTTGGGATCTTATCTGTAAAGAAAAAAAAACAGGCATACAAATTTTAAAAGAATTGACAAATAGTGAGATAGACAGTTATAGGGACACAAAAGAGGAAAAACATCTTTAAGGAAAAATATTCATGACCACAAAGAGGAGAGGTGCTAGTCATAAAGCCGCTGATAAAATTTTATCCAAAGGTTAGGACGGAAAATTGGAGTAAAATATCTTGAGACAGCCTTTTCAGGAAAAAGAAGCAACTGGCAAAATATTTCAAACGGCATACAAGGTTGTTAATGAAAATCAAGCCTTTAACGATTTTGAAACAGAAGTTGATTTGCTAGAACTTAATGGGACTAACAAGGGTCAAATTTTACACTCCGACAAAGCTTGTGCTAACATTGCTTTGTAGTGTTAGCGGAAATAAAACATTAGTGAATAACGGAAATGAAGAAAACACTTATAAATGAAATTATTAAGAATGAAACAAAAGGTCTGATAGTTGATGAATCCACTTCCTTAAGTAATGAGTCAAGTAAGCAGATGTATACGTCCGGTGTTCTCTGCTAAAAATTGGTATGAGTGGCTTCACTAACGTATATTTGGATCTGGTAGAACTTGATGGTGTTACTGGAAAAGAAGATTTTTAATCTTAAATAAACTGTCTTCACTCTACTGGTGTATCTAAATCATTTTTAAGCGATAACTTGTGATGGTGCTGCTACAATGTTTGGTAAACACAAAGGAATTGGAGCATGATTTTGTCAGAAATTTCCTTCTATTACATGGCACTGTGCAAACCATGGGCTTGAGCTGTCACTTTCAGATGTTGTTAAATCTGTTTCAGGAGTAAGTAGATTTAAATCCTTTATTGGCAAACTCCATGGGCGGAGTTAGACCTTGTATGTTGGGGGGGGCACAAGTAACAAGTTTACCATGCATTAAATTTCCTGTATCCTACTTTTTCCGGGGGGTCTGGGGGACATTTTTAAAAATTGCAGCTAAAAAACATGACATATAGCTACCTTTTTTGAATGAAAAATACTTAAACTCAGAACATGAAATTGATGTTTATTTTTACTAAACATAATATTGGTTTTATAGTAATATAAACCAGGTATATACATATTTACTTACTACAATAGAACGGTCTCATATTGTCAAGCAATGTAACCCATATATTAACACTTTGGCACTACAATATTAGCACTCCTTTTTTAATAATTAAATAAATGTTTGCATATTTATCCGTTAGTTTATCCAAGTTGAGGCTTTTTACTAAATCAGATTCTGAATAAATGACAGCCAAATTGGAGAAACGTTCTTGGCCCATGGATGACCTAAGCCATTGATTAATTCTTCTCATTGTCGAGAACGATCGTTCACAAGTAGCACTATTAGATGGAAGGGTAAGACAAATCTTAAAAAGCAGTTTGAAATTGGGATAAATATCATCTTGAATTAAAACCAGTTCTTTTAATATTTTAACCAACTCTTTAAGCGGTATTTCTTTGGGGTTGATACCATCTGACTCGAGAACACACCGTAGGATGCTCATTTCTGATATGAGAATAGTTTGGTTCAATCCGGGAACTGAATATTTCTGTATAAACGATTCAGATTTCTCTACATTGAGGCAAAGGAACTCTTCACTCGCATTTGCTACTTCCATTGCTTCACCGGCAAACCTTCTTTTGAGTTCACTGATCAAAATATCAAGTATTGGGTAATAAAGGTCACAACGGTACTGTACCTTACTGTTCACTTCACTGTTATCACTAAAACTCTCTTTATCGACTCCTCTTTACTGTCCAACAGTAGATATTAGAAAATATTTATTAAGAGTTTTTGAAATAACTTGTCGACGTTTGTGCGCAATATGTGAACTTGAAGTCGAATGACTTTCTTTTTCCAAGGATCTAGATGTTGTGGTAGTTTCATTGGATTGTGTTGTGATGCAAATATTTTCAGGGAATAAATGTAGTTCGTGAAAACTCCATTACTTCATTCCACTTTTTCTCCCAGGCGTTTTCCCTTCTTTTTGATTCGAGCTTCATAATAATTGCTCCTGCTGCTTTCGCACATCTTGCTTTGCAAGAGTCCTCCTTCTGAAGTGCTTTGCTGAGGATATTTATATCAGTTAAACACTCCATTAAAAAATTAAACATACTACAAAGTCCATGGATGTAATTGAAGCCAGTAATCCTTTGTCCTGAGGAGACTTCGAATTCCTTAGATCATTAGCAATCTTTTTGAGGACGGCACGAATTGCATCAAAATTTCTGTTAACAGATTGGACAGCAGTAGCCATACATGACCACCTAGTGTCACTTAATTTGTGGATCTCATGTGGGTCTGGGACTTTGATCTGTAGCTCCTCTTGCAGTATTTTGTATTCCGCATGCATATCAGGGTTAGAAAAAACTCATATAGTGACTGCATCACATTAAAGAAGAAACAACTGTAGTTATTGCTTTCACAAGAGTTTACAAGAACCAAATTAACCTTATGTGCTAAACAGTGCACTTACATGGCGAGAGAATGGGTATCCCTGATGATTTTCTGTAGCCCATTCTTTACTCCGGACATTACACTCGCGCCATCATGTGATTGACCTATTAAAGTAGCAGTTATACCTACTTCCTTAAGGTAGTTCAAAATAATGTTTACTAAGGACTCAGCACTACGATCTAGAGAAACATCCTTCATTATTAGCAATCTTTCTTTAATTTCTGATTCAAACAAATATTTTATACAAATACACAATTGTTGAACTCTGTGTGACTTTACTTCATCGGCCATTAAGGCATAAAATCCAGGTTCGTTTACCTCATTCACTATTGTACTTAAAACTTCTTCAGTAACAATTTCGAAAATTTCGTTTTGAAAGTTATGACTTGTTAAATTGAAATATCGTTCATATTTTCCTTTGAATTTAGCATCATATTTTGAGTATAATTTACATAACTCTAAATAATTTCCCTTGTTGCCTGAAGTTTCTTTTTCATCGTGTTCACGAAAAGGCATTCCTTGTTTGCCAAAAATAACAAAAGGTCCAAAATTTGCTTAAGGGGAGACGGACGTCAAAATTTAAATTTTTTGTCATTTTTTTTTTATTTTTGCTTTTTATTATTTGGAATTTTCTGAGCATTTTAATATATAACACTTGTATATTTGTTGATCAATAAGTGTGTGTAATATTTTTTGAAAAATATTTGCACACGAAAATCTGAAGAGATTTAAAACACACATTAGATATAGTACCGAATCTCTCAAGAATAAAGTACTTTATTTAATTGTTTAGGTTGGCTACACTGTGCACTGTAGTCTGCTGTTTTGACAGTGTATTCTGACCTATTTATTTATTCTAACCTCAATACAGTATTGGTTCTGTCAGCTGAGAAAACAATTTATTGTGAAGTTATTATTGTGAAGTGTTAGACTGTGTTTGTGTTTGTTTTCAACATGGGAAAGCCTAAAAAATCTGTAAAAAAACGCTGTTTCCGTGGAAATCAATACACTAATAATATAGCCAGAGTTGGCGATATTAATACTACATCTGTGTCTGAGAAAAATGAAACTAACGCTGAAAGTGTGGATGATTTTGAGGCTAGGCCTAGGCCTATAGTAGAGCAAGATTCTGCTTCGAAAAGAAAGATTGGTAATGTTTCTCTGGTTGATGAAGACTGTAATGTTGGATCAGGTAACATAATTGTAAATATGGATATTCTTTCACAAGCATTAGCTAGTTTCTGCATATGCAAAAATTGTAAACAGAATACGGTTGACATTCTTGAAAATTTGAGCTTGCGAAAGGGCCTAGCAAGTACTTTATCATTAGTATGTAAACATTGTAATGAGAGCCTTTCATTCAACACTTCTCCTAAAGTTGATAAATTCTTTGACATCAATATTAGGTGTGTATATGGGTTGAGAGCCATAGGTAAGGGAATGGTTGCGGCTCGGACGCTATTCGGCATTTTAGACTTACCAAGCCCACCACAGAAATTTGAGCGATACAATCCACTTTTACTAAAGTCCCTAAAAGAAGTAGCCACTGAGAGTATGATGTCAGCTACTAATGAAGCTGTAAATTGTAATGTTGATGAAGATGGCAACACATCAAATAACCTAAGTGTAGGCCTAGATGGGACATGGCAAAAGCGTGGCCACACATCTTTGAATGGTGTAGTGACTGTCTCCTGCATTGATACAGGGAAAATTTTAGATGTAGAGGTGTTTTCCAAGTACTGCCATGGCTGTGCATGTAAAATAATTGGACATGATTGTAAAAAAAATTACCAAGGGTCAAGTGGAGGCATGGAAGTGGAAGGCGCATTGAATATGTTTGCTCGTTCACAGGCTTCCAGAGGTGTACGCTATGAGTATTATTTAGGTGACGGGGACTGTAAAGGTTTTGACCAGGTTGTTGCATCTAAGCCTTATGGAGAGGAGATTCAAATAAAAAAATTAGAATGTGTAGGACACGTTCAGAAACGTATAGGGGGAAGGTTGCGCAAATTGAGAAAAGAGTACAGGAAAAAGAAACTTTCAGACGGTAAAGGTCTTGCGGGAGCAAAAGGGCGACTTACTGATGAGGCAATCAATAGCCTACAAAACTATTATGGATTAGCTATCAGGAGAAACAAAAATGACCTACAAAACATGAAAAAAGATGTGTGGGCTACATTTTTTCATAAAGCGTCCACCAATGAAAAACCGCAGCATAATTTATGTGATATATCGTGGTGCCGATACAAACAAAGTCAACGTGACGGAACACCCTATGATCACAAGAATTCTATAGATCAAGCTGTTATTGATATAATAAAACCAACTTACCAAGCTCTAGCCAACCCAGAACTTCTCAAGAAATGCCTTCACGGTAGAACTCAAAATGTGAATGAGTCCTACAATTCAGTTTTGTGGTCTAGGATACCAAAAATAAATTTTGTAGGAATCAGTACTCTCCAGTATGGCACATTTGATTCAATAATTACATATAATGAAGGTAACAGAGGTAGGATAAAAGTTATTAAAAGTTTTGGACTGCAGCCTGGGCCTAATTGCATCAACATCTTGACAGAAATTGATACCACAAGAGTGCGGAAAGCGCAAAGATCTAGCCAAGAAGTAGTCAAGAGAAAAAGACAACAGTCAAGAATGCTCAAGAAAAGAAAAAGGGACATAGAGAAACAAGAAGAACCTGAATATGCTGCAGGATTGTTTTAAAAAGTAAATAAATACAACTTTGTTATCTAGTTTTCTCTTTTTTTCCGAAAGTAAGCAATTTTGTACAGAAAATCTGTGATTACTCATGAACCGCTTATTGAAAACACTTGAAATTTTTACCACTTGTGAAAAACAACCTTATACATAGCCCCTACCACTTTCAATAAAATTAGTAAACATTTGTTTGAATAACAAATTATTTACTACTTAAAAAATAAAGTAAAAAAGTTACCAAAGTAAAAAAATCATAAAAAATTTATTCTTTAATGTACAATTTTTAAAGTGGTAGGGTCCATTGGAAAAGGTGATATTAGTATGTAGTAAAAATTTCAATTAAATAACTTAAACAGTTCTTGAAAAAACACAATATTTGTAACAGTAAATTAACATGGCGCGAATAGGGACGTCCGTCTCCCCTTAAAATATTCACGATTTTCAGAAATAAGCTCTTTATGAGATGATGATATTTCCGAAGCAATTGTATCCTTTGGCTTTCTATAGTTATGCCACTTTGCAATGGAAAATAAGTGACTTTCACTGAATGCATATTTTTCTAATTTTTCCCCTATCTTCTTCCAGTTACTTATGCCTTTTTCAGTTACAGATACTTCTTTATTGTTAGAAGAAAATATCCTGCAAGCATAACAGAATACAGCATCTTTCTTTATACTGCATTCTAGCCATTCAAATTTCTTAAAATAAAATGGTGTAAATGCTCGTTTTGAATGTTTAAAGTCTGAAAGTGGATATGTAGTCAAAATTGGGCGCGATGGACCCGCGTCTATATTACCAAGGTCCAATTTTTTTGAGTAGGCTCTTTCATCATAAGAAGAAGTAACTGAATCTGTTACTTACGTCATGGCAAGAGTTTGAACAGCCTGGGGACGCTTTTATTAAACACTCAGATTCCGCTTCTTCATCGGTCTTAGACACGGTCACTGGTTCTTTTATTTAAAAAAAAGTTCTAATGTCTGTTGTTTTTTTACTCATTTTGTTTAAACTGTAGATTCCATAGATAATCAAAACAGAAAAAAGATAATACTGTAATTAATTAATATAGAAACACCTCTGATCTCATCTTAAATGACACAAACAAAAACACTTATTTTAATACATGAAGCACGAAAGCGGGATCAGAGCATGAACACTAGCGACAACTGCTGACTGACTAGGCTGGGCAGACTGGCGCACACGTGTCTAGACGTTATAGCACTCCTGTTGTGACTTGCCGAATAATTGAAACACCACCGCCGGCCGCGATAAACACGACTCGATTCTGTCAGCCGCGCCAATTTGTAGATGGTAGGTAGTCGAAGTCAACCCGTAATTGTATTGTATAAGTGGGATGCTAATACTCGCACTGATCTTCATTTTTGATTAATGGCATTCTAATTTATTATTATTAATATATGTAGAGTCAACATGCATTTAAGTTCATCGTTCATTTAATAACTTTTATATAAACTTATATTCCTTCTAAAAAAAGTTAAAATCTAATCTGATACCCAATACTCTAACTGAGTTGGTATAGTTGATACTATCTTTGTCAATGTTGTTTTTCAGAGTGATTATTATTATTGTTGTGAATATTATATTATTATTGTTAACTTGGAGTGACCATGTTGACCATTTACGTAAAGTTCTAGCTAGAGCTACTTTTGTCTTGAGAAAGCTTAAAACTCTTGTAGACCATGACACACTACTTCTAGCCTATTATGGACTTTTTCATTCACATCTAAATTATGGCATACGATTATGGGGTAGCTCTTGTAATTCAAATAAAGCCTTTCTCTGGCAGAAAAACCCCATTCGCTGTATCTTAGGTTTAGGAAATAGAGATTCATGTAAAAATAGCTTTATTGATTTAAAGATAATGACTCTTCCAAGTTTATATATTTATTCTAATCTGATTTATCTCAAAGAAAACCTTTCTAGTTTCACTACACAAGAAAATTGTCACAACCACTTAACTAGAAACTGAGCTGATCTAACAACAGACTACATAAATCCTTTAATAGTTTTTATTACCAGCAGTACTTATTGTTCAATAGATTACAACTTATTGTCAAAATGTTACCTATGAGTAGATTTAAATATGTTGTTTCCTATTTTCTTAAGAAACAAGCCTTTTACAACTGTGAAGAATTTTTAAGCTATGATATGACTCTTTGGACAGTTTAATAACGTTCCAGTGTTTTAGTTAGTATACATGTAACGAATCCTATTGTATATATATATACAATTCTGATAAAGTCCACTTTAGTTACATGATATCTCTCAGAAAGATATGACTGAATCCAACTTAAAGCTTTGCCTTTGATGTCAATTCCCGCTAACTTATCTAAAAGAACTGAGTGTGCTACGCAATTAAACGCCCTGGACAGGTCGACGAAACAACCAATAGCCATCTCACCGCCGTTCAAGGTGTCGATGAAAGAGTTAATAAAGCTGATAAGAGCGAGCTTGGTAGACTGTTGTTTTTTATATCCAAACTGAGACTACATATGGTTCTTATTAAATATTATTTAATACTATACTAAATAGTAAGGAAGAGAGGGCATCTTCCTGTCTTAACCCTGAATTAATATCAAAACTCTAAGAGTATTCATTTTCTATTTTAACATTTGCTTTGGTCTTTACTGTGCACATTCTTGTTAGATTTATTAGTTTTTTTGGGAATATGATATTTTCTCACTAGATCCCACATTTTTAGTTTAGCAATACTGTCATGTGCTTTTGCAAAATAAATAAACAGTATGTGTAGATCCTTGTTGTACTCCCAGTAATTTGATGTTACTTCTTTAAAAATAAATATTTGGTCTGTAGTTAGTATTTGACCAGGTGTTCTCCTACAATGTCTACAACAAGTTCTTCTAATCTTTTCAGTATTAGCATTGATTTTACTATACATAGAAGATAGTTCCATCCAATGTTAAATATTGAGGCACGGAAAATGGGAGCGACCGTGCTGCAACCTGTCGTCAATCAAGTTAAAGAGGTCGAAATTGCCTCTAGTTTCGACTGTTCGGTTGCACAACCTGTGAGCAATAAAGGAACTAATCACTCCCTCTCATTCTCCCATTCTCTCTCTCTTTCTATCGAGACGCTCAACCGGAAGTACTTGTCTACTGTCGCCACTCCACCTGTACTGTCGCCGATTGGCCTTGATAGTGGGTCAAAGTGGGATATTATTCCTTGCTGTGGTTTGTCTTACACGGAAAGGAATCGCGATCTTTTATTTAGGCCTTAGGGGTTTGTGAATATGAAAAATGTTAGGAGAATTTTTTTGTTATTTTGTCAATGTAAATAACAGTGTGTTACAGATGTTTAGTTAAAACATTATACATTACCTAAAATGATGTAAATACTGTTTGTATAAGTTTATTGATATTTTAAGTAATTGTATATTTAGAAGTAGCAAGAAAAATGGTGGTAGTTCTAAATTGTTAAAGGCTAAATTGTTAAGTCCCTGGATAACACCAAATATTTTATATAAATTTGAGATACGTAAAAAATTATATAAAATTTCTACGAAAAGACCATATGACAGTTTCTCAAAATTATTTTGCAAAATGTACTAATGAATTAAATAATGTGATCAATTTTACAAAAAAAATTATTATTGAACGTTATTAGAAAACTGTAAAGGTGATGTATCTGAGCAGTGGAAGGTAATAAATAACTTGACAAGTGGGTTTTCAAAGAAAATAGTTGAGCTAATTAAATTGCCAAATGGCGAAGTTATGCGTGAGCCTTCCGTCATTGATAAGATAAACAATCACCTTATCACAAACCAGTCTAGCCGTCCAGACGTTGTACATTCCAATACCCTTCCACCTTTACGTATTTACTATCAACATTCATTCCTTATAACTCCAACAGATTTAAATGAAATTAAGAGTATTGTTAAGCTTTTAAAAAATAAAAAATTAACTGGCTCTGACCAAATTAATGTACATTTACTGAAAAATATAATTGATGAGAATGCACCAGTTTTAGTTCACTTAATAAACAGTAGTTTTATCAAAGGCATTTTTCCTGAGAGCCTGAAGTTAAGTTCAGCGGTACCTATTTTGAAGGACAATAACTCTATAAACTAGATAACATAATAACTATCAGCTTGTTATCTGTATTCTCTAAGGATTTTGAAAAAAACAATGATTAAAAGACTCCATAGTTATTTATCGAAGTTAAATTTTTTTAATCCACGTCAATTCGGTTTTATCAAAGGAAAGTCATCTGAGGATGCGTTATTAGAAGTATCAGAAATAATTTATAACAATTTAATTATTCATTAACTTATCATCTGTCATATAGTTCACATTTAATACTAGAATTAACCCTTTATATTATTGAAATCATTATTCATTTTTTATCAAGTAATTAAAGCTTCTTGTCAATATTGCATTGTATAATTATTGTTGTATTTTTAACTATAAATGAATATTCCTTTTTGTTTTAAAGTAAATTGAACTATTTGTCATAAATACCACAATATTAAAATCTGCTTCCGGGTCACGCCGTGGACAGTGAAATGTGTGTGGTAGGCCTACCGGAAGTTTTAATATTCGTTGTTTTCCTCGTGTGTGAAGTGTGTTTGTTAAGTTTTAATTAATTTGTGACGCGTCCCACTTGGACTTATTTGTTTTCTTTAACCTGACGATGCCGTCCGTATTCACGGCGAAACATGTAGTTGTTATCACCATCACACGCTGTGAACTGTTTGACGGAAGATAAAGTAAACCTATTTTAGTCTATACCAGGATTGGCCATTTTTTTCTTTTTATTTGATATAAAGATATATATTTGCTGTATTGATGATTTCATAATTAGTGACGGAGTCATAAAATGAAAAAGAAAAAAACATACTTGCACACAATTCAGTTCTTCAGTCGCGTTGCCGAAAATCGTGTAATAGGCCTACCTCACTCTCTGGCCGTTAACGAGTTGCGCGCAATCCTAGCTGCGTTAATTGCGATGTCCCAAGAAGGCCCCAAACCAGTACTCGAGTTGCGCGCAATACCGATCTCAGGTAGTCTGTCCAGTCTTGGCCGCTCAAAAATGCAACTTAGACTATACCTCAAGCTGTGCTATAGAAATATTTCCGTAAATATCACAATCCGCCAAAAATAACTTGAATTTTCATTGGTCTGATTCCAAATAGCACCAAACTTATACTACAAAATAAGCACATATCTGCTTATATTCTGTGCTTATATTTTCTTGGTTATTGGTAAAATACAATAATTATCTATATCAGCTGAACTTGTTTCCAAGATGACAAAATCAGGATTTCATTTTTCTTTAACAACTAAAGTGTGACAATATCTGAATTGATTTTAGGCTTGAGTTTGATAAAAAAAGAAAAAAAAAAAACAACCAATAAAATGGAAATATTTTCATTAATATTTATTATTTTGGTGTATGGTACTAGACTAACAATCATCGCATATCCTTTGTTTTTCCTGTAACGTTTTAAGTACAGCTCGCACGTTTTGTTATTGGACCCTCTTCTAACTCTCATTAGTGATTGAAGTTATCACCGTAATACTATATCCTAATTAATCTAATGTGTAGCTAAATAAGTGTAAATAATATAAGTTATTTGACTTTTAGTCATCTTTTTAACCGCAGATGTTTAATATAAGTATGTTTGCCATTCATTTAAATGTTACTATTAAATTACAATACTTTTTAAACATGTATAGCCTACATTACTCCCCACAGTTCTAGAGTTGAAGTGTTTGGTTATTAAAAAAAGGTCCCTGTTCTTCTACTTAGGATTAATTTATCTAATTTGAAAGTGTATGCTTATCATTAATACGATATATATAATTGTTTCAATTTGAAACCATACTATTACAGTTCAAAATATGCGCAAAACCCGAATTTACGTATTATTTTTTAACTATATTATTGTTTATTTGTAATAGTTATTTGTTTATATAGTTTTGTTAGTTCTTAGCATTGTTTGTTCTGTTCATTCTCAGTTGTATAAATAAGTCATATTCGAATTGTTATAATTAAAAACACCACAGAGTGCGGCTATAGTTAATTTTGTTATTATTTAGACTGTGGTTACTTAAAATTAGTTATTTCTTATGTTATTGCTGGTCACGCTACTTGTGAAGTGTTACCAGTGTAATTCTAGAGTGTATTTTCCAGAGAAATTGAAAATATAAATAAATTGCAGTTTATCCATACTTTCACATCTAGTAAAATCTATATTTATAAAAGAGGATGTTTGTATATTTGAAGTTTATGCGCTGCCAAACCATCCAACCGATTGCCATGAAACTTTAGGATGTTGTCCTGTATACTCCCGAGATGGTTTCTGTGAAGTTTGATGCAGATCCGTCCACAGGGTCCCGCTCCACGGGCTCCTAAAGATCCCATGTTATTCAAATGGAGAATCTGAATTGTTTACAAAAAACATATGACTGTGTGGTTTAATGTAGTTTCACATGCCATAAGAAGATTGAAGTTCTCACAACAACAGTACTGTATATGTTTTGATTTATTGTAGTTCTACATTTCACCTTAAGAGTGTAGCACCCTTGATTATATACACCTACAATATACACTATTATATACACTATTTGTATATAAAATCAATGGTAGCACACACTACTTTTACTTGATCAGGTGATCTGTATTTGGTGTTAACCTTTTTCCTCGGTAATTAAAACATGTTGTGAAACGTGAAAATAAAAAAAAAAAATTGGGTGTGCGTCGGACCACACGGTGGAAGTTATACTTCTTTGGCCATTCTCATACACCCACTCACGCACACAAACAGACAGGATATATAAATGAAATATAAGACATTTTTCAATATTATTCAATATATTTATCTTCAATATATTATACGTGACTTCATTATTATATTATACACCTATATTATCCTTGTCAGTAATTTCTTCGATTAAATTTCTTCGATTAACAATCGATTAATCGATAGTTCTTAAAAATTTGTTCTTACTTTTCAGCGTGACGCGGTTTCTCGACCAACATCCCATCCCAAAGTGTCTAACGGGCGCAAAGAAGTATAACTTCAATAAATAATTATTTGTTTTGCAGTTTACTTTTTATGACATGCCTCCTAAAAAATCTAATATTGGTAGAAGAAGCAAAAATGCTCGAATTCTTTCAGCTATTAGGTTCTAAATCAAACTCAATATTATGACCGGTGAAGCGGGCGGGTACAGCTAGTAATAGTATGAAAAACAGATGTGTTAACTTTAATTATATTCGCCCTAAACATACGTTTTACAATTGTCTGATTCAATCAATGTTATAAATCGGTATTTTTTAAAGGGGGACATAAACAAAATTTACAATAATTTCTCAACCTGATTAAAATAATGAAAATTGAATCTAAATAATCAGTAGTCTAGTTATATTCTATCGCGATAATATTTCCTAACCAATTGCAATTGACATTGAGATTGTTTTTCTCAAGAAGTAATAATAGAGTCACAACTCTTCATGATTCCGAAAAAAATAAAAACTGACCATTCACCAAACAATGAAATATTTTACAAACAATCATGCAATTACTTGGAACCAAAATATGTTAATGTTACAGATAGTAATAATAAAACATATGTATATAATAAAATTAAAAATAATGCTATTTTAAATTAAATGCCTATACACAGATTGTCTGAATCAGGCCATAAGATGAAAGCTATTTTATCTTGTATAGAAGTAAATTAGTGGTTTGTTATGATTTGTTCTAACCCTATCATGCAATTTGAATCTCATTTGGGTTTTATATTTTGCCCAGTATTATACTATATAAATATCATAGGCCTATTTCAATATTTATTTTGTCAAAGAAATAAATAATGTCACATTTTTTAATATTTTACTATAGGCTATTATATATTCCTGGAATATTTGCAGATTAATTTCATAATATTGAAAGGAGAGTCATTGATTGGATTTGAAAACAATTTATTTTTTAATCAATTACCGCATATGAAAAAACTAATGATTGAGTACAACAGTATATTTAATCACCTAATCGATGGTTAAAATGCAATAAATAAAGATTTTTCAGATGGGCTATATAATATGAAAATGTTTACTTAAATCAGCAGTAATTATCGCCAGCATTGCCGATAAGTTAGCGGTCTATTCAAGTGTGTGTATTTACAAATACACGGTGTGTTAATCATATAAATCAATATGGTGTTTTAATTTATTCAGTTATAAATATTTCTTTATTCAATATGAATGTCACACTGAGTTTTACTGTAATAGTATCAACACAGTATTCTTTATTATTCGAAAGAGATGCAAGCAAATATAAAAACAGAGAACCCGGATAAACGTTGGCCATATGGAATAACGTAAACAATTATCTAAGCAGGACGTTGTTTGTGTGTGGGACCTGAGGAAGGAGAAGGCGGGGTGGCTGTCTGGAGAATGGGAGAGTGGGTTAAGAGGAGGGAAGTGAGAGAGAGAGACGGAAGAGCGTGCGAGAGAGAGAGGAAATAGGGCTATGCGCAGCGCAGTGTGGGGCCTCAATACAGTTTTGGGGCCTCGCCACAACTCTCCCATATGGATGGAGTATCTCTTTATATAGTAAAATCAATGGTATTAGTTTAGAGATGATTTAATAAGTCATGCTTAGCAAGGAAATTCTTATGTAGTTCTTACAGTCAAGCTCGTCCTCTTTCTTGTGTATAGGGATAATCATAGCTTCTTGCCAAATATCTACTACAACCACAGTATAAAACACCCAGTAGCGACACTCCCATATTGCAGTACTGTGGTAAACTACAACTAGGCAAATTAAAACCAACAAACATTTTAAGACACGGATTGTACTTATATGTTTGTACAATCCATGTATCAGCAATTAAGTAGTGTACTTCAGAGTTCAGACAAATTATTTCAGTCTTTATTGATGAGTACACTGACATTGCAAACAAGACTCAGCTAGGTATTGTTGTCTCATACTACAACCTTGACGACCACGGTACTAAATTTGAAGTTGTGGATATCGTTGAGCTAGCTGATTCTTTTGTAATGGGCACATTCAATTCAATAATGAAGTCACTGAATCAAACAAATTTCTTTTCATAGTTGGGTAGGTTCAGACACAACTCAGTAATGATAGGACCCCATAGTTCTATAGCATAATTAATAAGGGAAAACTGCCCCCAAGTAATAGTTGTAAAATGCTATTGCCACTAAATCCTTCTTAAAATTTTTAGTTTAAATTAATCCATGCATATTAATGAACAATAAGTAATTATTTTTTAGTTTAGTAAGTTAGAAAATAATAATGCCCATTTTCAAGTATTTTTACTTGAATCAAATAATTGTTATTGCCAATGTTATATACAAATGAGGAATACTTTTGTTTAATATTATATCCATTATCGATTAGGTTTGGTCATTATAATTAAGAAGGCTATTTAAGTAAGCTTTTATAAAAATACAATATAATAAGCTTGTATTTGAAGAGAGGTGACTTAATGAAGCGGGGATTTCTTTCGCTACATTAAGGGATAACTAGGGATGTCTTGGCCTGCAGGGAGGGATATTTTGTACCTCTTAATGGAAACACTGGCACCCACCCATCAACAAAAAGGGGAAAACGGCCTTCTCAACTGAATTATTATCAACTGCTAAGGCTGAGATTTTCTTATGTAAAAGTAGATTCCATCGCCATCCAAAGTGAGCAGTGGGTCTGTTCATAAAAAATATAAATCTACTAATGTCAATATTACCATTGTATACTTTCTGTGATTGAGGTTATGTTTATTTTGAGTGTTGGAGTGATCTGAGAAGTTAGAATAACTATTAGAGAACCATAAAACTGCAATCATTTAGGATTTCTAAACCAAATCTACTCTTCTGAAGTGAAATGTTATAAAATTACTTATTAATAAACTAGTCACTGTTAATTTTTAAAACAGATTCATCTAAGAGATTTTATTCAATACTACTAATATTTTTAACAATGATAAAAAAAACAGGTAATAACTCTAGCCACTATTCCTTGAATTATACTCTTCTTAGTGGTAGGCCTCATGTGCTTATAAACGATTCACAGTTGTGAATAGACCTGGTAAAGCTCCTATTTAACTCTCAGACTGGCATCTCTGAGATCTGAGTGTTGTTGCACATGACAAATTTTTAATCTACTATTAAATGTGAGATTATAATATTGAAGTGTTTCATATACATACTTGGGATTAACGATTAAAAATAATTAACAATTAAATTTAATCGTTACTTTTTCTATTAACTTTTTAACTTATTCGTTAGTTTTGGTAATGTTTAACTTCTAACTTTAACTAGGCCTAGTTGAAAATTTGGCTAACGGTTAAAGTAACTCAGTTTTTCAAATGTGATAAAAGGTGCCATTTGGTCCGAGGAATGTGGACTTGGGAGAAAGTATCTAAAACTCAGGTCAAAGACAGATTGTTTTCCTCATTCCCCAATTGTCACCGACAAGCAAGGTCACTGTTTTGAAGTCGCACCCCCTCCCCTTTACTCACATTTTACTGCCTTATAATTAAAAAAAGGCGGACCAAACAAGTATACCATTGTTGTGGGATTGACTTGTGTCCCTGGGGTGATCACTTCACTTGACTAGTTTTATGTTTAGGGATAAAGTTGAGATAGTCATTTAGCTATCTTGTTTTAAATCAATGTGTTGGGCCTAAGTTTGTTTATCTTTCATAAACTCTAATACTGTAATTTTACCTGTTTACCTATCTATCTGTATAATTAATTAGAAAAATCAGTTGCATTTTGACGTTAATGCTGTCAATACTTGATTTGATCATTACATTTCTAAATTGTCCTGTTCAAAAGTAGTCGGGAAAAACCATTTAAATGGTTAATCGAACCAACATTTCCTCAAACATTTACTTTATTTTAAATTAGGCTTACTAGGTAAAATCTATCCATGATACCACGCAACAGAATAAACTATCTTCAAGATTGCAGAACATATTATTTCAAGTAACAATTGCTATATTTCGTTCTGTTTTCATTATTTTGCTATCGGCACCATCGAAAAGAAAAGATAATGATAATACTATCTTTAATATTAATAATATTATCAATGATAATTAGTTTTGTATTTTTTTAATGATTTAGATAGTTTTCATAATTTTTAATTAACTTATTTCAGTTAGAATAAAACATGCACTCAGAACGGCAAAATCTTAAACATCTAATAAACGTAATTGCTTATCGAAAATAGTATGAATAGATCTGCTTTCACTCACTTATAGAGTGAGTATATTTTGTTCAATTTTAGTTTACCGCTAATCGGCCCATACTTTCTTATCAGTGACCCTTCCTTATCATCTCCAGTCTGATACAAACCACCTGAGTCAACATTTCACAATATTACTTGGCCTTTCTTATTATCTGCGCCAATTTAAAAACAAATGTTTTGTTGTTGTGAATTTCCTATAAGATAGTTATTGATTTTTAAAGTATGGCTTAAAAATGTAAAACTTGAATTTCAAGGACTAAAGTCATTTTTTGTTAACAATTTTAGAAATTAAATTAAATATTTAATTTTTAAGATTTCAGAGAGTTATATAAGAAAAGTTACTGTAGAAATTGCTATAGTCTAACTAATATTATTATATAATAATGTATTATAAATTGGCCTTTTTATCTAAGATATTATAAGTAATAAAAGATCATACAGGTTAAGTATTTGTTTATGTATATTTTACTGTACCAAAACTAACTTTTAAGTTTCAATTTCAGTTAATTTTGTAATAATTTAACTTTAATCAGTTAGTTTCAATTTATTCTAACTTTTAACTTCAATTATTTACTTTTTTAGAGTATTAACTTTAACTTTATTCAGTTTTAAAAAAATCATTAACTTTCCCAAGTATGTTCATATACAACTGAAAACAGGGAAAGATAGATTATTTGAGAATGTCATTATGGCTGGCATCCCTGACCTAAACAGTCTGTGGGCAAAATCTGGTCACATTCACTAAGCCTATTGCTGCTATTTTATTTTGTATTTAAACACCAGTGACCATTTTTACTGAGTATTGCGCAACATAGTTATGGGACAATGGTCCAAAACCATTATAAGCTAAATTTAATTTGACCTCCTGGCATTTGAACCTGTGATCCCCTACACGGAAGTCAGGAATGCTAACCATCAAGCTAGCGAGAGGCCCAAAAAATGTTAAGACTAGTCTACTCACTATTCTTATCATTGTTTTGTTCAGTTACAAATTTAAGATTTTGATTTATAATAGGCCTAACTTTAAAATACATCAAATTTTAATTAATTTTACAAATTATTTAATTTATTTTAATGATTAAAATATTGTAAAAATAAGTCTTTTGAAAATTCTATGTTTGAAAAGTTAATAAAAACTTATTGTAGCCTATGTATATGTAGGCCTATATTTTTATATCTTCGTAACGAAGGGCATTGATGAATTCCTGCATGTCACCATTAATGTCAATTGCAAGTAAATAACTAAGACAAATTTCTTTAGTTTACTTTCATGAATTTATATTAATAATTAAAGTTGTGACATTAATATGAATGTGTACTGTGTAGGGTTATAAAATAAGAACATGGGCAATATTGGTTACAGTTATAAACATGCTAAGACATCTTCCCTTCTTTGCACACTGTGACTAACACTTGTAATGTTTCTACTATATATTGTTTATATTTATAGACACCTCCATGTAACAAGCCATAGTCCAGGCTGTTACTCATTTAGGCCGTTAATATGATGACAACTCATAAATCAGGTGGTCAATCAGGACGGAAAAAAGTTCAGGTAAGATTATTTTACTCTTTATACAACAAGTGTAATTAGGTATCAGGCTGTTTTGATAGAAGTATGAGAAAAAATAAATCGTCTAAAAATTCACCAAACACAAAGACATAATATGTTCATGATGTTTTTTAACTATGCCACTATTAGGCCCCAAAGCAGAATGCTTTCAATCTTTCTGCGACGGTTTATAAAAAGAAAAAAACTTTCTGCAAGTACTATATTATAGTACCAATAACATAATATATCAACTGAAAAAGAAAAAAAACATTAGTTATGCTGCATATTTTTCAACTATTTAATGTAGCCTAAATATGTATGTGATGAATAAATACATCTGTTGCTGCATATTATATTTAATCATATGTTAAGTAATTATTCACTTACTTGTTTACATTTTCTATTTCTATTCTAATTTGTATGCTCAACTTTAAGTTGATTAAACCCTTTAGTTATGTCTCTATTATTCGTTATTTGGGTTTATTACATTACAATTTAATCAACTTACACCGCTGAAGAGCATACAAATAATTTTATTAGGGACGCTTTCATAAACGGAATTTTATCATCTGCAATTCGGCAACGTCTCTTGGAAAATAATACACTAACTCTAGAACAAGCTTCCAAACAGGCTCTAGCTTTAGAAACAGCTCATAATCAGTCTGTTTTTTATTCTAATGTTGATTCCGTTGTAAACACTGCTACACCTGAAAATGCCATTATTGAAAACCAAAGTTCCCAAGTTTCAGCCGTAAGCTCTGCTAAATGCTTCTTTTTCGGATATAGTCGACATCCGCGAATAAACTGTCCAGCTAAAGACGCCATATGTAATATTTGCTCTAAATCTGGACATTACTCTAAAGTTTGTAAGTCAAAACACAAGAAAGAAAATAATCAAACCTCTAATGCTGTTATTACTAACTATTCAAATGTTGTTGCTACTGTGACAGCAGCTTCACCTTCTTGCCTAAAACAAGCCGTTGTAAAAGTATTCATAGACCAATATGAAGCAGATGCATTGATAGATACTGGAAGTTCAGAAAGTTTCTTGAATGATTCATTAGTTTCTCGATATAAAATCAAGCTTATTCCAGGTTCTAGTAGAGTTTCAATGGCTTCTACCTCACTGAGCTCCCAAATTGTTGGATATTGTATTGTCAATGTTAGACTTCTTCAACATTCATATATCAAAACAAAAATGGCAGTTTTAAAAGACCTTTGTACGGATGTCTTAATAGGGCATGAATTATTAAAACCACTCTCTTGTCCAATTGGACTTTGGAGGAATAAAATTCCCGCTTACCGTATGTTCTTTAGCTCATGCTCAGGTAGAACCCCCATCTTTATTCAATAACTTAACTAAAGATGTACATCCGACTGCTACTAAGTCTCGAAGACATTCAGTAAATGACAGCAAATTCGTTAAAAACGAGATTGAAAAACTGTTATCGGAAGGTATAATTGAAGAAAGTCGATCGCCATGGCGAGCACAGGCTCTAGTTACAGCAAATGCAAATCATAAGAGACGAATGGTGATCGATTATTCTCAAACAATTAATCGATTTACCCTTTTAGATGCTTATCCACTGCCTAGTATAGAGCATGTTGTCTCGCAAGTATCAAAATATTCTGTGTTTAGTACCATTGATTTATCTAGTGCCTATCATAAAATTCCCATACGAAATAATGAAAAAGAATACACTGCTTTTGAAGCTGGGGGCAGGCTCTATCAATTTACAAGAATTCCATTTGGGGTGACAAATGGCGTGGCTTGCTTCCAGAGGGTAATTGATGATATTACTCGGTCTGATCATCTAAGTGGAACTTTTGCATATCTGGATGATATTACTGTATGTGGCAAAGATGAGCGAGAGCATGATGTAAATTTAAATAACTTCCTTAACGCTGTCAAAAAATTTGGGCTGACTGTAAATAATGAGAAGAGCAAATATTCTCTTAAATCAATAAAGCTATTGGGTTATGAGATAAATAACAAAACCATTAAACCTGATCAAGACAGACTTAAACCGCTGATTAATCTGCCATTGCCATTGCCACAGATACAGCATCATTGAGAAGAACTATTGGTATGCTATCTCACTATTCTAAGTGGGTCCCGTACTATTCAGACAAAATTCGAAGTCTAGTTCAAACTAAAACATTTCCAGTTTCATCTTTGGCTGCCACTGATTTTGAAAATTTGAAACAAGAAATAGTGAAAACAGCCATATCTGCTATTAATGAAAATATTTCATTTGATGTTGAAACCGATGCGTCTGAACACTCAATTGCTGCTAGCCTTTCACAGAATGGGCGTCCAGTGGCATTTTCTCAAGAACCTTGACACCGAGTGAACGAAGACATTCTGCAGTTGAAAAAGAAGCTTATGCTTTTGTCGAAGCCTTAAAGAAATGGCGACATTTTCTGATAGGTCGTCAATTCCGGCTAATCACTGATCAAAAATCTGTCTCCTTTATGTTAAACAATACTCATTCCAGCAAAATTAAGAATGAAATAATACTCAGATGGCGTCTAGAACTTGCGTGTTATAATTATGACTTAATTTACAGGCCTGGAAAACAAAACGAGGTAGCAGATACACTATCCAGAGTTTGCGGGTCAACTAACACGAACAAACTGTATCAATTGCATTCTCAACTTTGTCATCCTGGAGTTACTAGGATGGCCCATTGGATCAGAAGTCGAAATCTGCCTTACTTGTTGGAAGAGATAAAGAGAATGACCGCTACTTGTCCTATATGCGCAGAAGTAAAGCCTTGCTTCTACAAACCCCAAGAAACGGCATTGATAAAAGCGACTGCTCCATTCGAAAGGTTAAATATAGATTTTAAAGGGCCTTTACCAGCAAACTCTAAAAATAAATATCTGCTTACAATCGTTGACGAATTCTCGCGCTTTCCTTTTGCTTACCCGTGCCCTGATATGACAAGAGAAACAGTAATAAGAAAACTAAGTGAGTTATTTTGCTTATTTGGACTGCCCTCTTATATTCACACCTACAGAGGCTCAACTCTTATGTCAAAAGATCTTAAAGACTACTTTAACTCAAAAGGCGTAGCGACAAGCAGAACCACACCTTATAATCCCCAGGGTAATGGTCAGATTGAACGTTATAATGGTATAATCTGGAAAGTTATTACACTGCTGCTGAAAAGTCGAAAGTTAAAGATAAACGAATGGGAGAGTGTCTAAAATGATTCCTTGCATTCTATCAGGTCCTTACTTTGCACTGCTACAAATGTAACACCTCATGAGAGAATACTTATTCATTCTAGAAAATCATCAAATGGACATTCTTTGCCAACCTGGTTACTTGAATCTCAAAAAGTATTTTTAAAGAAAAGTGTAAGACAGAGCAAATACGACCTGCTAGTAGACGAGGTTGAATTAATAGATGTGAATCCCCACTATGCGACGGTACGTCTCAGTAATGGAGATGACAAAACAGTTTCTCTGAGGCAACTTGCTCCAAGGGTGAACTATGACACTGTACTCTCAAAAGATGAAAAGGATCAATCAGTTTCGATAAATAATCAGCCAGTGTGTAAGAAGAAGTTTGAAGAAGTTCAAGAGGCTTCTAATCAAGACATACCCAAGTTAGAAGCAGGCAATAGCTGCACTACAAACCATGTTCCTCACTCAGCAAATCCTCACTCATCCAAATCAAACAGTCCATACTCTCCACAACAAAAGGAATTTTCGATATCTCCATCTAATCAAAACCATGATTCTGAATATGTACATTTGAGGCGAACCACAAGAGTTAGATATCCTCCAAAATACCTTGAAGACTATTCTCTAACAAGGAGGGGTGAATGTGATGAATAAATACATCTATTGCTGCATATTATATTTAATCATATGTTAGGTAATTATTCACTTGTTTACATTTTCTATTTCTATTCTAATTTGTATGCTCAACTGTAAGTTGATTAAACCCTTAAGTTATGTCTCTATTATTCGTTATTTGGGTTTATTACATTACAATGTATACCTAAATAATAAGATATAAAACACTGTTATAAATTTAAATAATTTAAAAGGCTTTTTAATACATTTTTTAATTATTTTTTACCTTACGTTCAAACTCAACACAATTAAGAAAGTTAAAGTAAAGTAATTAATTAGACAGTTTAAATTGTTTTATTATTAATATGTGGAGAGCAAACAAGTTTCATAAAATAATGGTAAAATTCAAAGGATCGTAATAATTACGATTATTTATTAACTTAAACAAAGAAATGTTCTCTGGTAATAATAAATATTAAAATAATAATTATTTAAAAAGATGTTTCTAAAATGAGAGGAATGCAAGTAGTGTCCGTTACTTGATAGTTCAATGTCGTTGTGAGAAAAAAACTGAAAACAATATTTGAGACTGACTCGTTACCAGCGAGCAATTCTAATATTATTGAACTGTAGATTTTATTTGGAATTTGTGTATTTATTCAATCAAGTAGTGATCTTGTTCTTTGTCAATAAATGAGTTATTTTGTTTGATAAATATCCTTCGTTCACAGTATTATGATTAAATGATTAGATAATATAGATATTAGGCAATCATTTACTTATTACATTGTTTTTACTATTATAAATTTGTTATTAATATATTTAATTTCACTATTTGTTCCAAGAATGAGCGTCTTCTAGTCATGTAAATAATTACCCAGGATCGTATAAACCTACTGTTTTTATCCACAATGATATAAATTACATTCCCGAATTTTTTGATATACAGTACAGTAGAAGTAAAATATTAAATTAAGGGATACAAACTATGTTTATTTATGTTTTGTTCAAGTTTATAACGATGACAACTAACTCATTGACGACAGATACAAATATCAATTTTAGTATGCTTTTACTTTTTAGTTCTTTATTACCTGACCTAACCGAATTCCGATAACCTGCCTGACTTACTAGCAGGAGCTGTCGGACTGTACTGGACTAAAAAAAATAACTAATATTTCCATTGGTTGCAGATGTATACATCACAGAAAGTCCTGGATTATGTCATAAATAATGTTTTTTACGATTTTTAAGTACTATTTTTCTCTGATCCGTTACTACAGACAATATGCTCTCTAGAGGCAGCCATTATCAATCAATGATAACGTAACTGAATTGAAGTTATCATTACTCAAACACGATATTACGATCCGATCATAATTGGAAAGCAGCAGTTAAGATGGTTGTTCATGAACGATCAAGTGAAATTAACTAGTCAGCTTAGTGAACAAGGTAGTTGATTATGATTTGAACAAATTCAGTTAAAAGTGAACATTAGAGCTGGGAAGGAACACTGACAACATCGTTAATGTAATTATTTATTTTTATCAATATTAGTAATTAAAAACTGACATTTGAAGAAGGTTGGTTGAACAAATTTACAAGTATAAATAATAAAAACATGTCTATGAAACAAAACTATAAATCTTTCCAATCGCCGCTTGTACAAGTCGTTGTTGTAGCGTCATTGTGAACTAGTTCATTCATCTAGTTCATTCGGTTGTGTACTAGTCCTGTAAATGAACTATCTTTACCCAACTCTAGAGTGGCAGGTGTGGTTAGGGTTTTTGCGAACTTACGCATGCGGTGAAGGTGACCGGTGCTTGACTTTTATCTCACTGCAGTTAACTGTTGTTAATTTCGTAAAATCGCAAATGCCATCTGTCATTCTGAATCAGTCAATGCATAGTTTTATAATCTTGTAAAGAAAATTCAGCAATGTTAGTATTGAAAAATATTGATTTATAGTAAGTAGTATTAATAGTTAACACACTAAATCTCAGTTTAAAAAGAGGAACTTCAAAATAACCTCTGTTAAGGATAAGGTACAGTAAACCCCTGGTTTTGTAAGTGTGGGTAGCTCTATTGGTTATGGCAATGGTATCCCCTAATCATT
This sequence comes from Stictocephala bisonia, assembly GCA_035578905.1. Taxonomy (NCBI): domain Eukaryota; kingdom Metazoa; phylum Arthropoda; class Insecta; order Hemiptera; family Membracidae; genus Stictocephala; species Stictocephala bisonia. The sequence continues at coordinate 516,946 of JAQJVL010000260.1, read as the reverse complement.
AACCGTGATTAGAATGATCACAAAAACAGTTTATAAAATAATATATCATTTAATAAGTTCCCTGTGACCATTTTGACAATGTTTTATTTACCAAATGTGAAAAAAACGTACAAAATTTGCTTTATGTTTACAGGTACAGTATCCATAAAAAATCTTTGATAAAAAAAAAAGTTAAATGAAATTTTAAATCCTTAATTTTTGTGTTGGTAAAGGTCACAAGTTCATATTTAGCTTTCCTGATCTGACTGGCCTGAAATGCCATTAATCTGGTACTTTAAGTTTTTGTGTTTTTCTATTGATACCACAACAGTAGGCTGGTTATTATTGTCACCCAATAAAATAAATGTATGCAATTAAAAAAAAAGAAATGTTCACAAAACACTGTTTAAAAAGCTGGTTTTACTTGTAAAACACTATTGTTGCTGATGCGTGGGCCACTTTTAGGGAATGATAGAATTTTGTTATCTAAATAGTTAGGCTTTAAAGAAACCAAAGAACATGCTCTCTTGAAACATAATTCAAAATGTCGGCACTGGTGGCGCAGTGCTGTAACCCAGCTACTTGGGGACAAAGTGTTTGGGAGATTGTAGGCGATAGGTTCCATGCTCGGGTTCTCTTAATACCGGCACGGCGTCCGCTCAAAGGTTGCCATCAACGTAGGCCCTACTAGAGAAGTCTGGAGTGTCCGTTTTGAATGGTAGTCAAGGTTCAGATGTTGTGTAGGGGAGAGAACTGAGTGTCAGACTTGTCAGTTAGCTGAAAATCAGACCAACACTACATGGTTCGGATTCCACGTAAAGCTGTAGGTCCCATAGCCTGGCTATAGGGCTATTAATAAATAGTCCTTTCTGAGCTAAGTCGAACTCAGATAGTAACAATGACTACACTCGTTCATCTACACTCATCACACTCATTCACTCCTCATATTCGCCCATATCTCTACGATCGGCGTCTTAGAGATGAATAATACATTATTGTCATGGATATTAATAAGAAGTGTCTGCTATCATGTATATTTTAGGTTAAGTTGTAGTATTAGGTCAGGAATTCTTATTCTTAGCTATGAGACGCCAACATATTTTTATGTGTATTTTAAGGCGAATATGAATGATTATATGATTGTGGGATGAATGTGGATGACATATGTATTCTGTTTACTAACTGAGTTTGACTGTATCTCATAAAAGGCCACTTATTAATAGCCCAATAGCCAGGGCAATTAAAGGACTTGCAGCTTTACGTGGAATCAAAATCACGTATTGTTGGTTTTATTTTCAGCTAATTGAAAAGCCTGATACTCAGTTCTCTCTCTTAGGCAGCATTTGGCCACTGACTATTACCCAATATGAACACCCCAGACTTCTGTAGTATTGTCCACGCCGATAACAACCATTGACTGAACGCTATATCAGTATTAAGAGGGCTCTAAAGGGGAACAGAAATATAGAAGTCACGCGATACTGGCGAGAGAAGTTGGAACTACGTTCAGTTTTTTTTTTGGCGAAGGAAGTTTAATCTGCAGGACAGAGTACAGTATAGTTCCTTGAATCATTTCCTGTATAGTAAGTTTTCATATTATTTTCAACTGGAAACCCCAATTACCCCTCCCCCCCCCCGCCTGCCGCTTCCTCAGTTGGCTATGCCTGACCTTCTCTGTCTGAATGTATGTTGAGCAGAAAGGCCAAGTCTTATCAACAATTGTTAATTTTCCAGTCAGTACCGGTATTGCTGCTGTATTTTATTTCTTAACATGTTTTTATGTAATTTTGTTTTTGTAAAAATAGTAATATTTGTTTAGAAAAGTAGACTTTTTCAGCGAAATCAACTGAATTAGGGGTCTACTAAAATATTGAATTTCTACTTTAGACGTTTTCTAAAATCATAATTCTAGTTAAAATATTGTTATTCTCAAAACGGTTCAAATTTAACATAGTTAGCCATAGCCTTACCTTACTTATATTCTACAATTGAAAAACAATCGAAGAGTTTGATTTATAAACATAAGGATACGCTTTACTATAAACTGAGTAAATTACGTTATAAAGTATGGTTTTTGTAATTATTCCTTAAAGCTGTTGGATTGTGCTCTAAATATTGGTGTTTATGTAGTTAAATATTTAATAAAAGGCATGAATTTGCAAACAAATTTCTATTTGGTATCTTTTTATGTTCGGTTGAAGATTTAAACAAAATAATATTAAATGAATGCCACAACAATTCTCAACATACGCTTAAAGCATGAAAGAATACGCTTTACTGAAAACTAAATAAAACACGTTAAAAAGTAATGGTAAAAAATACCTCCAGACAATTTGTTATATGTTTTATAAACTTTGTATGGCTTATTAATTATTTTTAACAAAATAAAAATGATTTCACATAAACTTTCATAGTTTTATGGCAATTACAACATAAACACACTAATTTCCAAACATTAAAAAATAGTTGAAATGTGGCCACTTTTTTATTTGCTTCTGAAGTATGCTGAATGAATTACTACAATACATGAAAATAACACTACGGGGACAATTTGGATTCAAAAAGCAGACATTTTGTTACAACAAACATTTTCGCGGACAGAGATGAAAACTGAAGCATACCGTATGAATGATATCAATTATAATTAAAATAATATATTATTATCTTGCTCAATTTTCCCATTGTCATGAGAAAAGCAATTATTTTACTTCGACAACAGTTCTTACACAATTACTTTTCAAAAGTTTTAGTTTTACTAATAAATATTTTACAGTATTTTAAGAGTGATTAATTTAATATGATTCAATTAGGCCTACACAAATTACTAAATATGAATATTTTTTAAACACGACTGTTAAAAATGACCAACAATCAAAATAAAGCAGTGCCTAAATACTGTAACAATACGACGAGTTACATAATGAGTCGTAAGCGATCAAGGTCATATATAATGTATATAGATTATTTGAATACATAAAAAATTACAATTCATGTAACTATATGCAAGATATTCATTTTGTAGTACTCGTGGTCAACTTAGATAGTACCTGTGATTACTTTGGGTAGGCTCCTTTGTGACTTGGGAAGCCACTCATGATTACCTTGAGTAGAGCCTGTGGTCAACTTAGGTAGGAACTGTAATTATTTTAGGTAGAACACGCGGTCAATTTGGGTAGCCACCCATAATTACGGTGGTGAACTTGGGTAGTGCCTGTGATGACCCAAGGGTAAGACCTGTGGTCAACGTTAGTAGCCATCCCTGATTACCTTGGGCATCCGTGATGAGTAGCACCCGGAGTCAACATGGGTAGTACCTATGATTAATTTAAGTAGAACAGGGGTCAACTTGGTACCTATATACTTTGGATAGAACCCATGGTCAACTTGAGTAGCCACCCCTTAATACATTGGGTAGCACTGGTTGTCAACTTGAGTAGCTACTAGGGGAGAACCCGTAGTTAATTTGAGTAGCCCGGCCTAATTAACTTGGGTAGTACCTGTGATTACCTTGAGTAGCATCCGTGGTCAACTTGGATAGTACCTTCGATTATCTTAGGTAGTACCCCTGATCTTGTCTGGTAGAATATGTGATTACCTCGTGAAGCACCCGTGATCAATTTGAGTGGGCACACTTGATTACCTTGGGTAATATCAGTCGTCAATTTGAGTAGTACCTTTTATTGACTTGGGTAGCTCCCATGGTCAACTTGGGTAGTACCTTTGATTATCTTGGGTAGTACTCTTGGTCCTCCTCTATGGTATTATCTCTGATTACCTTTGGTAGCACCAGTGATCATATTGGGCAAAATCTATGATTGTCTTGCGTAGCTCCCATGGCCAACTTCGATAGCATCTATGATTACCTTTGGTAGACCATGGTCAATTTGGGTAGACACCTGACACCTGATTACCTTGGGTAGTATCCGAGGTCAACTTAGGTAGTACCTGTGATAATTACATTGGGGATTACTTTTAGTCAACTTAGGTATTATCAGTCATTACTTTGAGTAGCACCAGTGGTCAACTTGAGGGTAACAAGTGTGATTTT